>CM027866.1:14757752-15320117 GCA_016097605.1 Eucalyptus guilfoylei
TCAACCAGGTTCAAGAGAAGGCAATATGGCTTGTGTTTGTAGGGATCATAACGGACGACTTACCGATGGTTTCTCAAAACACTTTGCTGCAAACTCAGCCCTACAGGCGGAGATCCAGGCCTTTACTTTGACCCTTCAGCATCTGCAACGTCAGGGCTTAAATCACGCAACGCTTCTTCTTGAATCGGATAGCTTTGTTCTAGTCGAGACTCTGAATCGAGGAGGGCAGCTGCCATGGGAGGATCGGACTCTGTTCATCGAAGCCGCCTCTCTGTTTTCTCGCTTCCCCAATCTTTCCCTCATCCACTACAGAAGAGAGGCGAATGTGGCTGCCGACTGGGCTGCAAAGGCCCACGACCGTGCTTCTTCTTTTCAGAATTGGGCCGTGTTTCCTCCTTTTTACTTGATAGACATTATATGTGTTGATGCCTTAGCTGCAGGTTGTAATGGGTTTTTATCTTCAATATAGTTTCCTTTTTCTGACCAAAAAAAAAAAAATTCAAAACAATATGCCACATAACTTATTATACCAAATGTATAAAACAGTTTTAATGTTGGACATTTCTCTTTCTTGTTTCTGTGGTAGTAGCGAAAACAAGCCAAACGTTGGAAATGTGAATAACACTACAGGTATTAAGACTTTACTCGCGTTTCCTACAGTAAATAGCGAGATATGTGACGTGCACCATGTAATCAATTATGTGTAGAATCAACATAGGAATAATCTTTGTAAAAAGGAAAAAGCATAATTGGGGCAAGATCATTTAAAAGAAATTTAGTTTTTCATTTCGCCATCATCTCTTCTCAAAATTACACAAAAATCTTCTCAAGCATTATTTCCAACTGCCATTAAAGTTTGTCTGACCAACGTTGAAACTATTCGAATGGTTTTTAAATTGTTATACCGAAATGCATTGTAATTATACTTTTTTCACGTTGATCTTTACTATTTCACCCATATTTTTATAATTTGTATTAACTTCGCCTTCACTAGAGTTAACGTTCACGCTGAACTCAAACCCAAGAAGATAGAGCTTTATCATGTGACTCCAAAGACATATCAAAATAGTTTATTATAAATAATATAGTATGAAATTGAGAATCTTGAATCATTTAGCAGTTGTATGTAGATGGTCTTCAAAACGAAATTTTGTTTGATCATCCTTATAAAGTTCAAATTTCTTCAATACCTTTATTTCTTTTTTCCTTTTCTACAATCACTTCCGCATTATTCTTATCTTAAGTGACGTCCGTCTCATCATAATATCTCTCATTTTCGTCATGCAAAGATTAAGTCACGCATAGGTGAATCAAATTAACAGCAAGAAATATGATATTTTAGGTCTGATCCATACTTATGTTTTTGAAAAGCTCTAATTCGTATTAATGGGTGGATACATATTAAGTGCGACCTTTTAAAACTAGGTTATATTATCACGAAAAGTGATTTTTCGCAGACTTTGTGAAGATTATTTTGAACAACTTATCTTTAACCAAAATTGGAGAGTTGATTATGAAACGCTATAATAGAGGTTGAAATAGCGTGGTGGTTGGGCATAATTTGAGGGTGGACATATTGATAACACATTTGATGGAATGTTCGGTCTTCGTCTCCATGGACTTGATCCTCACGTAATTGACGGGGTATCAATTGACTAGATAAGTCCATCATTATTTGGGAAATAGCGTGGTGGTTGGGCATAATTTGAGGGTGGACATATTGATAACACATTTGATGGAATGTTCGGTCTTCGTCTCCATGGACTTGTCAATCCTCACATAATTGACGGGGTATCAATTGCTTAGATAAGTCCATCATTATTTGGGAAATAGCGTGGTGGTTGGGGATAATTTGAGGATGGACATATTGATAACACATTTGATGGAATGTTTGGTCTTCGTTGCCATGGACTTGTCAATCCTCCGTAATTGACGAGGTATCAATTGACTAGATAAATCCATCATTATCAAAAAAAAAAGTCTTATATCTATTGTAATTTTGCCAATTTAATTATAAACTTTTCTTCCTTTTTTTTTTTTTACAATTCAGTCATAATTTTTTTGCATTTGTACTAGTTCAGTGCATTCGGCCAATTTTGGCCTGTTGTCGTTGACGTAGACGCCGATTGGCACAAATCGCTTGGCCAACGCTAATGTGACAATTTTTAAATGATATTTTATTTCTCTTCGAATTTTTATTTTTATTTTTCATTTTGTTCCTACTCTTCTTTGTCTTTTTCCCATAGCGGCCAACGAGGGTCACGAAGCCCTCGCTAACCATTGGGCAAGGGCAGCCTTGCCATGACCTCACCGGCCGCGAGCGAAAATGGTCTCGCCTGTGATTGGGGAGGCCATGGCCACCTTCGAACGGGCTAGCAAGGCTACCCTTGCCTATGGCTCCCAGGCCTTCGTGAGGCACCTCATGGTCCTCCCCCCCCTTTCTCTCTCTCTCTACCAATGGTTGTTGGTCTCGATTGAGCCTTGCTGCCACACTTCAATTTTGATTTGAGGCGGTCATGCAAAGGCTTGGGGGTTGCGGGTGAAGGTGGCCATGGCCTTGCAACCGCGGAGGAGGCCGCCTTTGCCCATGATCGGCAAGGCCATGGTGAGGCTAGCCTCATCCATATCTAGGCCAAGCTGCCTCACCCGCAGTCCCCAAGCCTCGCCTAGTGGCCAGCGAGCCTCATCAGCCACTGTATGGAAAAGAAAAGAAGAGTATGAAGAAAATGAAAAAAGAAAAAAAAAACTAATTAAAAGATTCAAAAAAATAAAAGGTAGAAATGTTTAGTACTCAATCGGTATAATTGAAATGTTTAGAACTAAATTTGTAGAAACACAATTAACTTTTTAGGTAATTTACCCAGATTTAATGCAAATTGTTAATACATTTGGCATTTCTATAACCTCAATTAAGAGGGCACCAAATAATATTTTCGATCATCTAATTTTTTTATTTGTTCAAAAGTGATCAGGTCTAATTAAGTGTATCTGATCAAGTCAAATTCAGATATATTTTCCCCTATATTTGATGTTTTATCTCATGGAGCGTTCGCTTCATATGAAATTGCAACTACCAGCTCTAAGAATGGGATAGGACGAGGCCTTTTGACCATAATTGACGCGGGGATTGGGACTAGGCGCCCCTTATTCCCTCCATCCTAGGGCTAGGGGTGAGCTCAACTAGCAAGTAATTGCATTAAAAGTTAATTAAAAAAGAACGATGCGATAATACATTAGGAGATAATTTGAATGGGATATACAAGTGTGAGGACTCAAAACAAGCTTGTGGGTTTCATTCAATCGACCAATGGAAACTTCACAAATCATTTGATAAAGAGGATTTAATGCATATTCCTAGTACATTTAGCATTTCTTTAACCTCAATCAAGAAGGCACCACATAATATTTTCAGAAGTTATCATCAAATTTTTACTCATACATTTAATATTTTTGGAACGCGCTTTCCTACAAACATGAGTTAAAAAAATTGAGATTGCATCAAGCTTGACTATTTGGTGCTTGACTTATAATTGATTTGGACTTTAAACCAATTTCGTGTCAAAAGCCAAAAGAAACAATCAAAAGCAAGGGAGAAAACTTTAACCAAAGACATGACAGATGTAAAAGGAATTTTGTGGAATGAGAGAAAAGAGTTTCAAATTAACTTCACCTTTTAATGAGTCTCATGTTCATATAAACAATCGACGGAGGCACTTTTTGTCAAGGATATGAAAGCTTCATTCCTACTCGATCCTCTCGTGATTGACGGTGAATTATAAGGCTTCAGTCTTTGGTCTTCGTCTCCATGGACTTCATAGAATACGAGGCACCAATATTGATATTACTTTTTCTTCCCTCAACTTTATAAAGGAGTGTCCTATTGGACAATGCTATCTTATAGATTAGTATTGATATACCAAACCACATGGCAGATCAAAAGCGAATAATAAGCCATATTCGATAATTAATGACAATATGCCACGTCACTTATTACACCAAATTTATGAAACATTCTTAGTGTTTTTGACATTTCTCTTTCTTGTTTTGCTTGTAAACGTGAAAACTAGTGAGACGTTGATAAATGAATGACACCACTACGTGTACTAAGACTTTACTCGAATGTTCTAAATGAAATGTTGTGTAGTGCGGTATGCACCCATGTCACCAAATAAGTGTGGAATCTGCATTACTATGGAGTTTGTAAAAAGGATAAAAGAGATAAATTGAGCAACATCAATTTAAGGAAATTTACTTTTCTATTCCACCATCATTTCTTCTCAAAATTACACAAAGTTGCTCTCACGCATTACTGGGAGCCTCCATTCAAATTTGACTAACAATCATTGAAGCAATTCAATGATGCATATAGCATTTTGCCTTTACAAGATTCAAGAAATAACTCCCAAGGGGCGGGACTTTGTCCCAAGTGACACTTAGTTCTAGAGCTGCGGAAAAAAAAAAAGATCTAAGCAATGAGTTAGCTTAGATCAGATGGCCAACATTTTCATGTTCAAAGAGGTCCGACATGAGATTTAAGACTCCCCCTATCCTTCTTTGTTATTACTCCCAACTTTTTTATGGTGTTTCCTATTAGACGATGCTATGCTATATATTAATATTAGAATACTAATCCGAATAGCAGACTGGACTATAAGTCATATTCGATAACTAATAACAATATGTCACGTCAAATTCAATAAACAATCTTACTATCTGACATTTTTTTTTCTTATTTTTATCATAAAATTAAGAGCAAACAAGACTTTAAAATAACGGTAACACTACATAAACTGAGACTTTACTAGAGTTTCTCGGTAAATGAAACGGGACACTATTTGCTGTGCGGCATGTCGTCAAATAAGAGTGGAATCAGCGTTAGTTTGTAAAATGGGGAAAAGTGATAAATGGGGCAAGTTCAATTAAAGGAAATTTTGTCAGCCCTCTAATATTCCGTGCAATCTGTAGTATGCTTTGTTGGCTATACTTCTTGGCCATACTGGTAATGAAAATGCCTGTATTACCCTTAACATCAGCAATATGAGGTGAGGTGACGTTTGAATAAAAGGCAAAGTCGGAAGAAGGGAAATATTCCCAAACCTCCGCTCTGTTCTCCTTGATTTCTTTCAAATCTTTCTCTTCTAGGTCTAGTGACATTGGAAGGATAAAATTGCAATTTTGATCATATAAGATGAGTTGGTTCAACAAGTCTGCTCTCTATTTGTTATTCAAATCCTACGGATGAGAAAGCTTTTCCAAGGCCATGAAGCCTTTGGTTGAAGGCTAATGATATTTTGGAGACCATCAAGCAGTTTCATTTAAGGACTAAAAGAGGAAAGGGCATGCATTCTAGGATAACATACATGTCCCAAATTTCATTAGTCTTCCTCTTGTTTTATGGTTATATGCATTGTTAGCTTATTCCATTTCTCTTTCTTTTTTTTTCCTATGGGGTAATTGTCGTCAATTACATGCCATTTCTGTTGAAATAAGTTACATGTCCCTATCCTATTCCTCTTCCCAATCGTTATTAAATTGATGGGAAATATGAGGCACCAATTATTAAATTATGGCTTGACTTTGAACTAGGTACGAGACCCAACTCATTTAAAGGATTCTGATTTGTTCAAATTATGTGTTCCTTTTTAATCAGTATCATATTTTGATTTGTTGGGCGGTGCTACTTAACTATTAAATGTATTGAAGGTTTGGTTCTGTTGAAGATAAATATCCAAGTTTAACCGAGGGAGCAAACATTAGTCGGACTCCACTCAACGCGTCCAGTTTTAGGCCTTTTCTAATATCCTGAAGAAGACGTACTGCTGAAGTCTCTATTTTATCGCCGCACGAGAGGACTCTCTCTTTAGCGAAGAAAAAAGCGGACGCACCAGTAACGCTTTCTTTGATCGCACGGAGTTCTACAATCGGTGGATTTTGTGATGCGAGTTGCATAATGAGTCATTCTATTAATAAACACTGTGAGTTTAGATGTAATCAAGGCGTGGAAAACACTCGAACTTGCAAGTAATTGTAACTCTATTTTTCTCCGATTTTTAGTGGATTATAGCTGCTTACTCTTCCAGTTGCATAGATATCGATTTTTGGACTGAACCTTAGAAATCTCAGGAGTTCTTCATTATTTCTTGTTTATTTTCTCGGTGATTTCACATTAATTAATTACAAGATTTGGTTAGTTTCCACATTATTTTATGATATTTTATTCAATCTTCAGTCTTCAGTCTTCAGGAGAGAGAAAGTTTACGGAACTTCCCAGGATGGAGTTAGTCAATAATTGATTTGTGCATAGAGAGAGGAGGTTTATAAATTCAGCTTTGACTGAAAGTGGATAACTGGACGAGATGGGGAAGCAGCTATTTCTTACTCTCAACTTTATTCTCTTGTGGTTGTGGAGCTCAATCACAATCTCCAAAGCATACTCACAAAACCAAACGGATCGGTTCGCGTTAGCCTTCTTAAAAAACGCAATACACAAAGACCCATTTGGGGTCTTGAGCTCTTGGAATGATTCTACTCATCATTGTGAGTGGCAAGGTGTTTTGTGCAGCAAAAGACATCGTGGGAGGGTCACATCTCTGGTCTTGAGATCACAAGGCTTGGAAGGCTTCCTATCTCCTCACGTAGGTAACCTCTCTTTTCTGAGGGTCATATTTCTGCGGAACAACAGCTTACATGGCGAAATCCCACCACAGATTGGCAACTTGCTTCGGCTACGTGTTCTTGCTCTTAGTAACAACTCATTTGGTGGGCCGATACCCTCTAATCTTTCCCGCTGCTCGAACCTTGAGACCCTGAATCTCATAGACAACCAACTTGTGGGGGGAATTCATTCCGATCTTGGTTCTTTAACAAGACTCAGAGCTTTGGGCTTGCATCGGAACAATCTTGTAGGTCCTATTCCTCGTTCGATTGGAAACCTCTAGCTGCTACAATACCTCTCGCTGGGAGTAAATGCGTTAAGCGGAGAAATACCTGAGGAACTGTCCAGACTTGAGAGGTTGATATTTCTTCAACTAGGATTGAACAAACTAACCGGCGAGATTTCACTAGGGATTTTTAACATCTCTGGCATTTACTCCTTCTACGTTGGTTGGAACCAGTTGCGGGGAAGCTTTCCTTCTGATATTGGCACCACTCTTCCTTCTCTCTGTTACCTTGGAGCGCTCAATAACATGTTCACCGGGATAATTCCGTCATCTTTGACGAATACCACCAGTCTTCGGGGACTTGACCTTACTAACAATAATTTCCATGGGCCAATACCGAAAAATCTGGGAAGGCTAAAGAGCCTTTACCTGATTGCATTGGGTTTAAACCAGTTGCAGGACGACTTGAGTTTTATTTCTTCTTTAGCTAATTGTTCCAACTTAAAATTTCTCTCAGTGGATGCGAACTCGATTCACGGATCGTTGCCGAGATCCTTCTCCAATCTCTCCACCAGCATTGAGTGGATTTGTATGTCAAACAATCGGATCCAAGGATCTATTCCTTTAGCCCTCGGAAATCTCTTCAACTTGTCTGTCTTGGATTTTAGGAATAATTTTCTAACTGATTGCATTCCTGATTCCATCGGAGCACTTGCCAACTTGCAAAAACTTGGTTTATGTGGGAACATGTTGACTGGAGATATACCGTCTTCGATCGGTAACTTTACGTTTTTAAGTGTCCTTGATCTTTCCTCCAACATTTTCCAAGGCTACATACCGCAAAGTCTCGGCAACTGCAAGCAACTAATTTTTCTTGATCTTTCGAACAATAACCTAATTGGCTCAGTTCCTGTCGAAATCATGGGTCTTTCTTCCTTGTCAATGGTCTTCAATTTATCAAATAATAATTTAAGTGGATCTCTTCCATTGCAAGTTGGATCTTTAAAGAATCTTGGCGAATTAGATCTATCTTACAACAGACTGACCGGCTTAATTCCGGCGTCTATCAGCGAGTGCTTGGTATTGGAAGGACTTTACTTAGAAGCTAATTCTTTTCATGGTCAACTCCCCGAAGCTTTACGTCCATTACGGGGTCTACAAGTGCTGGACCTTTCCAATAATAATTTTTCTGGTCCAATCCCAAGCTTTCTCGCAGAGCTCTCACTACTCAAGTACTTGAATTTGTCCTTCAATCAACTAGAAGGACAAGTTCCAAAGGGTGGAGTTTTTCTTAATGCAAGTTCTATATCGATTTATGGAAATACGGAACTCTGTGGAGGTGTTCCCGGTCTGAAGCTTCCTCTTTGCAAATCACCAAGCTCTAAGAAGTCTTCTTCAACCAAGGCTAGAGTAATATATGTGGTAGCTGGCAGTTTGTTATGTTTAGCTTTGTTGCTCTTATGTCTGTCTATCTTTTATTGCAAAAAGAAGCAGACAACAACCAATGCCTCCACATCATTATCTTTCGAGAACCAATTCTTGAGGATTTCTTATGAAGAACTCCTGAGAGCGACTAATAGATTCTCCAAGACCAATTTGATTGGTAAAGGGAGATATGGCACGGTTTATAAGGGGATTCTTGATGGAGGTGCCATGGTGGCGACGAAGGTGCTCAATCTAATGCAAAGAGGTGCTTTGAGGAGCTTTATCTCCGAATGTCAAACTCTAGGAACCATTAGACACCGAAACCTCGTGAAGATACTAAGTGTCTGTTCGAGTGTGGACTTTTGTGGCAATGACTTCAAAACTCTAATATATAAGTTCATGGCTAATGAGAGCTTGGAGGAGTGGCTACACCCTATAGGACGAGATGATTAGTGTAGCGAATCGAGAAATCTAAGACTAGTGCAAAGATTAAACATCGCCATTGACATAGCTACTGCGATCGAATATCTCCACAAGGGTTGCTATCCAGCCATCGTCCATGGAGATCTGAAGTCGAGTAATGTGCTTCTGGACAACGACATGATGGCTCGAGTTGGAGATTTTGGGCTTGCAAAGATCATTTCAATGGTGTCTGCCGAAGCCATAGGAGTTCAAGACCAGGGTAGTTCAACTTCAACCGCAGTCAGAGGATCCATCGGCTATGTGCCTCCTGGTATGAAACTGTCATATTTTCTCAATTAGTTTTTATCTGATTGCGATAGTAATATGTGAGTGCCAAAAGTTTGACTAAAGAATTATTCTTGACGTTATGTTATGATTTGTATGCTTTGACACCTTTTTCTCACAACTCAATTCCTCTTTCCGCTATTAATAGCTTCCGTAGAAAAAGAAAATACGTATCTTTTTGTATGAAAGGATTAATAGTAGCTTGCCCTAACCGTATTTTAAATTAAGATGAGAATAAACCATCGTAATTTTGATCAATGAGTGGAAAATTTTTAGACAACTTGTGAATCCATGTGAATAAATAGATTAAGCATATTGTATGATCTCATATTTATATTTTCTTTTTATAATTCGTATTTTGTCTCATATCACGTTCATGCCATTAAAACAGATTGCGAATCTCTTTTGGAATGTTATGACTTAAGGTCTTAACAATAAGTAAATTTTCCTTTATGGCAGACTCTTTCATGACCAATAATTTAATATTAGAAAAATATATTTGATGACATGACATTTATGCCAGAAACTGTTGGAGGATACACTAATTGACAACACGATGGGCTCTACCCAACTATCACTTTCCCTAAACTTATTGGTCAGAGCATATTAAGACAAATTTACGCATTTACAAATATAATTCCATCACCGTCAACAAATCACTCTAAGTCTCTTCTTCCCCCCCCCCCCCCCCCCCCCCACTGTGTTTATTTTTTGCCTGTTCTTCTTGGCATTTTCTTCTCGTCTTTGCATAAAAGAAAGTGTGGTATAGGTATTAAACATAATTTGTATCATGAAAATGAGGAGCCTCACGTGGATCCCATATGTTTCCAGTCAAAAAACCAACTATTCAAATTCAGTAAACACATAGACTTCTGCCAAGGCCTTCACCCAACATATTTTCTTCTTTTTCAATTTTCACCCGTATCCTACTAGGGGACAAAGCCACTTTTGATGTTTAGGCAATTTGTGTAGCAAACATGTGACAACTTTGGTTACACTTAGTAGTTCTGGAGAAGAAGAGTTTATACGTTGTTAACTGACCTTTGGTGCACTTTATGAATTCTAAAATCATATTTCCCTACCGTTGATTCATTTCTCAATGGTTAATGCACTTTATAAGAGTTCACACAATAGGCGCTAAACATCAGCCATATACAGTAAACTAAATGAAAATTAAACATAGAGAAATGAAAGCAAAAAACCAGTTGGGGGCTTTGGACCCTCTGCCTTGCTCCAGCAGAGGATCCCTTGGCCTCTGCCATGCATAGTGGGCCTGATTGTGAAGTGAGTGAGGACTTGCAAGCCATCTCTCTATGTTGGGTGTGATAGGCGCGATCCTTCACAATTTTCTTTCGCAAGCTCTTGCAAATGGACATCAAGCAAAATCCCATGTGACTTAGAAGCTTTTTCTAAACAATTGACTTCAAGAAAAAGTGTACGTTCCTATTAATGTCTTGATGAAATTTTCAGAGTATGGCATGGGACATAAGGTTTCCTCACTTGGGGATGCATACAATTACGGCATTCTATTATTGGAGATGTTCACAGGAAAGAGACCCACTGAAGAGGCCTTTGGGCACCATTTTAACCTCCACAACTTTATCCGAATGGCTCTTCCTGATCGAGTAATGGACATTATAGACTTAAGGCTTTGGAGTGAAGCTGGTGATCAACAACAAGAGATGAAAATCAGAGATTGCATTATCTCTGTATTCGAAGTTGGAGTCGCGTGTTCAATGGAATCACCGCTGGAACGGATGGGCATGACCGAGGCAATAAGGAAATTACACTTGATCAAGGTGATTTACGAAGCCAAAGAGAGGATGATAGGGATGTAGCTAAATCAGTTTTCTCATTTCGTCTTGGAACTTTTTCACTAGTAGAGAAAATCATCGTGCAAAGGTAGTGCTAGCAAATTTACATGAATGTCTCCCTAACTAGTCTACCTACCCATACCTATTATGTGTGTTTTTTATAATTGCATTTTATAATCGTGGAAAGTGGATGTATGGAGTTAAGTCAACCTATTTCCACCAAGTAATCATGTAAAATTTGATGAATTTGCTTATTTGCCCGGTTCTCTTCATTTCCGATGCCAATGTGGATCGATGCATTGCTTAATTATCATGGTTGGGCCATTGCCCTTACCTCTCTCTATGCACACGCTTGTGTATTAGAATGTGACCTCACTATGAGGTCACGAGCTCAAGGCCAACTCTTAATGCCGTGCTTAAATGAGAGCCCACGGTCAATTGGAGATCAAGCTTGATCAAATCCAAAGGCAAGGAGAGGGAGGCAACCTTATCACAAGATCATGGGGTCAAGGCTAACTCTCAATGTTGCTGTTGAGAGTGACCCCACTATCAACTGAAAGCCATGCTTGATCAAATTTGGGAGACATTGCCGACGAAATTATGTTGCGGTCATGTTGCCAACACCAACAGCCACCGTGTGAGACCACCCTACCTCCTCTCCAAACCTTCTTCTTCTTCTTTTTATCTTTTTTCTTTGCTATGGCATTGAATTACAGACTTTTTCTTTTTTCTTTTTTTTTTTGGTCGATAGAGATAAAGAGTTAACAAAGACATAAACGGGACATGATCAAAAAGGGAACATGGATGCATATTTGTTACACTTGTCGGTGTGCTTACTACAATGTCTAATTATCCTCATCAAGTCTTCCCACTCAACCAACCCTCTCTCTTTCTTCACCATTAGCCACTGTCTCCGGCCGTTGCGGCCACCTATCATCACGGTCGCCTCCTCCACATCTCATTACTTTCTCCTTCGTGTCATCCATGACTATCTTTGCTTTCTCTATTTGCTGACCCAAAACACTCTCTCCTTCACTGTCTCCTCTCTCAACGCCAAATTTCAAAGGTCTCCAAACCACCATTGATGACCTAATTTAGCCATTATGGCCTTTAAGATCTCATGGAAATCTCAATGGATAGGCTAGATGTAGGAGGCATCCCCAAACCTTGAGATGGCCTTTTGATCTCATCATCGTCGACAACTTGATTGTAGATGACGAGAGGAGCTCGACGCGAGGTCTTGAGACCCACCAAAGGCATAAACTTGACATTCGAGCAAGCTTGGCTGCCCTCAAATGAGAAAGGGAGAAAGAGCTATGCGAAAGCAGGGACAACAACCAACATTAAAGCGATATGGGAGAGGGTGAACGGAGCATGACACGATCCCTTGTCAACACCAGCAGTAAATGGTTGAGTGAAGAAGGTCATAATTTATATTGGCAGTGGAGGCACGTTAGCAACACGAGCCGCGTGTGGTTGTAGGGCTCGGCAGGGGGTGGAGACAGACTAGAGGGAGAGAAAAGATTGGTGTTGAGATTTTGAGGAGTGATTGGGGAAGGTGTACAATTAACAAGAGAGACTCATGTCTTGATCTGGCATTGGAGACAGCAGATAAGTAAACCAATGGTACAATGGATCCGCATCCAATGCCATAGATGTGGTGCAAAATACATAACACCACGGTATAGTGACGAAAACGCTAAGCAAACAAAAACGACTCATGGTATGGACGAAACAGGCTATATTAGGGCAAGTGCCCGTGAAATATATACCAAACTGCAGGTCAACTATCAATAGTGTAACAATGCGCAATAGAATGCCATCAAGCAGCTCAAGTTTAGCATTAGGATCAAAATCAGGGGCACGCTGAAAACATCATGAATTGAGATCAGAACAGGAACAATCTAATGCTAATATCAAGTCACAATGTGAGAGAATATTGACTTTGTGTATTGCTCAATTGGACAATGTATTACACTAGAGGGATATTTGTATCCAGGATAATATACACAAGGAAGTAATCTATTATGGGGTGTTTAACTCCAAACCATCCCTTCTCATTATATCACGAAGCGTAAAAGTCGAAAGAACACTTTGTTCTCATGCATCCTTACATTACAAAAGCAGATAATTAGTTGATTATCAAGAACCACTTAAATTTACAAAAGCCATTTCAGACATTCGCAAAATATTGCTAATTTGCTAGTAATAATTTGCTTAAGATGCTCTTATGAGCAACATGTTATATATCCATATTTTTCTAAACTAGCTCATGAATCATATCAAGCTAGTCGTTTTTATTTTCCCTTTTTTTTTTATGTCACACCCATGACACATATAACAATAGGCCATAGGTAAGCTTGTCACTCTAAAAGCCTTTCCTAGTATGGAAGTTCTCCTTCATAGTTGCCTGGACGATCATAGTTGCACACAACGTACCACCACCCATTGTTACACTGAACTTTAGCGCACCCAACTCGAACCGAGTCACGCCAAACCATTTGAGTGTAGTGCAAGCAGTTGCACCCGCTCACGCAGGTGTTGGTGGTGTAATTGTAGTTCTGCTTCTCTGCGACCCACAAGCTGATGGCGTAGGTGCCAGTGAACATGCCGGTGCCTTTGGCAAGGTTCTCGCCATAGGGTCCACTGGAGTGCACGAGGCCGCAGTCACTGACTCGTTGGTTCGCATAGCTTTGGGCGTAGGCAGCAAGTGTGTTGTCCCATGTCATGTTCGCCATGCCAACTTGCTTTCGAGTGGCATTGTGAGAGTTGAGATAGTCTTGGGGTGAGTTTTGGGCATGAGTAGGTTGAAATAGAGAAATAGAAAGAAGAGAGATGATGATGGTTAGAGAATTCATGATGCTCAAGGAATTAGCTGATGTTGGTTCAAGGTGATATATTTGGTGATCAGTTATGCTATTTATAAAAAAATATTTTCAGGGCTTCAACTTACCATGTGCAATGAACTTATCAGGGAACATCTCCTTTGGACAGCACAACCTTGCGTTCAAATCTAGTTTGATTTGAAATGATAAACTAGTAACTGGTGCATGAGGAAGTAGTTTTGCATGTTCTTCCTCTCCTCAAATGGAAGTAAAGAAAAAGGCTTAAGTGAAGTTTGAAATTTCAGCAAATTGGATACATTATAATAAGAAGAATGTTGACTTTATGTCGAGTAATGCTAAAGACATTGAGAATAGTGCATGAGATTAAATTATTAGGGGACATAAATAAAGTTTATCCGGTTGTAATGAGCAAACAAGTCTTATCCAAGCCTCCAATAAGGAATGCCCCGATTTATTTACGATACCAACCATCGCCACTTACCGTCCTTCGATGCCACCCAATAAGCCATTCAAAAGTCACCACCAACTTGTCATCGCATCCATCGTCCTTGTTCTAAGATCCACCATCCATCTTCAACCAAACCATTTGTCTCTAGCGTCCCCCACCTCATAACAATACATCACTACCCTCTCACGAGAAAAGTACATCAAATGTATCAAAAGTTGTGTATAATACTCACTTTAGTACTAAAAATTTTCGCCGAATCACCTAAATGTCAAATCTAAGAAAAAACAATCATTTAAGTGCCTCCAACGATAAATTTTAGCCAAAATATATACATGACATTTTTTCTTTCTTTTTTCCCTTCTCTTTTCTCCATTATGCATCGTCACTACTTCACACTGTACATGGACTCCTTGGCTACAACTTCATCAACGCTCACCCATCACCAACCAGACCTACGAGCTTCACCACAACCTCAACAAACAACACCAAGAATCGATGAACGACACCTTTGACGGGTTGGAGAGAAGGGGCGAGGAACGACATGGTTCAGATCTGTGAGAAGAGTGTTGTCCAGTCAAGATTGCTTGGTTTCATCAAATTAGAAAGCCACGAAGCACGTCCAGCAATCAATGAACGCCCAGGTTGGACGGAAAACCAAGAACAAGCACGCGAACCTCACCCAAACATTTCATCGAACACCTAAGGTACAACAACCGAAAAGCATTTGGGCCGCAAATTTAGACCAAAACCAACCATAACCAGAAAACAACACTAGGACACAGAGAAAGGATTGAGCAGGCCCAAAACGCATGCAAACCGAGGCCGCTGAGCCTCGTTCCGTCGATTCGACAAGACATGGGAAAACAAGCTTGGGCGTAACTTGTGAAAGGAAAGTTGCCAGACGCAATTGCTAGGTAGATCGGAACAAAATGGCTCTAGAAACCACCTCGAGGGACTTGGCTGGTGAAGAAGGCAACACCAACCGCAATTCGAACTAGCCGAGAATGGATCCGACTGAGCCTCCGGTTTGCAGCTTTTCAACGGATCGACTTTGTTAACGCCGGATTTTGAGGTGGTTGTGATGAATTGCCCAGACAAGAAGCTAGAGAGCAATTCCCTGCTGTCCTCCCCTTTTCCCCTCTGCATCCCCTTTCTATCGATCGTTTAGCAAGAAATTGATTTTTCTTGCTGAACGAAGTCGTTTTGGGTCATGCAGGCAGGTGAAACTTGTTAAATGTCGTCGTTTTGAGCTTTATGCTGAATTAGGCCGCCCGCAAGCCACATAGTGGAAAAAATATCAAAATTTTGTTACATCAAATTTCCAACACTCGAGATCAAAGTTGACACTTAAATAATTATTTTTTATTTAAGTGACATTTAAGTGATCTAAAGAAAAAAAAAAATTGATAATAAGATGAGCGCGTACATAACTATTGGCACTTTTAGTGTAGTTCTCTCTCCTCCCACTCCTAGCAATGATCGCCATCGAGACATCGACGAGCTCTAACCAACCCTCAACGCCTTGATGCTGTCATGATTGCGGCGAGCGTCCAGATCTAGAGGTGCATCCTCCTTATCTAAAGACTCAACCCTCCACTCTAGATCTAGAGGCAGCGAGATCTAGACCCATCACCCTCACCAGGCAGGTGGTCGCCGTTGCCCCTTGATTTATTGCTTAACAAATCAATCTTCCATAAAAAGAGATAAAATTCATAAATCATTAATGTCTCTGCCATTTTCCTTATTTTAAGCTATCTAACAGGTACATGTACTTCTCTTTTGTGTCAATTAAGTTATCATCCACTTGTTTTTAAATTAATACAAGCATGAAAATCATATAATTTGCATTTTTAATTTTATGAGCTACTTTTACGGTTCTGCAATCGGCATGGATGCGAAGGGCACGCCCTCACATCCCCACTTAGCATTGAACGGTTGGACGTGCATCTTGTATCCGTCTATCATGGAGGATATGGCGATAAGAGGACAAAGAGAGAAAGTGACAGATAGATAGTGTATCAAAGTGAAAATATTACGAGGCCGTTTGGCAGTCACGGGCTCGGTGTGGCTGGCCTATCCCGTTCCTTAGCTAATATCTAACCCGAAAAGGGAAATTAATATCACTTTTGAGAAAAAAAATTAGTTGATGGAGAAATATTTTTTACAAAAAAAAAAAAAAAAAATTGTTTTCAAGGAAAATGACTGGTTCTCAACAGTGTATTTAAAAGTGAGATGGAAAAAGGTTTTTGACGTTCAAATCTTACTTTAAAAATTTATTGTCTCCATTCTAACTACATTTTGTTCCAAATATAAGATACTAAATTGATATTGAAATGCTTGCATATTGTAATCAAAATATGGCACATCATTTATCTTACGAAATATATAAAATAGTCATAGTGCGTTTAGAATAATAATAACAATATTTGATTATATTGTCACGCTTTGCACCCTATTGTTTCATGGGCTTCAAACCGTAGGGTGTACGTTTTTTGAAACCTCAGAGAATGTACATATATCTTCAAGATAGACGACGTAAAATTGAGGACCACAGAACGTTCTTATAAGTCTACAGTACTTCCCTTAGTGGAATTAGTCAATACTCGATTTGTGCGAGAGACAGAGGTGTTAAATGTAGGTAAGACTGAAAGTGGATCACCGGAGGAGATGGGGAACTACTCTTTCTTATGCTCAACTTTGCCCTCCTGTGGTGGTGGAGCTCAATCCCTAGCCTCGGCGCTTGCTCGCAAGACCAAACGGATCGGCTTGCATTAGCATTCTTCAAAAATGCTATAGACAAAGATCCATTTAGAGTCTTGAGCTCTTGGAATGATTCTACCAATCATTGTGAGTGGCAAGGTGTTCATGTCCTTGATCTTGAGATCACAAGGCTTGGGAGGCTTCTTAACTCCTCACATAGGTAACCTCTCTTTTCTCAGGATCATGGTTTTACAAAACAATAGCTTTGGTAGTGAAATCCCATCACAGATCGGCAACTTGTTTCGGCTCCGCAATCTTGATCTTAGTAACAACTCTTTTGGTGGGCCAATACCCTCCAATTTTCTGCTACTCAAACCTCGAGTCCTTGAATCTTGTAGATAACTGACTTGTGGGGGAATTTATTCCAATCTTGGTTCTTTACCAAGGCTTAAATTCTTGCGCTTGTCTAAGAACAACCTTGTAGGTCCTATTCCTCCTTCAATTGGAAACCTCTCGCTGCTGCAACACCTCTCTTTGGCAGAAAATGCGTTTCACGGAGAAATACCTGAGGAACTGTCTAGACTTGAGAGGTTGATATACTTTCAACTATCATCGAACAAACTAACTGGCGAGATTCCACTAGGGATTTTTAACATCTCTGGCATTAACTACTTCTATGTTGGTTGAACCAGTTGCGGGGAAGCTTTCCTTCTGATATTGGCACCACTCTTCCTTCTCTCTATTACCTTGGAGCGCTCAATAACATGTTCACCGGGATAACTCCGTCATCTTTGACGAATACCACCGGTCTTCGGGGACTTTACCTTGTTAACAATAATTTCCATGGGCCAATACCGAAAAATCTGGGAAGGCTAAAGGGCCTTTATGTGATTGCATTGGGTTTAAACCAGTTGCAGGATGACTTGAGTTTTATTTCTTCTTTAGCTAATTGTTCGAACTTGGAAATTCTCTCGGTGGACGCGAACTCGATTCATAGATCATTGCCAACATCCATCTCCAATCTCTCCACCAGCATTAAGCAAATTTCAATGTCAAACAATCTGATCCATGGAACTATTCCTTCAACCTTCGGAAATCTCTTCAACTTGTCGTATTTGAGTTTAAAGAATAATTCTCTAACCGATCGCCTTCCTGATTCTATTGGAGCACTTCACAACTTGCGGCTACTTTCTTTGAGCATAAACATGTTTACTGTAGAGATACCGCCTTCGATTGGTACTATGACATCTTTAAATAGGCTTTTCCTTCAAGATAACAATTTCCAAGGCTTCATACCACAAAGTCTTGGCAATTGCAAGCAACTAATCGAGCTAGAGTTTTCAAACAACAATCTAAGTGGCTCAATTCCAGTCGAAATTGTGGGCCTTTAGATCCTCTTCAATTTAGCGCATAATAATCTAAGTGGATCTCATCCATATCAAGTTGGGTCTTTAAGGAGTCTCGAAGAATTAGATTTGTCTTACAATAGATTGACCGGCTTAATTCCGGCCTCCATCAGCGGATGCTTGAGATTGGCACGGCTTCGCTTAGAAGCTAATTCTTTTCATGGTCAAATCCCTCAAGCTTTAAGTCTATTATGACGTCTAGAAGTGCTGGATCTTTCTAATAACAATTTTTGTGACATCCTGAATTTTCGACCCTGTTTCGATTAAATGAAATGGGTTTTTCATCAACGCGCTTATATCGTCCTTTTTCTCTGAGCTAATCACTCACGAGATAATCAGGTGAAGCCGTCAAGGGATATAAATGCGACAGACTTGAGAATTCGATCAGAAATCGACTGCTCGACCGTGCTAATTAGCAAGGGTCAATACGGCACCGTTAAAATCGATTAGAGACCGGAGATAGGTAGATTCGATAGAAGCACGTAATTAAATTGTGAGTGATTCCACCTTATTGCAAAATTTGCGTCGAATGGCACTAAATGGATTTTTCTGTTGATTCTGTACTCAGTACCCATAATTGAAACCTTGAGATTTTTACGACAACCGAGAGTTGCCGATGAGTCATGTGACATCCCAAATTTTCAATCCTATTTTCCATTGAATAAATCGGGCATTTCATTGACGCGCCTATAAGGTTATTCTCAGAGCTGATCACTCTCGAGATAACTAGACTATCTGAGGAAGCCATCAAGGAATTTTAATGCAATAGACTTGAGAATTCGACTAGGAATCGGCTATTCGACTGTGCTCATCTTTAGAGGTCATTATAGCATAGTTAAAAATCGATTAGAGATAAGAGATAGGTCGATTCGACTGAGATGTGTCGCTAAACGTGGGTGACTCCAATAAATTGGAAAATTTTCGTCGGCCGGCACTAGACTGATTTTTCTATCGTTTTGGTATCATGTGTCCGTATTTGAATCCTCGAGATTTTCACGACAACCGAGAGTTGCTAATGTGTCGAGTGGGTTCATTGTGGCTCAAAAAAAATTGACCACGGGTCATTTGCACTAAAAATTTCTGAAAGTTACCCGGTAGTCTAGGTCACGCTAAAACTGCGCCGAATTGAAATTAATCGCAAATTTGAGTCCGATAGTTCTGTCATTTCACAATTAATTCTAGGGGCATCGACTCAGTCTCAGAAGTTTTTTCTGCAAATCGAGACTTTTTGGAAAAAAGTCGAGGTAGGGCCGTTTTGTCCAGAAAATGTCAGGGACGGTTTTTGATTGCACAATTGGGATGCAAATGGGATCAATTTGTGAGGAAAAATACCAATTGAATCGGTGAGATATCGATTGAATTTATAGAGGCCAAATTGGATTGATTTAAGGGAGATTAAGTGTCCAATTGAGAGGAAATCTTCCAAAATTCGTAGCTCCCCCTTGCCTATAGCTTTTGGACCATTTCAAAGGTTGTAAATTGAGCCTTGATGGCTGATTGTGGTCCATGGAAGTCAGCTATGAATAGGAATTGGTCAAGGGGACTATTTCGGATGAGGATGAAGCTTGGTAAGCCCCTTGTCTCCTCATCTCTTCTCCCTCTCCCTCAGCTGGCTGACCATCCTCATCTCCTTCTCCATTGTGCCTTTCTTGAGCTCAGCAAACCAGGAGAGAAGCAACTGAGCCACCCCGTCCATGCCGCATGCCGCCAAGACCGCCGGACCGCCCGTGCAGCGCCGTCCGCGCCCCGCGACGCCCTGCCGCCTGTGCGCGCACCCTCCGCCTGCCGTGTTGTCGTCCCCGTCCAGTCGTGCGTCCCAGCCGCTGTCTCAACCCGTGCTGGAGTCGTTTAGCCCATCTCCGACCTCTGTGAGTCCCCGCTTGAACCCGGTTTGGCCATTTCAACTGTCACGCCCCGATCCTCAGGCACGCGCACATCCCTTACTTTTGGTCGATTTTCAAATGCAATATCCCAAGACTATGTATCGCCGACCCTTTCATTTATATATGCACATGCGGAAGCAGTTATAAATCCCTAGACAATAAAACAATGGGATGGAAAAGTAGGCCATATTTTTCATACTGAAAATTCACAACCACACATTTTTACACGCATCTCATAGTATTCTACAATACTATATATATGCAAGTCTGACCTAACATCTATTCACAAGCAGACAAGGTCTGACAAGACAGGACGGGATCTCAGTCCTCATCCGGGTCGTACTCGGGGTCATCCCCGGGGTCCTCCTCCATGTACTCCTCTTTGGGTTTCTCATCCAGGATTTCCTCGTCAGATTCCTCCTCCTTAGGCTCCTCATCCGGGTCCTAAAATGGTTATTCAATAACCACTGAGATAACGTCTCAGCAAGTTCTACCCCCTAAGACCCGATTAGTAAACTAATACACCATCCAGGTTGCCTATGCACTCACGGTTCAGAGGACTTACCTTGGCCTCAGATTCCAGCTGCATATTAGCACAGATCAAATAGGCATCCAAGCAACCACATCACAGATCGAAGCATCGATCACATCGACCTAGTCGATTACAAGTCAGTTGGACCAATTCTAGGTCATTCACTCCATCCCACATAACCTCCAATAGTATACTTAGTCACAGAGCTCCATTAATACTCTCGGGCGTCGTTTTCGCCAAGGTGACGTATACACTAGACAATTGCGTGCGTTCTTTAAGACACCGTTTTCGCCAGTGATATCTTTCATCACCGAACCACGCATGCCTATAACAATGTGTTTAATAGACAATTGCATGTATTCTTTAAGGCGCCGTTTTCGCTAGTGATGTCCTTAATCACCGAACCACACATGCCTATAACCATGTATTCAATAGACAATTACGTGCGTTCTTTAAGGCGCTGTTTTTGCCAGTGATATCCCAAATCACAAACCACGTATGCCTATGATGATATATGTACTAGACCGATACGTGCGTTCTTTAAGGCGCCGTTTTCGCCAATGACGTCCTTAGTCACCGAACCACGTAGGCCCATAATGATGTATGTACTAGACCGATACATGCGTTCTTTAAGGCACCGTTTTCGCCAGTGATGTCCTTAATCACCGAACCACGTAGGCCCATAACACCGTACCAGATCGGTTATAGCCCACAGCATCCCCAGTTCACTCTCATGATTCTTTCCGCTTTACAACTCATCAAAGCATTATAATTGCTAAATAAACATATACTCGGCCAACTACCAATCGATCATTCGATTCCACTCAATTTCAATCAATTAAGGAATAATTCCTTAAATTGTACAATCAATTTAATTAAGCACAACGTGGAGCTCAAATAAATAAACGGACTGCACCACAACAATCAAGACGAAATTCTGTCACTGGCCATCTTAGTTGAATTTCCGGAAAATAAATAATTAAATAATTAATTTCGAAATTTAAATAAATAAATACAATAAATTCAATTTAGCGCAAGATAAAGCTCAATTAAATAAACGGATTAACATGTGATCATCAAGATAAAATCCCTAATCACTGGCCATCCTAGTTGAATTTTCGGAAAATAAATAATGAAATAATTAATTTCGAAAATTAATATTTAATTCCTAAAAAAATTCCAATTAGGCTCGAATTGCCTAATTAACACCCGATAAGGGTCGGGAAAAATCCCATGAAGCATCCAATAAATACTATAGGCAAGTCTCTATCTAAATACACTAACCAAACAACTAACATACAATGCAATTAACTAATAATAGCTAATCAATTCTAATCTAACTACCTAATTACGCTTAATTAACACTAATCAACCTTTAAGTGTAATTAGCAAACTAAGAAGGCATTAGTGAGTAAAACTCACTCAAAACAACGGGGTCAACACGAGGATCAACTTTCCTCAAAGCGGGCCGAGCATCCGGGCTCGGGAAGACAGCCAAAACGGGCCACGAAGGGGCTGCCATACCCATTTCTGCACTCTCTGTGCGCTGCTGGTTGAGGCCGAATTCGGGGCTAAGGCGAGCTGGACAAGGCTGGTGGAGGGCGAGGGGACTCCGGCGGGTCAAGGTGGCGACGCACAGTGGCTGGAGGTGGCCGAATCGTGGCCAGTGTTGGCCAAAACGAAGCTGGACAGCAGCTCTGGAATAGCGAGCTGGGCAGGAGAGTGACCAAGGCGCGTGGAGGGCAACCGGCGAGCGGCGAAGCACGCGGGCGACGCGCGGGTGGGGCGGAGCAGCGACGGCAGCTCCGGTTTTCTTCTCTCGGCGCTGCTGTTCTGCTTCTGTTCGAACAAACTGAGAAGGAGAGGAGAGAGAGTGTCGAGCGGATGAGGGAGTACCGAGAGAGAGAGAGCTAGAGATAAGAGAGAGAAGAAGAAGGTAAGAGGGAGTGTGTTAGGTTGAAAAGTCAAAAGGAAAAGTGGAGGAAGCAAAGTGGAAGACAGCATGGGGTATTCGGTGGAGGGGCTCACGCACGAGGGAAAAGAGAGGGGGAGAGAGAGAAAAAGAAAAAGAAAGAAAGAAAGAAAGGAGAGAGAAACTTGTGGGAAAAATTAGGGGAAAAGGTGTTTGGCCAAGTAGGGAAAGGAAAATGGGAAGAAAATCAAAAGAAAGAATTTTCTCAAATAGAAGATTCTTGATCCAATTTTTTTTTAATAAGCTCCTTTAATCCCAAAGGAAATTCCAAACTAGATTTCTTGATTCCCTCTTGCATTTCCGCATCCAATTTCCCTCTCTGAATTTCTCTCAAATAACTCCTCATAAAATCAATTGATATCTCACTTATCAAATTGATTATTTTTCTCATTCAAGAATCCTCATGCTTCTCAATTCCACAATCCCCGCTTCAACGAACGAAAATTGCCCTAAACCGACTTTTTCCCAAAAAGTCTCATTGTCGAAAAAATCCTCTCGAGATCGAGTCGCGTTCCTAAAATTTATTGTGACATGACAGAAACCTTCAATTTCGAAATCGAACTTAGATTGGCGGTTAATTTCACTCGGACGCATTTCTTAGTGTGACCTAGGCTACCGGGAAATTTTCAGAACTTTTTAGGACAAATGACTTGTGGTCGATTTTCTTCGAGCCACGATAAACCCACTCGACACATTGGCGACTCTCGGTTGTCGTGAAAATCTCGATGATTCAAATACGGACACAGGGTACCAAAACAATATTAAAATCAAATTAGTGCCGGTCGATGAGAATTTTCCAATTTAGTGGAGTCACCCACGATCGGTCATTCATCTCAATCGAACCAACCTATCTCTGATTTTAATTCGATTTTTAACTGTGCCATAATGATCCCTAAAGATGAGCACGATCGAGAAGTCGATTCCTGGTCGAATTCTCAGTCTATCTGCCTTAAAGTCCCTAATAGCTTATCCAGCTAGTCTAGTTATCTTGTGAGTGGCCAATTCAAAGAAAAACATTGTAGCTACGTCGATAAAATGCCCAATTTATCTAATCGAAATCAGGACCCGAAAATCTGGATGTCACATCAACCTTCCTCGGTCCATCCCCGCTTTAAACCGAGCTTGTTGCCCTCTGTTTCAGCCCAAAATAGCAGCAAGCAGACTGGGTTTCCAGCAGCTTGTTGGGCCCATTTTTGTACTTTCCCGGCCCCGAAAGCTAGGCTCGCTTTGAAGAGAAGTGAGCCCCGTTGCGTCCTCGACGATTTGAGCCAATCGAATCGAAAAACAAGTGAGTTTAACTCACTAATCATTGCTTAGTAGATTAATGATGCTTAAGGGTTGATTAGATTAAGTTAAGTATGGTTAGGTGGTTAGTTAGATTAGATTAGTGAAATTTAAGTAATTACTGATGCATGTCAGGTAAATAGTTAGTACAATTAGGGCCTAGAAGAGCTCTAGTATTTATCTAGAGTGACTCGGAAATTTTCCGGGTCCATTTTGGCGTTCAATTAGGCTTTTCCAAGCCTAAGTTGATTTATTGGCATGTATTTAATATTTTCCGTAATTATTTAATTATTTATTTATTTTCCGGAAATTGGACCGGAATAGCCGATGACCGAAATTTTATGCTAGTTATTATGGTGCAATCTGTTTATTTAATTGAGCTTTAATTTGTGCTAATTTTGCATGATTGTGATTTTAGGATTTTATTCCAAAATTAATTAATTTAGGTAATTAATTGAAAAATTACCGAGCGTCGGTCTACAACACCAAAAATCTATTTTGGACTATTGAGAGAAGTGAGAGATTTAAAAGTGAAATTGGGGTATTTTGGCTAAGGCCTACCGTGTATCCACACACGGCTATTTTTATCAGGTATGATAAAAATAATGAATTAATTAAATGATTGGGGTGGTATACTATATTAGCCTACGGGCGATATGTCAGCTTAGTTTGCGAGCAGTATACCGGTATACTTTATCAACCTACGGGCTCTGATATGTCAGCTTAGTTTGCGAGTAGTATACCCTATCAGCTTAGAGTGAGTAATGTAATTATCAGCTTAGAGTGAACAATGTTACTTATCAGCTTAGAGGGAGCATTATTAGTATATTATATCAACCTACGGGCTCTGATATGTTACCTTAGATTGAGAGCAATATAGCATTTATCAGCTTAGCGCGAGTTATACTATCTATTATTAGCTTAGAGTGAGCAGTCCTCATATGATTGGACTTATTAAATAGTATTGAATGGCCCAACCAAGGGAAGGTCGTTGGGATATGTAATCGACTAGGTCGATTAATCAATGATTTGATTTGATATTATGAATTGATTGGTTGATGTGATTTGAGGCATCTGTAAATGATATTGATTTGCAGGATGGAACTGAGGCCAATGTAAGTCCTCTGACCCGTGTGTGCTTCGATAGCCCTTAGTGCGTATTTGCTTCCTAGTCAGGTCTTAGAGGGTGGAACTGGCTGAGAAGTCGTCTCACCCCATTGTGGGATAACATTTCAAGTCCATAGATGGCAGCACCTCCACCTCCTCCCGAGTAGTTTGGGCAGCCCAAGTAGTTCACTGAGATAAGTTATCACATTCCAATACACCATCACCGTGAAAGATTAGAGTATGTTTTGGTGAAATCTACCATCTGAGTTGATGCGAGCCTACCCCACAAGGTGCCCCATGAATATCAGGCGTGGTATCGCCATTATAATGATGGACGAAGGGAGGGTCCGGTGCCGGAATCTGATGTACCTCTATACGTTTTGGAGGTTGCGTTCGGGAATGGTACAGTAGACCGCAAGGGAGGATCGGTGGTAGATGCGAAGGATCCTAAGCTCAAGGGCGATTCTGACTCTCCGGTGTACTCAGCCGTGGGCTCTAGCTGGAGCGAGGAAGAAGGAGAGATCATTGAGGAGGAGGACTCAGAGGAGAACCTAGAGGAGGACCTAAAGGATGGCCCAGAGGAGGATTGAGACCCCACCCCTGTCTTCAGACTTTGTTTTATGAACCCGTTGAATAGAAACTAACTTAGTAGTTGACCTTGTATATATTTGCACTATGGTTTGCAATGTATATAAGTGTGTTGGTTTTTTTCAGGTTCGAAATTTTTAGTCCTACTTTCCTATCCTATTATTTTATTGTCTGGGGATTTTATATGCTTCCGCTTGCATATTAAAATGAATGGGTGGGCGATGCGTCTTGAGACGTCGCTATTTAATCGACCAGGGGAGGGATGGGCGCATGCTCAAGGATCCGGGCATGACAAGTCGGAGATGTACAAACGTGGATTGAAAATTTTCAACCACGGGTCAAACGCGACAAAATTCCTAAAAACTATCCGGTAGGTCAAGTCACGCCAAAATCACGTCCGATCGAAATTAACCACGACATTGAACTCGGTTTCAGGAATCGAAAGTTTGAGCATGTCACGATTTATTTTTAGGACATTGTCGCATCCTTTGAAGAATTTTCGGCGAGCCCAGAATTTTGGCAAAAAATCAAAATTGGCCAATTAAATTCAAGGAAATTCGGATGGGCATTTTAATTAGCAATTTTGGCTACCAAAGTGAGTTGGTTTGTGAGGGATTGAAGGGAAATTGGTTTAGGCTTCTCCATGGCATGTTGGGCCATTAAATTGAAGTTGTTTGGTGGGAAATTGAAGAAAAAATCCACCAAATTTGTAGGGGCAGCTGCTGTATGAGTTTTGGGCATCAAATTGAAGTCATGTGGTGAAGTTTTGTAAAAAAATTGGCTCGAGGGAGAAGCTTGGACAGCAGAGGCAAAAGACTTTGGTGCCAAGTTATCATGACCTAGATATTTCTCTTGGAAGGCCATTGGTTCAAGCCTTGACTTGCAAGTCTCTTATCCCCCCTTTGTTTCCCCCTCCTTCTCCCTCTAGTGTTCGACCAGCGCCCTCCATTGCAGATCACTTCCAACTTCTTCATCTTCTCCATTTCCAGTGCACTCCAGCCCCCACCGAAGCAACTAGCCACCACCAGCCCTCACGGCGCTTGTCCGAGCTGCCTATCGCCCTGCTCGACTACCCACACCAGCCGGTTCCCCCGCGACCAGCCCGTCCTCGAGTCGACGCCAGCCTACTCGAGCTGCCGTCCGTAGCTTGCCAGCTCGCCGTCGCCGGTCCTCGCATCCGTCGTGTCCAACTCCAGCCGCCCGTCTCGCTGCCTCCAACCTTCATGCTGCAGCTCCGCCTTAGCCAGCCGAGCCAGCTCAGTTCAGGACCAAGCAAGACCAGCTTTGACCAGCCCAAACCATGAGCTTCCCTTGCGGTTTTCGGCCCCATCTAAGCCTCCTTTGGTGTCGTCGTAGGCCTGGGTTTTGGTCGCTGTCGCGCCGCCGTTGCCGTGAGCCCGTTTGCTCGCTTAACCAGTGAGTTAACCTTCTAAGCTCTAATTAGGGGTTAATTGCACTTAATAGGGGATTAGTTAGGCTAATTAGGATTAATAGATTTAGTTCATGTAACTAGATTGGTTATGTTTAGTTAGTTAGTTCAATTGGTTAGTTAGGTGAATTAGTTAGGGTATTTAGTTAGTCTATTAGATTAAATTAGTTAGGTTAGTTAGATTATGAGTTCGATTAGAGTAGCCTGGTTAGGTTATTTAATTTAATTAAGGGTTTAATTTAAGTAATTTGCAACTTATTTAATTAATTTGTAATTTATTTAATTATTTATTAATTAGAGTAAATTATACTAGATAACCGGCTGTCAAATTTTACGCCGATCGTCATGGTGGCGTTGATTTGTGAAATTGATTGCTAATTTATACAATTGAGTGCTTGGTGATGATTTTGAATTATTATTTCAAAAATATGAATTTTTAGTATTTAATTAGAAAAATATCGGGTGTCGGGTTTTGATACCAAAAATATTTTAAGTATTATATAATATCGTGGGATTTTGAAAAGAGAGAGTCTCATGCTTTATGGCTCATTTTGACTGTGTGTCAACGCACAATTATTTTACCGGGTGTTTTTAATATGAAGAAAATTGGCCAAGTCCATTATTTGAAATGAAAGTATTTGAGTGTAAAGCACGATGTTATTGGCCGGACATATCGTTATGAGAATCCGTCACCCGATGAAAGTCAGGGGCGATGCTCCTATATGAAATGCCCCACGTCAACGGATGCCAATCGCACTGAAGGCTGGGCCGATACTCCTTCGGAAATGCCGTCTAGATGTAGACATTGCCGTGCCCGACGAAGCAGGATGACGCTCGGTTATGCTGGATGACCGCCGGCTATTGAGTTGGCCGTGGCCGTTGAGTCGTAATTAATTAGGACATGCTTGAGTGATTGAAATAACCGCGCCTGATTATGGGACGAAATTGTGTAGCACGGAATGGGACGTGTCATAATGATTTGACCTTATAAACAGGACCCCTATGATTGATTGATATATTTAATGAGATATTCCAATTAATGGTTTACGCTTGCTGCGTTTATATATGTTATATGAGATGTATTGACGTGCAGGGAGGTGTTGAGGCGAGGTAAGTCTTATATGGTGCATGTTTAGGCTGCCTCTAGGTGAATTTTTGTCCTAATCGGGGTTTATGGTGTAGACTCGCTGAGACATTGTCTCACTCCATTGTGGTTTACAATTTTCAGGTCCTTAGATGGAGGTATGTCATATACGTTATGGGGTCCTGCAGGAGATGGACTTCTAGCACTCCTATTTCCCTATTCCTGGGACTAACCTGACCCGTGAGCTAGTTGAGTCCACAGTCTGGGTCGAGGAGAGCCTACCTCACTAGGTACCTCATCGCTTCAGAGCGTGTTTCATTAACTTTCCTAACAGGGCTTGGGAGGGTCCCATATAGGGTTTTGTTGAGCCTCCCATTGGGACCGGGGAGTGGGAAATAGGGCATCCTACAGATATCGACACCCCTGATGGTGTGGTGGAGGACCCGGAGCCCATGGCTAGAGCGTCTGGAGTTTAGATGGCACTAGCTCTTTTTGATCTAGACTCATGTATATAAACCTTAAGTTTTGTTTGACTGTATATAAACCTTAAGTTTTGTTTGACTGTATATAAACCTGAGGTGTTTATAAAGTGTGGCTTGTGTTAATTGGTTATCCTGCTTTTCTATCTCATTTTTTATTGTTGTCTGGAGTTATTAGTTCGCTTCAGCATGTGCATAATCGATTGGGCCGGCGGCGCATCCTGGGAATGTCGAATTTTAGTCGACCGCCAAGGGATGTGTGCATACCCAGGCTTCGAGACATGACAGCTAGTATTTCGGAAGATACTGGGGAAGAGACACACCTGCAGGATAGTTTCTTTAAACTCTTTTTATTTTTTTCCCTGTTTTTGGAAGATATGGATTTTGGTTGTCATACTGATTTCTTCGCTTTTATATTAGGTGGGTATACTACTTTCATTGTTGGACTGCATGCAGCTGTTGCTGTTTTGGCTGCTCTTTTAGCAAGGTAACTGTTATTGTAATATAAACAAAAACTGCAATTTTAGTTTATTAATTCCTCTATCTCTGAAGTCGTTCCACATACTGAAACCGTAGTAGATCTTACAAACTCAACCTTTGTGCAGATTTTTTACTGGATATACGAAAAATCCAAATGGCACCATTCAGTTTAAGGCTGGGAAGACTATCACTAGCGTTATTGTAGATGGAGTGATCGAAAAAATCACTGCAGCAGTAAGTGTATTTCTGATGGAATAGTTTTTGTAAATTAATTTTAGGTAGCTCGTCAGTAACTTTCGAACCTTCCAGGTTACCATTGTAGCAGTTGCAGTACCTAAGGGCCTTCCTTTAGCTGCTAAACTGACGTAAGTTTGTCCACTATGAAGAACAGACTTCTTAATACAACATTTATTTTGGTGATGTCCTGTCCATGTATCTGTTGCTTTTTATCTCATTGGTTTTTTTAGAATTTGATATAGCTGGATAGTATTTCTTTTCTGTAATCATCTGCTGGCCTTTAAACGGATTTATGTGGAAGTGTACAATGTTCATACTCTCACTTTGTACCTTTGATGCAATGAGCAGACTAGCTTACTTGATGAGAAAAATGATGGTGGAAAAAGCTATGGTATGGAGATTTTCTACTCCTTACAGCGACCTTCATCTGAATCTTTTATGGCAGTAAAATGGAATTCCTAAAAACCAACAGTAAAAATTTCAGGTGCGAAGGCTTTCTGAATGCCTGACTATGGGATTTGCCACAACTATCTGTAGTCATAAAACCGGAACCTTGACTTTAAATCAGGTACGTTGTTTTACAGGTTGCTTTTGCTGATCTAAGCATGGTGTCGAGAACTCCTTATTTGCCATTTATCTGAGTGCAAGTAGATTTGAACTATTAAAGAGCTTTGCAGCTATTGTAGCAGTGAAACATGTGCGTGCTCACACAGACATCATATGAGGGTGTTGTCGATAACATCATTTTTTAGACAAGAGTTTGACTATGAATAATACTAAAGGAGTTGTGGTTCTGGAGGAAACTTTGAGACTCTTAATAATGTGAATAAAATTTCCTTCCTGTGACAGATGACAGTTGTCAAGGCTTATGCTGGTGGAAGAAAAGTTGATCCTCCAGACAGCACCTCAAAGTTATCAACTTCTCTGATTTCTCTACTGATTGAAGCCATTGCTCAGAATTATGCGCCTGAGGTGAGTTTGCAACAGTTGGAATTAGTGGAAGCGTGTGTTTGATGTGTGTGTAATCTATCAAGGGAGCAAGGGAACTAAGAACAATGTGTGTAAGAATTGATTGGGCAAAGAAGCAACAAGAATGTTTTGTAAGAGAGTGGCAGCAAGGGAGCCCAAAGGAACAAAAGGAAGGCTTTTATTATTTGATGAGAACTACAAAGAGAAGAGGGAATGAGCTGAACTTGTTGGTCTGCTACGCTCCACACCTTGCTATTTATAAGCAAGGTTCACCGACTTATGGCCCACAATTTATAACTTTTAGTAGATTTTTAATTTAACATTTTTTTACTTCAACAACCGACTCCTCAAGGAAAACATCTCTGCCATTTGCAGAGATAATTTTATGGACTCTTCCACTCAAATTTAGTAGACTCCAGACTCTTCTTGCAGGCCAAGCACGAGATTTTTTTGGATTTTTTCATATTTCTCAAGCAAATACTTATGCTAGAAAACTCTAGGAATTGGATCAGCATTTTAACGGCAACATCAGTAATGGCTGTTTAATAACGGCGACCAGTGATAACTTCATGTGTTTTTACTTCTTTAGACAGTGGGAGATGTAGAGCTGTCCGCTTCACCAACTGAAAAGGCCATTGTACAGTGGGGGATCAAGGTTCTTGCTTAAGTTTTATATCGCTTACTTATGCTCTTCACTCCTATCTCTAGTTCATCTATTTGTTTCACGAGCGATGTCATGTTAGACTACTCATGATGCCTCATTTGCAGCTGGAGATGGAAATTGAAGTTGTTCGGTCAAGTTCCTCTATAATTCATGTTTTCCCTTTCGATTCTGAGAAAAAACGAGGTGGAGTTGTTGTAAAGCTGGTATATTTCTCAGTCATTAGTTTTATTGATCACGTGTGCACTGCTGAAGAGGACATTTGCTACAATGTGCACATTGTATCTTATTGTTATTTAGAGTGTGCATCTTGTCATGCGGATTGGCACAAATAAAAAGATCTAGTCATGCAGACAGTATCAGTGTCATTGCAATACCTTTTGAGATTGTACCGAGCTGCTATAACAGTAACTAAAGTTTTGGGAAAGTTGCTTATGTACGTGAAACTAACTCCCAGACAGTCAGGACGCTGTTGTTTTTGCCCTTCAACAGCTTTACTTTTAAGGCAGTATTAGTGTGGTGCTTTTCTTTGTGCTTACATTGTAAGCAGGTCTTATTAACAAAGGAGTTAAGATTCTAAGGCACAGTAAAATGGTGGAGTACCCACTTGATTGGAAAAAAAGGTGGTACAAATCTCAGCAGTTTGGGCAAGGCAACCAAGGTTTTTCAAACTTCAAATCGCAATTTTACTTGGTGATGGCTTGGTTTGGGGTGTCTGAAGGACTATATTGTAGTTGAATCTGGATTAGTAAGTTCTTTGAAACTTCTAAAGTACTTATCATTTGAAAGTAAATAGTTAGAGGTCTGCTGAGCTTAAATTTCCAAAGATTATTTCTGCAGATTTAATGATATTGACAAGTTCTCATTGTACAATCATCTAATTCTGTCATGTTGGATGCAATCCCATTAAGATGCTAAAATAATAAGATCTGGATATTGGTCCTTAAGTTTTAGATTGAACAGTAGTTGGATCCTATATTAGATTTGAGATTTTGCTAGCCATCACTATGGGGCAAAGCCATGCATCCTTTCTATATGATAGGTGTGTAAAGGCCATTTACTGTTGGGTTCATGAATCATTTATTTCTTTCTCTTAAACTACTCTTTGGTGGTTTGAACAAAAAAAGAATTTGCTGTTTAAGAAAATTAAGTTTTGGTCTTGGCTGGTACTTGCTTACGATGCACACCCATATTGTGCACAGTTATTGGGTTGAGTTGCAACAATGTAATTAATCATGTCTTCTATTTGAAGGTGTGCTTATAATCTTTATGTGATTTGCAACAGGTTATGGGAAGATCATCTCCTAACGACAAGCTCCTGATTGTTCAAGCATTGGGAAAGCGAGGACACGTTATAGCTGTAAGTGGGATTGGCACTAATGATGCTCCTGCTCCACAAGGTTGACACCTTTTTTCTGAGGGTTCCTTCAATAATGTCCTAATAATGTTATCACCTTTTCTATTAATTCATGACTTCTGTCATTCTAGCGTCTCAAATATTCAGCAGATATACCAGACAGATGCCTTGAAATCCTTCTATAGAACTGGCTCATAGTCTTGAAGTCCCTAGATGCCTCATGGTATCTTTCTGTGCTAAGATGCATTGCAATATGTTGGTAAATTTGGTTGTAGTCTTGAAGTCGCTTCATGTCTGGAAGTTGTCTTGTTCTTATATTTACCACAAGGTGGATAGATTGCAAGGTGTTAAAAAAATGTGGGATCTAAGTTTGCCATGTTTTTAGAAAAATTTTCATTGTCATGAATGGCTCGAGTGTTCATTTCTTTGGTCTGCTTATACCCGTGCACTTCTGTTGTGCCTTGACTTTGAACTCTTTTCAACCAATAATTTTGTTGCTTGGATATCTCTTTGGTCTTGGAGTTCAGGCAGATATTGGCCTTGCAATGGGTATTCAAGGGATGGAAGTTGCAAAAGAGTTTTCAGACATTATAATGGGTAGTCTGCCTGAATTTCTAAAGCGGAATTCAGCATCCTCATGACAGTTTATTGTTTGATTGAACTTTTCTGGAAAGAGGTGTCAACTAATGGCAATGAGTTATAGTGGAGCTTCAGTACATTAGTTACTTGGAGAGTTCTCTCTGTGGAAAGTTGTCTACTTATTTTACTAGATGGTACTGTGCATATTTAATTGACTCAGATACGTACTCCAAATTCCTAAACAAGTACTTCACAATACTAAAACTTCACCTGCAAATTTGGAAAATATTCAGATTTGGAAAACAACAATAGAATTGGGCGGTGGCAAATCTTTTTTGACTTGCTAATTAGTTGATTATTTGATTTCACATTGTCAACTTAATTGTGGGTTATGATTTTGAATCTGGGTGCGTTTGGTTGATTAATCCTTAGAAAGTGTAGTGATGGTTGACAGACCTCAATTTATCTGGTGGGGAACATTTGTATATGCAAATATTCAGAAATTTATTCAGTGTCAGCTACACTTAAAGTTGCAACTCTTATCTTTAACGTTGTTGCTGCATGCAGGTACTCATTCTCTCTCTCTAGCATGGGTGTGCGTGCGCGCACGTGTGGGTGCCCCTACCCATTTCTGCTTCTCTTTGCTCACTCTAGTTCTCAACTTTTCTCTTTGCTTGCAGCTTCTATGGGTTAATCTTATCATTTCGGACACCCTTGGTGCAGTAGCACTGGCTACCGAGCCTCCAACTGACCACCTTATGTATAGGCCTCCAGTTGGTTGGAGGTAAGAGTTCCCGGATGTTATTTTTGGGTGCAACATATGTGAAGAATTTTGGTCACAAGCTTGGAGATCCTGTTTTTTTCTTGTCAACTCAAATCCTCGGTTTCTTTAGATGTTTATTGGGATTTCTTCACTTGCCGGAATCTGTCGTTTATCCTTACTCTTCAAGTACGCACCGAAAGCAAGCAGAACAAAACACCAGAGAAAAACGGTACCCACCTGCCTCGCACACGTTGAGGGTAAACGTAGACGCCTCATGGTGCAGCTCAAAAATGGAGGGATCGGTTGCGGGCGTCTGTCGGACAGCAGCTGGCCTCCTCGTCGATGGATTCGCGAAGAAGATCTCGGCCCCGTCCGCATGGGTTGCAGAAACCCTAGCCGTCCGAGAAGCTTTGCTGTGGGTAAGAGAAAATCGAAAAGGAAGTGCTGCACGAACAGAACACCCGTACGAAGCATTTGCTGCAACTGATCTGCAGGTTCACTTATATTCAGACAGCTTATCCCTTGTTGAATGCCTATCGGGCCGAGAAGAGCCCCCTTGGCAGGCCCAATCCATTATAGCAGACTGCACACAAATAATAGCCCAGATAGGAGGCGTCTCTGTCTTCTTCGTTCCGCGGGAATCCAACAAGGCGGCGGATTGGATTGCAAGAGCTCATCGCAGCAACTCTCTTCCTAGCAATTGGGTTTATTGCCCTCCTCAACCTTTATTTGCAATATTATGTTCAGACTTACCAACTAATGGTGGCCTTTTTATGGGCTAGTAATGATATTCAGCATATTCTGACCAAAAAAAAAAAAAAAAAGTACGCACCGGCTGGGTGATTTTCTCAATTGCAGAGAACCTCTCATCACAAATATCATGTGGAGAAATTTATTGATAAAGGTATAACCACTAACCCTTTATATGAAAGGGTTTTTGCTGGCTTCTTGCTCCTAACAGTGGAGTTTGGGTCTTTAGGCTACCTATCAAATGAGTGTCTTGCTCGTTCTCAATTTCCGTGGTATAAGCTTTTACTGAAATTGGAGTATGGTAGGATCGGTCATGCTCACAAAGTGAAGGATACCCTCATCTTTGTCTTTTGCCAAGAAAGTTTGGTTCCTTAGTCAAAGAAGACCAAAGGATTAGTGGTTCTGGGCTGCTATTGTTGAGATTACTTATGCGTTTGCTTATGGAATTGGTCGGATCTCTAGTAAAGAACATTTGGCAATAGAATTGTTTCACCAGCTGAGAAGACTGAATGAAACGCGAACCGTACTTCAACGTCGAATCTTTTTCTAGGGCAAGGAAACAAATTGACACTTGTCCTCCAAAGAGAACGCCTCCTTAGGCAGTGTGCCATCTAGCACACTCGTCCGTCGACCCACGGCCACGCCTGCTTTCAAGCGCCGAAGCTCCGGTAGGCCCCGGCCCTGTTCTTGTGCCCCGTTTTGGCCGCGCCGGGCCGGAGCTTCGCGGTCGTCCAGCTCACGTGAGCTCCGGCCCCGACCTTCCTTTGTTTGCTGTGCGCGTCCTGGATTGTTTGTCGAGGGTTCCGGCTCGGGTTTGAGCCTCGGTTGAGCGGAGGATCTCTCTGTTCCATGGCGCATTCCACCCGCTCGACGAAACGCCTGAACCAGATCTAGCTTTCGCGTCTTTGTTTCGGGCCGGCGTTGATTTGTCCGGGCATCGTCTCGTCCGGTCGAGCATCCCGGCGACGCAGGGCTTCTGGGCGTCGGCCCGTCTGGTTGGTTCGACGCGTGCGCTCCGTCCCCTCCGCCATCGTCAAACGCGTGGGCCCGTTTCGGTTATCCCACGAGAGCCCGCCACGGCCGCACCCTCGGCCGCCGTCTCGATGTGCCGGGACGTATCTTGGCCGGCCTCCCAGACCTCGGAGCCCCGGCACGCCCTTGGCTGAGCCGATACGAGCGGCGACGCTTGGCGCCGTCGTGTTTGTCGCGGCCAAGGAGGGCCCGGTCGGGTCGGCATGCGGATCCGGTTGACCCGGTTTATTATTTGCGTTTCTTTGCAGGTGGGCATGTTGGGCCTCTTCGCCGAAGCAAAGTTCAGCAGAAGACCTGGGCTGCGAGCTCAGGCTGGTCTTGACCGGGTCGGACGCGGGGGTCCGATCCGGATCCCTTTTACATAATATAATATAATGTTAAATTATTATTTTAATATTTTAAAAAAATTAATAATAATAAATCAAAATTCAAAACTAAAAAATGATTTACATTTTCCGAAAAATCAGAAAAAGCCTAAAAGATGGTTTTTATTCTCCACAAATGCATGGGAAATCCTTGAAATTCCAAAAACATTAGGGTTTAAATAAGATTATGTATCGAAAGAGCATTAATTGATAAACCGGTATAATCAAGCTTCCGATCTTAATTTCTCTGGCTGCGTAGCAGTAAAATATTTCTTATAATATAATATTTTGCTTAGATTTCTAATCGACTAATCACAAATTGATTAATGGCGACTCTTATTTGAAATTGATTTGTAAGTTAAAAACTCAAATCATAAGTCATGAATCGGTAAGCTTGGGAGAGCCTATACTAAGCCTAATACTTACCGAGCTATTAGCCTTTGCATGTGCCCGTGCGTAAGAGACGCTGAAAGGGAGGTCACAACAATTTAAATAGTTGATACCTTGATTGCATCTATAGTGCCCTTATTTAAAATGGTTAATGCAAGTGTTTACACTAATTTTGATTCATATAGTCTAGGCATCAGCTTGAGGAGCACATTGAAAATGCATTTTCATCGTAATCTAGGCTTGCCTTTTTCATCTTGCCGTTGCTAAGTAGAGTCAGAGTTCTTTCATTTTCTTCTTTTAACCCATGATTTGACAAGCTTGTGGTGGTTCAATCTTCAGATTTTCAATGAACTTAATGCCTTAGAACCAAATGAGTTTAATGTGTTCAAGGGAATCACGAAGAAGCATCTCTTCATGGGGATGATAGGTCTGACTCTAATACTTCAGGTGAGAACCGTCCAGCTTTTTTCTTGATTGAGTTAGGTAATAACGTAAAAATTTATCATGATCCTCTATTTTTCCTTCTCTTCAGGTCACTATCATAGAATTTCTCAGGAAGTTTACTTCAATAGTGATACTTAATTGGAAGCAGGGGATCGTATCCATCATTATTGCTTTTATCAGGTATGTAGCTTGTATATCTCTCGTGATATTCATGGTGACTCCTAAAGAGTTTCTTACAATGTTCTAATTCTTATTTTTGTTTTATTTTATTTGAAATTCTGTTGATACATTGGATGATGAAACATTATGAAAAGAGCATTAACACCAGTAACCACTTGCTTTTTATTAAATTGGGCGTCAGCTCTTCACTAACGGTCTTTCCTTCATGGTTTGAAAACAGTTGGCCTCTAGCTCTTGTTGCAAAGCCAATACTAGGGGTGAGCGGTTCCCGGTTCCTTATAGGTTCCGCTTGGAATCTGGAACTTACCATCGGGTACAGGTTTATCATTTTTTGGAACTTGGAATCTACCCGTCAGAATCAAGAACCTGGAACCTACCTTATCATAGGTTCCGGGGTCGATTTCAGGTTTCAACAGGTTCTTTTTTTTTTTTTTTCATTTTTAGTTAAAAAAAATGGAAATGAATACAGCAATAATAAACAAACTTGTCATTCATCAAAGAGAATATAACACAAACAGCAAACAACATTTTAGAAGCAATAATAAACAAACTGTTTTTCACTCATGAACAATCTAGTAGTTCGAGCACATGATGGATGAAACGTGCTCTGACAATGACCATAATTGCACTGCAGGCATAAGAGCTAGGCTTAGCTTCATCTACTTATAATGAACACAGAGTTCATAAAATCATAAAGGTAAGTTCACCTTTATGCAGACACCATATCTATGGTGGCACACATTACATTCGTCAACACTGAAGTCATGTGTTTATCATGATGAGCACAACTTAAAACAGACATTATCTTATTGCTTGGCTTACCTTCACTTTTTCACGTTTAATGATTCTCTCACAAAGAAGCCACAACCTTTCCAATTCAACCTGCAAAAAGCATTGAGTGAAGTTCAGTAATCTGATTGACAACATAAACAGCAAACATACATATAACGCGAATGAATAGCATAGTCACATATTCATCATATGCAAGAGAAAATCAGCCATGACTTGCCATAACAAGCAAGATGTTAGTCAGAGGTAAAAAAAATCAAGCACAGACAAAACCCATATCTTCATAATACATGATAGATTATATGATATTATTTAATAGTTAACTGGCCGAGAAAAGTGAATGATAACAAGTTTGCAAAAAGAAAGCTTGATAACACATACTAAACTTCATATGCCTTCTTCTGGCTTTTGAAAACTTTACCCATACGTCCACTTGCTACATTTTTCCGAAATTTAAGCGGTGCTCTGATTTGCTAAGTACACAAAATTAGGCCATGCATCAAGATCAACGTAAATATAACTGTACCCGGATTTGCTTGATGCTCTTTAGCTCTTCAATTCCATACTTTTGCGATTCAGCCTGTCCAATATTTTAGAATACAAAAAATATATGAATACATGAGATACACAACTCAATATCTATGATCTCCAGAATTGACTTAATAAATGCACATGCAATATGCAAGACACACCTTTGCCTTCTGCTCTACACTGTGCTTTCCACAATAAGCCCAGTGCTGCAACTTGCCACCAACTGTTTTTACACTCATGAACAATCCAGTTGTTCGAGCACATGATGGATGAAACGTGCTATGACAGTGACCATAATTGCACTGCAGGCATAAGAGCCAGACATAGCTTCATCTACTTATAATGAACACAGAGTTCATAAAATCATAAAGGTAAGTTCACCTTTATGCAGACACCATATCTATGGCGGCACACATTACACTCGTCAACACCTTTTGGAATTGAATCCTGCCATTTTGTCAAATACATTGCTTTATGACATTAGAGAAAATAAACAGGCATGAATATGGGATACATGTCTACAAGGACAAACAAAGAATTACACTGAATTAAATAGTTCAGACACATAGCATGACACATACCATTCCTTCGACTGGATTTACTTGTCCTCTTGTGAAGGTAGCTTCAAAGACCCACTAGGGCACAAACAAGAGCATAAATAATCAAAACAGAGAGAAAACACTCACAAGAAGAGGTCAGCAGTGGCGTTGAGCAGAGGTCACCGGTGGCTCGCCGAGCAGAGGTCAACGGTGGCATCGAGGGCGAGCGGCGGTGGCGTTGAGCAGAGGTCAGCGAGCGACGGTGGCATCGAGGGCGAGCGGAGGTGGCCTCGAGCAGGGCTCAGCGAGTGGTGGCGTCAAGGGTGAACGACGGTGGCATCGAGGGCGAGCGACGGTGGCGTCGAGGGCGAGCGACGGTGGCGTTGAGGCAAGCGGCGAGCCAAAGGTCAGCGGTGGTGGCGTCGAGGGCGAGAGGAGGTGGCCTCGAGCAGGGGTCAGCAAGCGGTGGTGTCGAGGGTGAGCGGCGGTGGCGTCGAGGGTGAGCGACGGTGGCGTCGAGGGCGAGCGGCGAGCCAAAGGTCAGCCGCGGTGCCGTCGAGGGCAAGCGGAGGTGGCCTCAAGCAGGGGTCAGCGAGCGGTGGCATTGAGGGTGAGCAGCAGTGGCGTCGAGGGTGAGTGATGGTGGCGTCGAGGGCAAGCGGCGAGCCAGAGGTCAACCGCAATGCCGTCGAGGGCGAGCGGAGGTGGCCTCGAGCAGAGGTCAGCGGCAGTGGCGTCGAGGGTGACCGGCGGTGGCGTCGAGCAGAGGCGAAGAACGGATGGGCAAAGAGAGAACTATGAGTGAAAAGTGTCGTGTGGAAGTGAAAGTGAATTTTGATTTGGGTTTTTTTGAGCCCTAATCGGACCGGTTCCGATTCCCAGAAAAGGGGAACTGGGAACCGAACCGGTCCCTTTAAAACCAGGAACTGAACCGGAATCTCTGGTTCGGTTCCCCAGTTCCTGGTTCTACTCGGGAACCGCGCTCACCCCTAGCTAATAACTGTCCCCAGAACTCCGTTTGCAAGAATATTCTGTCAACGACGAAGACCACAAAGACGCCCAAGTCGCCGAAGTAAGAGTTCTTTGCTGCTTTTCTGTGCGCGCCAAGTTTTCACGATTTTCAGTTGCCTTGCCGCTAATTTTCCTTTTCCTCCTGCAGGGTTTCTGAGTAAATCTTGAATAAGCTGGGACAGTGTGTGCCTAGTTTACAGGACGACATGATAGGTTGACAGCACACTCCTGACGTAGACGGTTTATCACGTAGTTCTGACACGATAGTTCACTACCCTTTTGAGATTTTTCCGATGCATTTGCATGGCTTTCAGTGAAAGTTTCTGTTCACAATTTGTCAGAATTGGACATGACTTAGGGGGAACTTTTTCATGCAGGATTTGTGTCTCCTCTGTTCCAGTGAAGTTGAATGTGGTGAAATGAAGGTCGCTACGTGCTTGCAGTTTGACAAAGGCCTGTTGACTAAAAGGCTCAACTTATCATGATTTTCGTAGGAGAAGACGGGTTGTTCTCAAATCATATCAAATAAGTCTCGTTTCAGCCAAGCCATAGTTGCATTTGGCTTTCTCATGAACTTTACACGACAATTTTAAGGTTCTTTAATTTCAAAATGCATTTCACTGTTTTCATCTCTAACGCCCCCACCTTTGGGTTTCTTCCATTTGCGGACCAGATGAGACCGCTAGCCAAAGCATCTTTTAATCGCCTAAGAAAAGCTAAACCGATTTATAGACAAATTAGAATTACATTTGTAGCAACATAAAGGAAAATCGCAAGGCCATGCTTATGCTTTTGAGAGTTACTTCTGCTAAAACCTGGAGGGTTTTGTTAACCAAACACGATAGATTCAATAAGCTTGGAGGGGGTTAATATCTCGTCTGGAAATGAAAAGTTAAAAAAGCAAGGACTAGGTTTTTCACCCTCTCAGTACAAGATATCTGTGACACACCCTTTGAGATCGCGATAGAGCAGACCATAGAAATGGTACGTGGCATTTCCAACCGTCAGTGCATATTTTCCCCTGCTATAGGCTAGAGATTTGAGGCCTTTTTGAACGCCTTCACACAGAACAATATCTTCCGTCTGCAATTCCCCAAATACGTGAGGATCGTAATGCCCAAGTGTTGGCTCTACGGAATGGATATATGTTTTACTTTCTTATGCCTGGACTCTTTCACTATCTTGCAGAGTGTTCTCTACGAAAATCTAGTCATCCTGTAATCGAAGGAACTGGATTAGATGAATTACTGAAAATGATGGGAAATTTGAAGGAGAAAAAAACTTGAACTTGAATAGCTATGGACATCTAACTTGACCATGTTGAGAAAACTTGCATAATTAATTCCCCATGAACTGGAACACCATCATAAGATTCAGCGTCATGAGAAAGCGTTAAATGTGTGGAATGATGAATTTAAGATGATCCCACAGGACAAATGAATTAATGGATGTGAGTAGTGTCAAAAGTGACAAGGGATGAACTAGAATATGAAAACAGAGTTTCTGGAGGACAATGAAAACTGGTTGTTTTACAGGATATGATAGAAGAATAAATGAGAACATGCACAGATCCGTGTCTTTAGCTACTTAGCTCTACTTTCTGAAGGCATGCTGCACTATGACGTACTCTATTGCCGCTAACCTTTCCTGGGGTAATAACTATCAGCCAAAGGGCTGAAGGCATGCATATTCAACGCCACATCTTGTGAAGTATTCATCACCATGTAGCACTTTATCCTTACGAGGTTCAAAAGGTGGTTCTCATGCATAACACTTTGTTGCGCATGGCACTTAGTTTTACGGATGAGTTACAAAGACAGAGCTTGATTCCGCCTGGATTGGACAACTCAATTTTTAGGCCCAAATAGGTGTGAGCCGTGATTTCGAGGTCCCTAATATTTTTATTGGGCTAGTCTGGCCCATTTCAGACCTTAACTTCTTCGGCCTAGACTGACTCGAACAATTACTAAAAAAATATAAAAATAAATAGTAGAAAGAACATTATTTATACTTAAAGCGCTTCAATAAAGTCCATATAAAAACAAAGTAATTTTTTAGGCCCAAAATATAACAACTAATCTACTAAAAAGAAAAATTAGGCTCAGCTGAGTCGGGCTTGGGGCCAAAGACATTGAAAACTAGACCTTTCGACCCATGCTCACCCTTCGAGTTCTTACATTTCATAAATATTGATCCATAGTCAGTGCATATACTTGACATTCGATATCACACTTGACAAATGCATATTAATACAAGCGATCTGATTTACATATAGAATATGATATATGATTTACAAATACTAAAGACATTAAAATCCATAAACTCGATCAATCAACGTTTCATTTGTCAGACATCAATTTTTTTTCACTTTAATCGGATCAATATCTTCTGGTTCTCTTTTCTCTAACTCAAGAAACACAGACTGAATACCCCACTAGTCTCATTCTATACATCAAAATCTCTCTTTCGACCAAATGGACTTGTACATAATCTGATATCTCTTTAGCAGTGGATTGATGCATTGATTAGTCACGAGTCATGTATCAACTAATTACAAAAACTATTGCTGACTAAGTTAATATGTAAGTGGCATCCAAAATCTCATGATTGTGAACGACTTATCTTTAAACTAAAACTGGGGACAAGAGCATGAACTATGAAATACTATTACATAGGCACTAAAATAGCGTGGCAACTGGGTAGAATTTGAGAGTGGATTCATTGATTATGCATTTGACGGAATGACGAGTCTTCGTCTCCGTGGACTTCTTAATCTTCACGTAATTGACGGGGCATTAATAGACTAAGCAAGTCCACCACTGCGTATTGAAGTCAATAGGACATGATGGAGTAAAACCACTTTGTTTAATTGACGGAATAAGTTCCATCATTAATAATTAAGAACTGGACAATGCTACATTGTATATTTAATATTTATATACCGAACCACATGGTAGACTTTGATTGGACAATAAAGAAAAATAATTAGTGTGTTTGATATTTCTCTTTCTAGTTTTTTCTCGAAAAAGTGAAAGTGGAGAAGATGTGGAATAGGACTTTGACGCCGCCTGGGTCGCGGGTCGTGCCACCCCTAGGCGGTGGTCACCGAGGACGCACAACCCTTAGGCGGCAGTAGTGGCTGCCGAAGAAGCCTGATGGGCAAGGAAGAAGATGAACAGGGAAGAAGATGGGTGGGGAAGAGATGATGGACAGTAACGCGGTTGCATTTCCAAAATACCCAATGCCCAAAGAACCTCCTCTCCAGCATTCAGCTTTCAGCATTGGGAATGCTCACATTTGGCAAATGAGCATTCAAAAACACTTACCAAACACAAAAAAATTTCCCCAATGGACTTTGGGGGCCTAAAGCCTCTTGGGAAAGTCGAACTAAAGCCTCTTGGGAAAGTCGAACCAAACAGGACCTAACACTACAAGCATTACAATAATGCGCACTATCTGGCAGGGGCCGAGTCATCAATTAAGTGTTGGAATTAGCGTTTGAATAAAATTTGTCAGTGGGAAAATGATAATGGGGAATGGAAATTCAGTTTTCTATTGCAACATCCTTTATACTCAAATTACGTAAAAGTCTCTTTAAGCATTATTGACCTTTGCCTGACAATTGTTGAAGCTTATTCAAATTGTTTTTAAATTGCTATACCGAAACGTATCGTAAACCTTATGTAATTTGTGCCAGTTCAATCCATCTGGCCAATTTTGATCACCGACACGATGTGACATTTTTTAAATAATATTTTAATAATTTTCTAATATATATATATATATATATATATATATAATTTTTTTCTTTATTTTTTCCCATTTCCTTAGGGACAAGATGCCCTTGCCATAGCTGGGCAAGAGTATCGCGGCTCTTGTTACCTTACTCACCCAGATCAAGCAAGGGCGTCATGGCCCACGCTAGATCTAGGCGAAGGGCCATGCTCCCACCCCCTTGTCGGCGAGGGTTGGACACCCTCGTTGGCCTTGTGGGAAGGGAAAAAAAAAATTAAAGAAAAGAAAATATAAAATAAATTAAATTATAAAATAAATTCAAAAAATTATAAAAGTATTATTTAAAAAATTGCTACATTAGTACTGATGGGTCAAAGTTGACCAGATGGACTGAACTAACATAAATATACTGAATTGGCAAAAAAAAAAAATTAGAATTGAATTAACACAATTATAGTAAGTTTAGGACTTCTTTGGTAATTTTCTCCAACCTCTATGTTTGTTATACTAATTTTAACATTCAAACTTAGTGTTTTCTTGAGCAAACGTGTGAAAACAACCGTATTACACATATGTACACGTATTGGGGATCAATCCTAAGTAGAATTAAGAAAATTCACTTACTAGTGGTCCAATTTCAAATCCGGACAGCACCTCTATCTCATGGATGACCACCTAAACACCGTGAAATAAGTTAGAGTTCCCTCCAGACTTCATCCACACATAGTAGAGTCTTGGTTGGCCATTTTATAGGAATCAAACATATGATGGACTGATACATTTTCACGCATGGCTCTTGTTCCGCCACTTCCTAAGAGTCAAATAAACCATATAAAATAGTTACTCATTATTCAGTTTATGAATATAATTTTATTTTTTCGCATTTACGTAATTTATTTAGTACTTTCCAAATGTTCGTTTAAACATTATATTTACATGGTGCAACCACAAAATCAATCCTTCGTATGCCAAATCACACAGATAAAATTCCTTTTATCACAATCGCATAATATCTTGATTGATGTTGACATATCACTAGATGTCAAAATTTCACAATATTTTAATTCCAGCAAGCAATCATCTCAATGTTACATACGCAAATCACCAATTGAGTAAGTGATTGACCATCTCTTCCAGGGATAGAAAATGCTATGATAGTACACCACATGGATGAAATTCTATGATGCATACTGCATGGTCGATCCCGCTGATATACCCAAGTGGTCGCACATGAAAGATTTCGGAGATGGCTCTCATAAGTTCAAGATGTGATTCCCAACATATAGCACTTTACCCTTACGAGGTTCAAAAGGTGGCTCTCATGCATAATATTTTGTTGCTCATGGCACCTAGTTTTATGGGTGAGTTACAAAGATTAATCTTGATTTTGCCTAGATTGGCCAATGTCAATTTTCAAGCCCAAATAGGTCTGAGCCGTGATTTCAAGGTCACCAATATTTTTATTGGACCGGTCTGGACCATTTCAGGCCTTTAACTTCTTCGTCATAGACTGAGTCAAACAATTACTTAAAAACTATAAAAATATATAGTAAATAAAAATATAAAAATAAATAGTAGAAAGTACATTATTTATACTTAAAGTGCTTCAATAAAGTCGATATAAAAAAATAGAGTAATTTTTTAGGCCCAAAATATAATAACTAATCCATTAAAAAGAAAAATCAGGCTAGGCTTGAATCGGCTTGCCAAAAAACATTAAAAACTAGCCCTCTCGATTCATGCTCACCCTTATTGAGTTCTTATAGTTAACAAATATCGATCCATAGTCGGTGCATATACTTGATTTTCGATATCAAACATGACAAATGCATATTAACAGAAGCAATCTGATTTACATATATAATAGGATATGCAATATACAAATACTAAAGATATTAAAATCCATAAACTTGATTAACCAACATTTCACTCGTAAGACATCAATTTTTTTTTTTTTTCACTTTAATCAGATCAATATCTCCTAGGTCTCTTTTCTCTAACTCAAGAAACACAGACTGAATACCCCACTAGTCTCATTCTATACATCATAATCTCTCTTTCGATCAAATGGACTTGCATATAATCTGATATATCTCTTTAGCGGTGGATCGATGCATTGATTAGTCATGAGTCATGTATCCACTAATTACCAAAACTATTCCTGACTAAGCTATTATGTAAGTGGCATCTAAAATCTCATGATTGTGAACGATTTATCTTTAAACTGAAACTGGGGACATGAGCATGAACTATGAAATACTATTACATAGCCACTAAAATAGCGTGGTGACTGGGTATAATTTGAGAGTGGATTCATTGATTATGCATTTGACGGAATGAGGAGTCTTCGTCTCCGTGGACTTCTTAATCTTCACGTAATTGACGGGGCATTAATAGACTAAGCAAGTCCACCACTGCATATTGAAGTCCATAGGACATGATGGAGTAAAACCACTTTGTTTAATTGACGGAATAAGTTCCATCATTAATAATTAAGAACTGGACAATGCTATATTATATATTTAATATTTATATACCGAACCACATGGCAGACTTTGATTGGACAATAAGTCATATGCAACAATTAATAAAAATAATTAGTGTGTTTGATATTTCTCTTTCTAGTTTTTTCTCTAAAAAGTGAAAGCGGGGAAGACGTGGAAATAGGAATAACACTACAAGCATTACAATAATTCCTTAATGGACGAAATGGCGCACTATCTGGCAGGGGCCGAGTCATCAATTAAGTGTTGGAATTTAGCATTTGAATAAAATTTGTCAGTGGGAAAATGATAATGGGGAATGGAAATTTAGTTTTCTACTGCAACATCATTTCTTCTCAAATTACATAAAAGTGCCCTCAAGCATTATTGACGTTTGTCTGACAATTGTTGAAGCCTATTCAAGTTGTTTTTAAATTGCTATAAAGAAACGTATTATTATTATATCTTTCCCACGTTGGTCTTAATTATTTTACCTATAGTTGTTTAATTTTCATTAATTTCAATTTCATCGGAGTTAACTTCCACACTGAATTAAAACTCATGAATACGGAGATTTGTCATATAACCTCGAGAGATTGATTCTGTTTAACTTTTGTATGCTTAATAGATTGTTGGGTTCCATCTGTCGGTTGTAGGAGCAAACATATGTAGATAAAAATGAACCCCTCGAATCATTTAGAGTTGTATGTAGATCGTCTTCAAAATCAAAATTCGTTTGATCATCATTAAGAAGTTCTGCTCACTGGAATTTGACTCTGCGACGAAACACCTTTTATTAGAAGTCTTTCTTTAATTTTTATTAAAGGAGACAAGTTCTGTGGTGATTTTGGATAAAAGATATGACAGGCACACACGAAAACTAATAACTTCACTTTAAACGGAACTAAAAGTATACAGACTTTGCCAAAATATTATCGACAATAAAGTGTGAGGACATAAAGATGCATGTCGGTATTTAATTGACGATAAGGTATCCATAAACTACAACAAAGATACACTTCATTCCACTTGGCACTTAGTCTAAGGGGGTGAACAAAAAAGACTCAAAGCTTAAAAGGACGGACTGGCTCAGATCGGACATGACTGGATAGCCAGGATTTTTTACTCTCTTTTTTTCTCTTAGGCCGAAAATGGCTTGGACTGGCTCAAACTGTGTTTTTAGAAATATGTATAAATTATAAATATATACAAAAATGATTATTGAGGCAACAATATAACGACTGATCTATCTTAATTATAAAGAAAATGCGGGCAACGTCTGGACCGGCCCAGTTTAGTTCGGTCCAAGCCTTTTTATTTGACTTCGGACCGAGCTAGCTCGTGGATCGGGACCGGACATTCCACGGACTTGTCAATCCTTACGTAATCGATGGGTTATTACTCGACTTCTCTTTCTTTCATTTTATTGCGGAATCGTCGTCGCCTCACATGACAGATTTGATGGAATGTCCAGTCTTCGTCTCCAATCTGTTCAGTCTTCATTCTTCCGGAGAGAGAGAGCAATATTTAAGGTAATCTTCTTCTCGGGCCATTTGGCTTGCATCCAAGATATCCATTCATTCATCCCTCTCACTAGTTGATTAATAGTGTAATCAAGTTTTCGATCCTAATTTCTCTAATCACAATATTTTACTTGGATTTTTAATCGATCCACTATAAATCGAATTAGTGGCGGCTTGTAGGTTAAAAAAAAAAAACGAATCGTAAGTCACGAACTAGTGGGCTTGGGAGAGTTCGGGCTAAACCTAAGCTTAGAAAATCATTAGCCTCATGTGCCTACAGGAGGCTTTGAAGAGGTAATGACAGATGTGTTGCTAGGTGTCAAAATTTCAGCTTGGGAACACTAGTAGTGAAGTAACCTCAATATTGAGTAAGCAAATTATCGATTGAATAAGTAATTGTCCACCACTTCTTGCGATTATAAATGCTAATAATAGTAAACCACACATATGATATTCAATGATGCATCAAATCCCACCTATATACTTGGTTGGTTGCACTTGAAGGATATTAAAGGTAGCTCTCATTGTTTCGAGAGGTGGTTCTTACTATGTAACACTTTCCCTTTATAAGGTTCGAGAGATGTTTCTTATGATATAATACTTTGTCCCACTTGAAGCTTAGTTTTAGGAGTAAGTAAAAAAGATTAAAAGCTTAGATAAGCCATTGGATGGCCCGATCAGGTCCGGCCTGGGTCAAGATTTCGAGCTCCCGCTTATTTATACTCAAAGCACTTTGATAAAGTCATTAATAAGTTAAAAAATAAACATATAAAGAAGTGATCTTTGAGGAGAAAAATCTAGTAACGATATCTAATTTTAACACTAATAAAAAAATCGGGCTAGGGCCCAACCAGCCCGTATCTCTATTTCGACCTCTACCGAGCCTGCAAATTCCATGAAGTTGTTAATGCTCGCGTACTTTTTTTTTTTTTTTTTGTCAGTCCTACTCTAATCCTATTCTAACACTCACTCTCAGACTTTTGCTCTGCCTTCTTGCAGGGTGTGGGAGTCGAAATCCACTCTTGAAATGAAATCGTACCCTAATGCTCGCGTACTTGGCGGGGTACTAAAAGACTTCTCTCTTCTTCTTTTTTTTCTTTTTGGTTGGGTTATGGTTGTCTGCTTTCACGACGCACTTGATGGAATGTCGAGTCTTCGTCTCCATGGTCTTCCCAATCCTCACGTAATTGATAGTGAATATGAGGCACCAATTTGTTTAGTCTTCAGTCTTTGTCTACATGGACTCCATGGAATACGAGGCACCACTTTGTCCTTCATATGGACTGTTGGGGATTACGGATTCCCAAAAACCGGATTCGACACTAAATCGAATCCCTAAAACGAATGCGGAAGACAAGCCCGGGAAAATCACGTATCACCGATCGTAAAGCACACCACGGATTCGAGCGTACCTTGTTAGCCACAGATTAAACACCAATGCCGACAAGAGGAAGAGAAAAATGATCCTGTTCAATCCGATGACGTCGATTAGCCTTGAAGGGAAGACGGCGTCTTGGTTTTCTTTTGGAGGGAGAGAGGAGAGACGTACGTACGTTGAAAATGCCAAAAGGTGCCTTCTCCCTCTCTTTACTCCCTTATATACGTTCCCTCCAAAAAGGAATCGTGCCCCTTCATCCATGGGCCCTAATCTTGTGGGCCGGGCTTTTAGGCCCAACATGGGCGGACGGGCCTTAAGCCCATCACATAAAACCATCATCTCCCACTCGCACATGGTAGGCCGAACAGGATTCTCTTTACCTCTCTTCAACATTCATACCGGTGAATAATCCGTGCGACCAGCATACTTTGAGAGCTCGTTGCTATATATCTGTTAGGAATATATAGCAGCTCATAATGGGCATCACACTTTGAGTAGATTTTGTATGCAGTACCTTAGATCGATCGATCACATTTATATCTCTCTTGATCTCTTTTAAACAATGATATATATATTGTATTCACAATTATGATTATCCCAAAGACAGTCATAATTGGTTAACCAGTGAATACAAAACTACAATGTGATTCTTCAAATATCGATCTTCCTCTTTCCTTCAAACTCTCAATTTCAGTTCAGCTTGCTTTTCTAGAAATGTCCCATTAGATCGAATCAACTCATGACCATTGGCAACATCCTAAGATAGCAAACACTAAATAGAAATCTTGAGAATAAGTAAGAGTCATGAGGGGACTAAAAATTGAGGAACTCTTTTCCTCAAGGGTCTCACACGACATAAAAGTTGAGATCAAACTTTTGCCACTCTTATTGGTCGTCTCATGCATACGTAGTATGAAATACGTATTACGGTATTAACTCCTTTCCCATGGAGCGTATGTCTACACTTTTAATACCGTACATATGATAGTTCAGACATACCCAATGTCTAACTTGAGTTCACGTATCTACTCATTCACAAAATTCATCAGAACTCACATCTGGCATCATAGACAGATAAAGTAAAATATGTGGGTTATTTTACTTTCGGACATAGTAAGTATTATGTCCTCATCTTAACACTCAGTTAAGGCGACATACGTATTTTAAGCTTGAGCTCTCGATTATCACCTAGATAATAAGCTTAAAAACAGTCTCATCTCTATTTATCACACAGTAAATAGAGGCGATTACCCGTGTGAGTAGGCTAATCTTATATCCGTCCGACATACTTTCTCAACTTAAAGTAATGCACGAGCATTAAGATGCATAAAGATCAAACAAAGATTCATAGGCATTAATGATGAAAAAACACAAATTCATCAAATGTGAACACTTCAGGGAAATTACAATCCAAGACATCGACTCTCTCACGCAATCCTAGAGATTTCATATGGCCACAAAACACATCTCTAGGTATTGGCTTTGTCATAGGATCTGCTACCATTCTATGCGTAGTATGCACTCTAAGTTCACATATTTTCGTGCAATCATATCCTTGACAAGATTATACTTGGTATCTATATGTTTGGTCTTGCCATGATATTTTGGATCTTTGGTGTACACTTTTGCTGCTTGGCTATCACAGTTAACCAGCAATAAATCTGCAGCACTTTAATAACACCTAAATGATCCAAAAAATCTCTTAAGCCAAACATCTTTTTATACTGCAGCTGATAATGCCACGAACTCAACTTCTATCGTGGACAAGGCTATACACTTTTGTTTCTTACTGCTCCAACATATGGTGCCATTATTCGGTAAGAAAACAAACCCAGAGGTAGATTTCCTTTCATCTAAATCTCCTCCCCAATCAGCATTAGAATAGCCTTAGAGTCGCAGATCCTTTCCTTAATGACTCAGCGTATAATCAGCGGTCCCCTTTAGATACCTCGGTATTCTCTTAACGGCTTTCCAATGTCTTGGACCTGGATTGGATTGGTATCTACTCACCATTCCAACTGTAAAACATATGCCAGGTCTTGTACACATCATAGCGTACATCAAGCTCCCAACAACACTAGCATAAGGAACAAGTTTCATTTGTTCCTTCTCTTGTGGAGTCCTTGGACACGATCTATGGCTCAATCCTTCACCTTTTGCAATAGGAGTGTCTATGGGTTTACAATCTTGCATACGAAATCGTTCAAGAACTTTATTTATATATGTTTCTCGCAAAGAGACAACGATCTCTTCGAACGATCTCTTGAAATCTTAACTCCAAGAATGTATGCAGCCTCACCCATATCCTTCATCTCAAAGTTGGAAGACAACCAACTTTTGACAAGTATTAACAAACTCCATATTGCTTCGGCAATTAGTATATCATCAACATATAATGATATGATCACAAATTGATCTTTGGATCTTTTGATATATACACAATGATCCTCATTAATCATTGTAAAATCATATGCCATTATGGCATTATGAAAACGTATATACCATTGTCTCGATGATCGCTTGAGGCCATATATCGATCTCAAAAGTCGACATACCTTTTCTTCTTGGCCTTTCACTATGAAACTAGCAAAAGTTGTTTCATATATTTCTTCCTCTAATTCTCCATTGAGGAAAGCAGTCTTTACATCCATTTGATGTAACTCAAGATCCATACTAGCCACTATTGCCAGAATAATGCGAATCGAAGTAAATCTCACTACAGGAGAAAATAATCCTTCACAATTAATTCCTTCCTGTTGATTATACCCCTTCGTCACAAGTCGAGCCTTATGCCTTTCACTCGAGCCATCATCCTTTCGCTTTATTTTGAGAACCCACTTGTTCCCAATAGCTTTGCGTCCTTTTGGAAGATCAACCAGTTCCCAGACTTGGTTTGATTTCATTGACTCCATTTCCTCTTCCATTGCATGAATCCATTTTTCCTTATAAGGGCAATTTAGAGCCTCATTAATATTTCTTGGCTCATTCTCATCTTGTGGAGCAACCATAAAAGTTTCCCTTTTAATGTCAAAACGTCAACGGGGAATACTTTGACGACTTGTTCGCCGTATGGGAGATTGTACACTTTGCACATCATTCCCCATTATGCTCCCACTTGGATTAGATAATGATTATGTTGTCTCATCATGTGGTTGTAATTGAGAATGAGTTGAATTCAATTCATCACTTCTCATATTACTCCCACTTGGACGAACTCTACTAATATCATTATCATGATCCAAGGTTTCAAATAGGGAGTAATTTTCCCTTATTTTGCCCTTCTTAGGAAATCCATTCTCTATGAATGTGACATCCCGTGATTCAAATTCAGTTATACTCCCACTTTCCTGCTCACCTATGAACACATACCCTTTTGAGTGTTCGGAGTATCTCATGAAAATACTCTTATTTCCTCTGGGACCCAATTTCCCAAAACTTGTGAGAGGACTCATGAGTATAGGCAGCACTACCCCATGGCTTAAGAAAACTTGAGTCCGGTTTTCTACTTGTTCATAACTTATATGGAGTGGAAGTAACTGATTTGGAAGGCACCCGGTTAAGTTTATAGGCAGCAGTTAACAACACATCACTCCAAAAAGTAATAGGTAAGTTAGCATGCGCCATCATGGACCTAACCATTTCCAGTAGGGTTCTGTTTCTTCTCTCTGCAACACCATTTTGTTGAGGAGTATACGGAATAGACAACTGTCTTTCTATTCTTTTTTTTTTTTTCATCACATAATTTTCTGAACTCATCAGATAAATATTATTGACCTCGATCGGCTCTCAATGCTTTTATTTTCTTGTCTAATTGATTTTCTACCAAGTTCATAAACCTTTTGAAACAACATAATGCTTCGGATTTATGAGAAATCAAATAGACATATCCGAATCGAGTATAATCATCTATAAAAGTGATGAAATAAACAGTCCCATGCCTTCCTCTCACATTCATTGAAACACAAACGTCAGAATGGATTAAATGCAGAGGAAATTCAGCTCTTTTGCCTTTTCCAAATGGTTTCCTTATCGTTTTCCCTTCTAGGCAATGCTAACATATAGGCAAATCGACTTTTTCAATGTTGCCCAACAAGCCCTCTTTGGCTAGTCTATTCATTCGTTGTTGGTCAATATGACCAAGTCTAGCATGCCACATAATCACATCATTATCACATGAAGTAGAAGACGTGAAACAAGGGAATAACATATATTGACATCACCACAGTCAACATTTAGTACAATAAAACCATCCAGAAAATGACCACAACCATAGTAGTTTGTATCCAAATACAAATCTATACCTTTATTACGGAAGTTTGAACTAAAACCAAGTTTAACCAACACCAAAATAGACACTAAATTTCAACGAATCTCCGGAGCATATAGAACATCATGTAGGAACAAGGTGCGTCCACCACGCATGTTTAATTGACTGGTGCCAATTCCTTTAACTTCATCTCTGGAGTTATTTCCTACATGGATCCACTTAGTTCCAGTTGGTATTCGTCGGAATTCCACGAAGGATCCTCTATCCTTCGCTACATGGTCTGTCGCTCCTGAATCCACAGTCCACAAAGGATTAGACTCGATTAAGAACACGGAACTCGACACAAAAGTAAAGTTCTGAAAAGTACAAGGGGTGTATACTTTCTTTGGCTCACGACGGTCGCGAGCATAGTGACCCTTCTTGTCACGGTTGTAACACTTCACCCTGGACATTTTCTTCACTTGAGGACGTTTTCCTCTCTTGTGTTGGTTAACTCTTGATTTCTTGCAATAAGGACTTGATCCTTTGCATTCCCACATATTGAACGAATCAATACGCTTGCGCTTAGAGCTCAAAGCCCTTTCTGAGCTAGAACCAGCATTGCAAATGTCTATTTTTGACTCAAATGCCGTTAGGCGGTCCTCTACTAGCTCAAGGTGGCGCACATCATTCTCAAGATCTTCCATAACATGGTCAAGAGCTTCTAATGCTTCTTGCTTTTCCAGCACATATTGAATCTTCATATCCAATATTTCACAATTGTTGCCGTTCATATAAGCAATTACGTTCTTAGTTGCTTTGAAACCATCGATCCGAACACATTAGACATATATGCACGAATAATTAATGCCTATCATTTATGCATCCTTTTTGCACAGACCCATCATATTAATGAATAATTTCAAGTGAGGTTTCAGAATCAAAAGGTCACTAAGTTTCCAATCATCCTCCAAAAATCCTAACTTAAAACTATCATTAATATAATTGTCTTATGCAAAAAATAAATTCTATGAAGCTACATATAACTTCTATGAACTACCCACAAAGAACCAATAATAACAAAAAGCAAATAATATTTGACATACAATAGAATAATTATGCTTTCACATAATACAACCAACATATCAGCTACTTCACCTATAACAACTAGGTAGAAAACATTACATAAGATGTCCACTAAGCACACTTAAACAAAGACCAGCCATCACATCTAACACCATGTCAATACACGAACTGGGAAAGATCATTTTTTGTTCAATTTCTTGATCTTTTCCCTTGTAACAATCCAGTAATAATCATCTACAAAATTCATCACAATTTTCCTATATGAAGCGGCTTTGTTGACATCCCATATGCGATTCAACACTCCTTGCCATTCAGGTGGAAGAGTGTTCATGAAAAATCGCACCATCTCAGACTGTGGCATGGGTCGACCATTCCATATGACCTTTTGAATTTTCCCGTTGACTTCAAGAATGTGATCAATTAAGTCGCCACTCTCCCAACGATAATCATTCAGCTCAGCTATCAAGCTAGAAAGCCTTTCCTTTTGATCATCAGTAATTGGACGAATAGGTGTGCGCAACCTAAGGGGAGGCATTGTTCCTGCAACAAATGCAGAATAAATCAGGGATTACATATAATTCACATATAATTACTTGGCCAAAGAAACACATTCTTTTGCTCCTCCCTTTTCTCCCTTTTTTTTTTTTTTTGGTCAACGGTCAAAGTCAACGGTCAACGGTCGTCAACGGTCAACGGCCGAGGTCAGCCGGGCCGGGCCGCCGGGTCGGGCCGGGCCGGGCCTCCGGATTGGGCCGGGCCGGGCCGGGCCTCCGGGTTGGGCCGGGCCTCCTGGTCGGGCCGGGTCGGACGAACCGACCGGCACGTGCCGCGTGCGTGCGTGGGATGACGTCACGCAGACGTCAGCCGGCGCGTGCGCGGCACGCACCAGGCTTTTCGCGCGGGTCGGGTCGGGTCGCCAGTCGGGTCGCCGGCCGGGCAACTTTCAACGATGATGACGTCATCCCAACGGTTACCGACCGTTGGATGACGTCACGGTGACGTCAGCACGCGTTGGTTCGCCGACCGGCGCGTGCCAGTTCGCCGGCCGGTGGTGCGCACGTGCCGGTTCACCGACCGGCGTGTGTGTCGCACGCGCTGGCCGAGCCAGCGCTTCAGGCGCGTGGCGCCCACGCACAGCGCCTTCTGGCCGCGCGTGTAGGCGCGTGCGGCGTCTCTCGGCGGCGCACGACCTGTCGACGGACTCGTCTCGTCGAGCCCTTTCACCCTATGCCTTCGGAAATTTATTTAGACTTACAGAAACTCGAAAAAGTGGATGAACAGTGCTCGGGTGTCGGGATTTTCGCCCCGATCCGTGTCGGCCGAATATCTTCGCGAAAAATTAATCAAAAAAACATGAAAAGGGTCGGGAAAACATGAACTAGGGCTCTGATACCAATGTTGGGGATTACGGATTCCCAAAAACCGGATTCGACACTAAATCGAATCCCTAAAACGAATGCGGAAGACAAGCCCGGGAAAATCACGTATCACCGATCGTAAAGCACACCACGGATTCGAGCGTACCTTGTTAGCCACAGATTAAACACCAATGCCGACAAGAGGAAGAGAAAAACGATCCTGTTCAATCCGATGACGTCGATTAACCTTGAAGGGAAGACGGCATCTTGGTTTTCTTTTGGAGGGAGAGAGGAGAGACGTACGTACGTTGAAAATGCCAAAAGGTGCCTTCTCCCTCTCTTTACTCCCTTATATACGTTCCCTCCAAAAAGGAATCGTGCCCCTTCATCCATGGGCCCTAATTTTGTGGGCCGGGCTTTTAGGCCCAACATGGGCGGACGGACCTTAAGCCCATCACATAAAACCATCATTGGACCTTTCACTTTTGTATTATATTTATCTTAACATGCTAAATCACATGGCAGAAAATAAGTGGACGATAAGCCATGCGCAATGATTGATAACAATATGCCACATCATTTATCTTACGAAATTTATAAAATAGTCTTAGTGTGTTTAATATATTAATTACAATATTCGTTTATACTGCCACACTTTGCACCCTATAATTTCTACTATTTCATGGACTTCAAAACGTAGAGTGTACGTTCTTTGAAATAAGTCTACAGTACTTCCCATAGTGGAATCAATCAATAATTGAATTTTGTGCAGGACCGGAGAGTTAAATGCAGCTAAGACTGAAAGTGGAGATCACAAGAGGAGATGGGAAAACAGCTGTTTCTTATTCTTCACTCTGCCCTCTTGTGGTGGTGGAGCTCAATCACAATCTCCGGAGCATACTCGCAAAACCAAACAGATCTGCTCGCGTTAGCCTCCTTCAAAAACGCAATACACAAAGACCCATTTAGAGTCTTGAGCTCTTGGAATGATTCTACTCATCACTGTGAGTGGCAAGGTGTTTTGTGCAGCAAAAGACATCCTGGGAGGGTCATATCTCTGGACTTGAGATCACAAGGCTTGGAAGGCTTACTATCTTCTCATGTAGGTAACCTCTCTTTTCTGAGGATCCTATTTTTGCAGAACAACAGCTTTCATGGTGAAATCCCACCACAGATCGGCAACTTGCTTCGGCTTCATGTTCTTGTTCTCAGTAACAACTCATTTGGTGGGCCGATACCCTCTAATATTTCCCATTGCTCGAACCTCAAGACCCTGAATCTCATAGATAATCAACTTGTGGGGGGAATTCATTCTGATCTTAGTTCTTTAACAAGACTCGAAGGCTTGGGCTTGGCACTGAACAGTCTCATAGGTCCTATTCCTCGTTCAATTGGAAACCTCTCGCTACTACAAAAGCTCTCCCTGGGAACAAATGTGTTAAGCGGAGAAATACCTGAGGAATTGTCCAGACTCAAGAGATTGACATTTTTCACGCTATCTTCCAACAAACTAATCGGTGAGGTTCCAGCGGGGCTTTTAAACATCTCTGACATTGTTTTATTCGATGTTGGTGATAACCAGTTGCGGGGAAACTTTCTCAATGATGTCAGCACCACTTCTCCTTCTCTCTATTTCCTTGGCGCCGACGTTAACTTGTTCACCGGGATGATTCCGTCAACGTTAACAAATGCCACAGCCCTTGGAAATATTTTCCTTCAAGACAACAATTTCCATGGGCCAATACCGAAAAATCTGGGAAGGCTAAAGGGCCTTAATGAAATTCAATTGGGTGTTAACCACTTGCAGGATGACTTGAGTTTTATTTCTTCTTTAGTTAATTGTTCCCACTTAGAAACTCTTGAGATGGGAATGAACTCGATTCACGGATCGTTGCCGAGATCCTTCTCCAATCTCTCCACCAGCATTGAGCATATTTTTTTGTCAAACAATCGGATCCAAGGATCTATTCCGTTAGCCCTCGGAAATCTCTTCAAGTTGTCTTTCTTGGCTTTATCGAATAATTTTCTAACTGATTGCATTCCTCATTCCATTGGAGCACTTTCCAACTTGCATCGACTTTTTTTAAACGGTAACATGTTTACGGGAGAGATACCGTCTTCGATTGGTAACATTACGCTGTTAAATGCCCTTGCCCTTTCCTCCAACATTTTCCAAGGCTACATACCGCAAAGTCTCAGCAACTGCAAGCAACTAATTGCGCTTGATCTTTCGAACAATAACCTAATTGGCTTAGTTCCTGTCGAAATCATGGGTCTTTCTTCCTTGTCAATCATCCTTAATTTAGCAAATAATAATTTAAGTGGATCTCTTCCATTGCAAGTTGGATCTTTAAAGAATCTTGGCATATTAGATCTATCTGACAACAGATTGACCGGCTTAATTCCAATGTCCATTGGCGAGTGCTTGGTACTGGAACGACTTCACTTAGAAGCTAATTCTTTTCATGGTCAAATCCCCGAAGCTTTACATCCATTACGGGGTCTACAGGAGCTGGACCTTTCCAATAATAATTTTTCTGGTCCAATCCCAAGCTTTCTCGCAGAGCTCCCACTACTCGAGTACTTGAATTTGTCCTTCAATCAACTAGAAGGACAAGTTCTAGAGCGTGGAGTTTTTCTTAATGCAAGTTCTGTATCGATTTATGGAAATACGAAACTCTGTGGAGGTGTTCCCAGTCTGAAGCTTCCTCTTTGCAAATCATCAAGCTCTAAGAAGTCTTCTTCAACCAAGGCTAGAGTAATATATGGGGTAGCTGGCAGTTTGTTATGTTTAGCTTTGTTGCTCCTATGTTTGTCTATCTTTTACCACAAAAAGGAGCAAACGACAACCATTGCCTCCACTTCATTATCTTTCGAGAACCAATTCTTGAGGATTTCTTATGAAGAACTCCTAAGAGCGACTAATAGATTCTCCGAGACCAATTTGATTGGTAAAGGGAGATACGGCACAGTTTTTAAGGGGATTCTTGATGGTGGTGCCACAGTGGCGATAAAGGTGCTCAATCTAATGCAAAGAGGTGCTTTGAGGAGCTTTATCTCCGAATGTCGAACTCTAGGAACCATTAGACACCGAAACCTAGTGAAGATACTAAGTGTCTGTTCGGGCGTGGACTTTCGTGGCAATGACTTCAAAGCTCTAATATATGAGTTCATGGCTAATGAGAGCTTGGAGGAGTGGCTGCACCTTGGGACTATGGGACGAGATGATGAGTGTAACGAATCGAGAAATCTAAGACTAGTCCAGAGGTTAAACATTGCCATCGACATAGCTACTGCGATTGAATATCTCCACAAGGGTTGTTATCTAGCAATCGTTCATGGAGATTTGAAGCCAAGTAATGTGCTCTTGGACAATGACATGGTGGCTCGAGTTGGAGATTTTGGGCTTGCAAAGATCATTTCAACAGTGTTTGTTGAAGCCACAGGAGTTCAGGACCAAGGTAGTTCAACTTCAACCGCAGTCAGAGGATCCATTGGCTATGTGCCTCCTGGTATGAAATTGTCATATTTTCTCGACTATTTGTTATTTGATTGTGATAGTAATATGAGAGTGCCAAAAGTTTGAATAAACAATGATTCTTGACGTTATGTTATGTTTTGTATGCTCTGACACCTCATTCTCACAGCTCAATTTCTCTTTCCCCTATTAATAGTATCCGCAGAAAAAGAAAATACTTATCTTTTTGTACAAAAAGGATTATTAGTAGCTTGTCCTAATGGTATTTGAAATTAAGATGAGAATGAACCACTGTAATTTTGATCAGTGAGTGGAAAATTTTTGGACAAAACTTGTGAATCCATGCGAATAAATAGATTAAGCATATTGCGTCATCTCATATTTATATTTTCTCTCTATAATAAGTATTTTGTCTCACATAACTTTCATGCCACTAAAACGGATTGCGATTCTCTTTTGGTATGTCATGACTTAAGGTCTTGACAATAAGTAATTTTTCCTTCATAGCAGACCCTTTCATGACCTATAATTTAATATTTGAAAGATATATTAGATGACATGACATTTACGCTAGAAATTATTGGAGGATACACTAATTGACAACATGATGAGCTCTATCCAACTTTCACTTTCCCTAAACTTCTTGGTTAGAGCATATTAAGACAAATTTACGCATTTACAAGTATAAATCCATCACCGTCGACAAATCACTCTAAGTCTCTTCTTTTCCCCACACTGTGTTCGATTTTTGCCTGTTCTTCTAGGAAATTTCTTCTTGTCTTTGCATAAAAGAAAGTGTGGTATAGGTATTAAACAGAATCTGGATCATGAAAATGACAAGCCCCACGTGGATCTCACATGTTTCCACTCAAAAAATCCGGCGATTCAAATTTAGTTAACACATAAACTTCTACCAAGGCCTTCATCAAACATATTTTCTTCTTTTCCTGTTTTCACCCGTACCCTACTAGAGGACAAAGCCACTCTTGATGTTTAGGCAATTTGTGTAGCAAACATGCGACAACTTTGGTTGCACTTAGTAGTTTTGGAGAAGAAGAGTTCATATGTTGTTAGCTGATCTTTGGTGCACTTTATATATTCTAAAATCACATTTCTCTACTGTTGATTCATTTCTCAACGGTTGATGCACTTTATAAGAGTTCGTACGACAGGCACTAGACATCAGCCATGTACAGAAAACTAAACAAAAATTAAACAGGGAGAAATGAAAGCAAAAAACCAGTAGGGGCTTTGGGACCCTTTGCCTTGCTCTGGCAGACGATCCATTGGCTTCTGCCGCGCATGGCAAGCCCGACAGAGAAGTCAGTGAGGGCTTGCAAGCCATCGCCTTATGTTGGTAGCGATTGGTGCGAGCCCTCACAACTGTCCTTGGCAAGCTCTTGCTAATAGACATCAAGCAAAATCCCATGTGATTTAGGAACTTTTTCTAGACAATTAATTCAAGAAAAAGTGTCTATTCATTCCTATTTAATGTCTTGATGAAATTTGCAGAGTATGGCATGGGACACAAGGTTTCCACACTTGGGGATGCATATAGTTACGGCATTCTATTATTGGAGATGTTCACTAGAAAAAGACCCACTGAAGAGGCCTTTGGGCACCATCTTAACCTCCACAACTTTGTCCGAATGGCTCTCCCAGATCGAGCAATGGACATCATAGACTTAAGCCTTTTGAGTGAAGCTGGTGATCGACAACAGGAGATCAAGATCAGAGATTGCATTTTCTCCGTATTCGAAGTTGGAGTCGCATGTTCGATGGAATCACCACCGGATCGGATGGATATGACTGAGGCGATCAGGAAATTACACTTGATCAAGGCGAGTTACGAAGCCAAAGAGAGGAGGATAGGTATGTAGTTAAATCAGTTTTCTTATTTCATCTTGGAACTCCTTCACTCGTAGAGAAAATCATCATGCAAAGGCAGTGCTAGCAAATTGACATGAATGTCTCCCTCACTAGCCTGCCTACCCATACCCATTATGTGTATTTTTTATAATTACACCAATATCTATATTTAATAATCATAGAAAGTGGATGTATGGAGTTAAGTCTATCTATTTCCATCAAGTAACCGTGTAAAAGTTGATGAATTTGCTTATTTGCCCGGTTCTCTTCATTTCTGATGCCATTGTGGATTGATGCATTGCTTAATTACCATGGCTGGGTCATTGCCCTTGCCCTTCTCTCTCCGCACGCTTGTGTACTAATATGTGACCTCACTGTGAGGTCACAAGCTCAAGGTCAACTCTTAATGTCATGCTTAACTGAGAGCCCGCGGTACCAAGCTTGATCAAATCCAAAGACAAGGAGAGGGAGGCAACCTCATCACAAGATCATGAGCTCAAGGCCAACTCTTAATGTCGCCATTGAGAGTGACCTCATTGTCAATTGGAAACCATGCTTGATCAAATTTGGGCGACGTTACAACCGAAATTATGTTGTGGTCATGTTGCCGACACCGGCTGCCACCGTGTGTGGCCCCTACCTCCTCTCCAAACCTCCTTTTCTTTTATCTTTTTTATTTGCTAGGTCATTGAATTACAGAGTTTTTATTTTAACTTTTTTTAGGTTGATAGAGATATAAAGTTAACAAAGGCATAAATGGGACAAGATCAAAAAGGGAACATGGATGCATATATGTTGCACTTGTCAATGTGCTTATTACATTGTCTAATTATCCTCGTCAAGTCTTCCCACTCAACCAACCCCGTCTCTTTCTTCACCATTAGCCACCGTCTCTGGCCGTTGCGGCCAATTGTCACAGTCGCCTCCCCCACTTCTCGCCACTTTCTCCTACGTGTCATCCACAACCATCTTTGCTCTCTCTATTTGCTGACCCAACACTCTCCCTCACTCTCTCTCTTCCCTCACCACCAAATCTCTATGAGGTCTCGGCACCACCATTGATGACCTGATCTAGCCATGGCCTTGAGATCTCACCAAGATCTTAGTGGACAGGCCAGATAAGGGGGAGGCGTCCCCAGATCTGGAGGCGACCTTCTAACTTCATCACTGTCGACAACTTAATCGTAAGGACTAGGGGAGCTTGATGCGAGGTCTTGAGACCAGCCAGAGGCATGAACTTGACGTTTAGGCAGGCTCAGCCACCCTTAGAGAGAGAGAGAGAGAGAGAGAGAGAGAGAGAGAGATTGGTGTTGGGATTTTGAGAAGTAGTGGTGTAAGGAGTGAAATTAATAAGAGAGAATCGTGTCTTGGTTTAGTGTTGGAGACAGCGGATAGGTACATAAATGGTACAATGGATCTGCATCCAAGGGACATAAATAGGGATGGTGAAGGCCATAAAATACAATGCCTTAGATCTAGCATAAAATATGTAACCAGACGGCATAGTCACAAAAACACGAAGCAAACATAGAATAATTCATAATATGAACGGCCTAGGCTATTTTAGGCTACATTACTAGCCAACTGTCAATAGAGTGCGAGGTCTTACAATAGCGTGTCATCAAGAAGCTCAAGTTTGGCATTAAGATCACCAATATCAGGGGGCGGTAGACTTCCTGGATTGAGATCAAAACAAGAACAATATAGTGAGAAAATGTTGAATTGTGTATTGCTTTAATGAACAATGTATTACATTATACAGGCACTTGTATCCAGAACAACAAACACAAAACGAGAAGTAACCTAAATCAAGATTTAATAAAAACCGGAATCAATTATGACCAATTACAATCCACACAAAGTCACATAAACTTGCACATTTCCTAATGATTGGAATTCATCATAACAATAAACAAGTGCTTTTAAGAATTTCTCTATGAAAGTTTGAGGTTGAAATTACTCTCGCAAATTTGTTCTATAGATTAGAAACTTTTCTTTTTTTTCACTTTTTTGGTCAATATAGTAGAGACTGTTGAGATAAGTGGCCCTGGCTATATTATTAACAAAGCAATGGAAGGGTGACCACATCCTATGGTAAATCAAAAAAGAAAACAGCGCTCTCCTGCAATTAGCTTACGATTAGCCAACAACTAGCTAACAATCATCACATGAGCCCTTCCTCTAGTAGCATATAGCATAAAAGTCGAAAGAGCAAGAATACTTGAAATCTGTCAAAGCCATTTCAAGCAGTCGCAGAATATTGCTAATCTGCTTAAGTTGCTTTTATGCGCAACATGTTATGCATCCATATTTTTCAAAACTAGCTATTTCTAATACTAAAATCTAACAACCTAATCAAGGCCTATTTTTCTAACCAATTTCCCATTTTTATTTTCCAGAATTATTTTCGTTTTCTTATCTTATTCTCGATCCCTCCTCTGAATCAAATCTTCACTCAGATACTCCATGAATTTCAGCATCACCTCAGTCAAAGCAATTGGTAACAAACATGCCCAGTGATTAAGAAATTATGAAAATAAAAACACCACATCGCGGGTAACTAGAACAACACTTGGATGGGCTTCAGACCAATTCAATCTACACCCAAAAGAGAGTGACCAGCAAAGGAATGGTGATGACAGCCCATATCCGGCGAGTTCAAGGCACAGCAAAATGGTTATTTGTTGAAAAACTTTCACCAATTCACCTAACAATCTCCTAAATCATCATACATGTTCAAATGATAAAAATCACATCACAAGAAGTCCAAATTGAACTCCAATTAGATAAGCCAGCAAATCCAAATTTCATTCCACCATGATCAAATATGCCAATGGTTCTATTTCTTTCAAAATTGACATGTGTTCTTAACGCCCATTCATTGCCCACTAATTTTATGAAAAGTACATGCAAGTATCGGCTATATGAATAAACATCCAGGCTGCAAAGCAGAATACAAAACACACACTCCAATTATGATTTAATATCAAATCAAAACTTTGTTTAATCTCTGGCTTCAATCAATCGAATGAGTTTCTGTATCCATAAAGGTGCTGAGGTAACCGTTAAGCAAAGCCTACTAAAAACTTGGTTTCAAATTCGCAAGAAAAGCAAAAAGAGAAAACAAGGAGAGGGAGAGAGAGAGAGAGAGAGAGAGAGAGAGAGAGAGAGAGAGAGAGAGAGAATAGGAAAGCGGGATTCGCCTGTACTGAATTGATCTTTCCTCACCAAATTTACGTGCATATACCCGTACTCAAACCTTTCAAGTTGAGAGCAATGCGGATATGGAAAGAGCTAGAGTTTCTCCCAGTGCTGTCCAACTTCGACTTCGTCCTCCCAGGGCCTTGAAACACAGCAATAACAAAGATGTGAATGACAGACAGAAAAGAAAAAACACATGTAATGAAGACAACGAAAGCAGAGAGAAGATAGAGAGTCCATACAAATGATTGTGGCCTCATCAAGTCCAGTCAGCGAGCTTCTCTGAACTTCTATTTTGAGAGATAAGCTCTCGGCAGCATATTCAGCAGATTTCAGCGAAAACCATTGCTCATTCACAAGGGAGACGTGTCCAGTAAACATAACATTGTAAGCACTAGCAGAAAAAGATGACAATAACAAGTTTAATCCAACAATAAGCATATGAACAACAGAATCAACACGGTTCCACTCGAATTTGGCAAACATACTTCAGTATTGATTTAGTTTCATATAGGACTTGTGTGCAAGAATGGACAACGACCAATGTACCACCGATTAAATGAGGACCAAAATTCTTTACAATCTGAAAGCATGAATAGCAAACAGAGAAGATGTTAGCATGGCACTGTGAAGATTTAGCTAAAAGATACTCACTTCTTTACTCTTCACTCATTAACACACATACATGCACAAGCACTCCCCAAGCACCTCACTGCTTTCTGTTTTTCCTCAGGCTTTTTGATGTTAGTTCATGGCAAAGAACTAATCCATCCAAGGTTGGACCTTCCAGGCTCTCAATAGATTCAAGAGTAAGACATCTCTCCTATTTACCCCACTCAGAATTCACCAGTCCATGTATTTTGCACGACAAACGGTTTTACCTTCCGGACGAAATCACATTATGATGCAAGCCAATAGGTTGCATCTGGCTCTTGAGAAATTTTCTATCCTATCATATCAATATGAAAGCTTCCCTGGCCACTATGACGAATAGCAATCAGCACAATTGAGAAATCCTCGATTAGCCCACACAACAGCTCAAAGGAAATTCACAAGTGTAATAAAATTCGCAAGTGCATAATTATTAAGCATCGTTAAAGCACATACCAAATCAAGACCACAACACCAATCAGCCGAGCAAGAGAATACACAGCCAGCGAGCATAATCTCAATCTAGCGGATATAATCCATCAGATGCCAAAACGAACTCATGACCCCTTGGGTATACGTACGTCGACATGCTTTGCCCATCTAGATATTTGATTAACACGAATCTATACTTGGCATAACATCAGAACCAGAGACAACATATTTGGATGGATTTGAACAACAATTCAAGTAGTCATGGCATATGGAGATCTTGGCCGTAGTCCAAAATCACTGGAAACAGAGGAGTTGTAGGTGAGTCGAACATGTACATTATGCAACAATCATTCCAGACACTAAAGCATAAGAACGCTTCTCAAAATTGCATTCCAAATTCGTTCAGGCATTTTAACGAATATTTGGTGGTCAGTTCAAAAATTAGAACACAGAGTCATAATCGCAGAGTCAATCCCGATATTGACAACTTCAATGACATCAAAACGTATTTAAACTACTAACAGATCCACAATCATCATTCTACTTTCACTCATAACCTTAATAACAAATCTCGGATTCAACTGAATAAAACAGAGCAATGACGTACATCCCTCGGAGTCCGTCTTTGGCCAAGAACAGCCAATCTCTCGGCTCGTCGGACTTCACGGCCTGAAGATTTGAAGAGGTACGGGCCATTGCGAGACATGGAACTGCACCTTGCTTGCGTAGCATCGCGCGCTGGTGAAAAGCCAACGTGCGAGTGTGTTGTAGACATGGAATCGGGAAGCAAACCTTCGGGTGTTCTGGGCGTGCTCAAAGGAAACAGCGATGAGGCTGAAAGAAAAAGGAATAGAGAAGAGTAATAAGGAGAAAAGGAAAAGAAGACAGTCGCCATGGGGGTCGAAAAGAAAGAGAACAGGAGAGGGAGGGGTGACAATATTATAAAATAAAGAAGAAAGGAAACAGAAGGGGGAGGGGTCGAAAAGAAAGAAAACAGAAGTGGATGTATGGAGTTAAATTTACCTATTTCCACCAAGTAATCATGTAGAATTAAATCTGCTTATTTGCCTGATTCTCTTCATTTCTAATGCCACTGTGGATCGATGCATTGCTTAATTACCATGACTAGGCCATTACCCTCGCCTTTCTCTCTCTCCGTGCTTGCTTGTGTACTAGAACGTGACCTCACTGTGAGGTCACGAGCTCATGGCCAACTCTTAATGTCACACTTAACTGAGAGCCCGTGGTCAAATTGGAGACCGAGCTTGATCAAATCCAAAGACAAGGAAAGGGAGGCAACCTCATCATAAGATCATGAACTCAAGGCCAACTCTCGATGTTGCTGTTGAAAGTGACCTTACTAGTGATTGGAAGCGATGCTCAATCGAATTTGGGTGTCGTTGCCAACGAAATTATGTTGCAGTCATGTTGCCGACACCAGTAGCCACCGTGTAATAATCTGTTTAAGTTGCTCTTATGAGCAACATGCTTTTGCTCTAAGGCCCGATCTAGGCCCGCCCAGCGTGCATAGTTATTATAATTATTTTTTCTTGATGGGCTGGAGTGGGCCATAATGTTCGCCCAATTGGAAGGCCTAGTCTAGCTCTTGCCCGCTCATCATGTTTCTTCTAGTATAATTGAGTCCTCGACAAGTTCAAGCATAGCTCACCCAACATATTGAGCCTAACTAAGATTAGCATATTCCAACCGAAGCTGATTCAATCTAAAAAGAGAAAACATTTGCACTGTCAAAAATATAACGAAAGAATTATAGATCAATCATACACTAGAAATCGCTAATTAATATAACATCAAACTCAGAGGATCACATATGTGCCAAAAATCTTAGGATGCGATAACCACACGCTATGTACTCCAACAAACCAGTTTCATAAATATGTTGGCGGCACAATTGAATCAAATGTGGAAGGAAAGAACAAAATGAGATAAAAGAATTGGAGATGATGTGTTATGGATAAGCTAGTTTAGTATTTGGGAAGAGAGCACTCCTTGGGCAGGTTGTTTTGGAACCTTGCATTGTCTTGGCAATAGACATATATCATGTGATGTCTCCTGACCCATTTGAACCACCTCCTCCTTGTTCCACCAGTTTGTGGGGTTCTTCGCCTTGCAAAACCTCGGATTGCCCTTCTAGACACAGGCGTCGATCTTGTAGTCCCCGAACGTGGCCACGAAGGGCCCTTCGACCAATCGACCATGTCACGCTCACCCCGTGTCCCCCAGATGTTGCTAGACTGTCATGGTCTGCCTTTGATACATGATGTCGGCTTCCACATCCTCGATATCGAGGATCACCACCTCCATTTGTACCAATAGACTGAATCGAGTTGGGAGCTGACTCATACTCACTAGTCTGAAAAAGGTGGAATAACAATAAATGAATTTAAGAACTCAATAAGTAAATCACCTAAACCTCGTATAGGTTAATGCCTTGTTTCGGAAATCTACGATCTTGATGCCCACTTGTAGATGTCAAATCAATAGCAAAACCTTTAGCATTAACTATAAGCATGAGGGAAACTCTTCCTCTACTTAAACATTCGTCCTATCAAGAATCTATAAGATATCTCATACCCATAAAAATTCTAAATGTGCCAATTGATAACTTCAATAACGTACATGTGTTTCTCGGGTCCTAAAAAATAACATAAAGATTCACACGTGCCACATATAATGCAATCAATTACCAATAATATTCCCACGTGCCAAATATTAGTTTCTAAAATATTACTATGGCCTTTGAGACTCAAATAATTACTTCCAAAACATCCTTGTGTTCTCACATCACAACTAACGCCAATTATAACATGCACGTACCTTTCAAGTCACTAAAAATGACAATTAAATTTTGCACGTGTCTCACACACAACAAATAATGCTATATCAAATATGCACAGGACATATAACAACTTCCAAAGTATTCACATAACACTCAACTGCCCCGCACACATTTAGCACCTCGAGAATCATATAATACCCCTTAATATTATGCTATCTTAGGTCCAATTATTACACACACATAGCCGAAGAACCTACGGCTCTTCCAAAATTATCCAAGGCATCATCCTCCCCCATTGGGCATGGCATCCGAACTCCATCGGACATCATTTTGATAAAACACTCCCATGAACGGCATTTGAACTCCCTTTGGCATCCAAAATCCATCAGGTATCACCCTGACTTCCATCAGTGATGGGTTTTTCATGTGACCACCCACACGGATTAAGCACACAACCGATTATTATCTTCCTCTTTAGCCCAATGTATAAATGTCTCAATGACATACCAAGCGAAGTGTGTCTCATGGCCTATCGAAACTACTTCAATAAAATATGCTAAGCACAAAACGAGAATATGTGGTTTGACGCGTTGCGTCGAGCATCGACCTAGGTCCTATTTGGATAAAAAACAATACACCTCAATACCGATGATCTAAGAGAGAGACTAGACCCGACGTGCTTCCACACATGTCCAAGGACCATCGCAAGTCTCACCTCGGAGACTCGAGGTGACTTCATGCATTGACCATGTATATGAGGACTACCTCAAATGAACATAAAACTTTGCCCTTGATATTACTCAACAATACATAAAACAAGAACATCCAATAATAACAAGGTTTTCAAATAACTCAACATAGGTTATGACATAACCAGCTTACACAATGGAACAACGGCTTTTTGAAACCAAACCTGAACATGAACAAAACAAATCGTTTCCAATAGCAATAACAAACCGAGCAACCTTAACAATAACTTAAGCTTTCCTTATTTACCTTAAACCTCATAAACCAATCAAACTCATGAGCAAACCACGTAAAATTAAATCATGGTTCTAACCTCTCTATGATAGCTTGATCCTAACTCCTAATACAAGCAAAACCAACCTAAATTCAAGCCAAGTAACATTACGGCCTAGTCGGCGTTTACGGGATTTACTTACAAACACTTGAGACATGGACGGAACCGAACGATAGACGACTTAAGCTCATGGTGACGGTGAGGGCGCGATGTGAGATGATAGGCGGCTCAAGACAACGAGCAGCGGTGCAATGGCATAGGACGACAGTGGCAGCGGTGCAGCAACATAAAGGAGAGAAAGAGGGAGGGAGGGAGAGAGAGAGAGAGAGAGAGAGAGAGAGAGAGAGAGAGATGAGTGGGTCAGCCAAGGGAGAGAAAGGGAGAGAAATGAGAGCAAATGAAGAACTTGGATAAGAAGGAGATGGAAGAGAGAGAAAATTTCAATCTAAGCATTAATGGCAAGCTCAATTATTGTCCTAAGCCACTAATGGCTTCTTGGCTTGAAGAGCAAGAATGGTTCTCCACCACACAAATGCCCAAGCTTGCCTTTCAAGCTTCAATGCTCTACAAGAGAACTAGTCTAGTTACCCCAACTAGATTATTCCTCCTCCTATTTCCTTCTTAATGGGCACCTATCCTCTTTGCATAGTGTGACATCCTGGTTTTTAAGTTCTGTCTTTGATTGGATAAGTTGGGCTTTTTATTGACGCGCCTATAGTTCTTTTCTCTGAGTTGGCCACTCACGAGATAACTAGCCTATCAAGTGAAGCCGTTAAGGGATTTTAACACAATAAACTTGAGAATTTGACTAGGGATCGACTGCTCGACCGTGCTAGTCTGCAAGAGTCATTACGGCATTGTCAAAATCGATCATGGATTAGGGATAGGTTGATTCGATTGAGATGTGTGATTAAAGTGTAGGTGATCCCACCTGATTGCAATAGACCGATTTTCTGTCATTTTGAGTATACTGTGCCCGTATTTGAAACCTTGAGATTTTCATGATAACCTAGAGTCACCAATGTGTCGAAGATGTACGTTGTGACTCAAAACAAATTGTTCACGAGTCAATTGCACCAAAAATTCCGGAAAGCTACCCGGTAGGTTAGGTCACGCTAAAATCACACCGGATTGAAATTAACCATGAATTTGAATCCGATTTCAGAAATTAAAAGTTTTGTCATGTCACGATTTATGTTAGGACCGTCAACTCATCCTCCAAAGATTTTTCTACAAACCGAGATTTTTGGAGAAAATGCAAAATATGGCCGTTTTTGTCTGGAAAATTCAAAGGACCGATTTTTATCGCGTTTTTGGGATGCAAGTTGGTTTTGTTGGCAAGGAAAAATGTCAATTTGATCGAGGTCACCTTGGTGGAATTTTTGGTAATCGAATTGAGTCCAATTGGAGAGAAATTGGTATAATTTGGGGGAAATTGAGTGCAAATTCGTAGCCCCCCTTGGTGCTCAAATTTTGGACCACTTCATTAGTTTGCAAGAGAAGCTTGGTTGTTGCCAAAGAGCCATGGATGACGACCAAGGGCTGGTGGGGCCTCTTCAAGGGATAAGAGGATAGATTGGAGGCCAAGAGGGTCCCTCTAAGCTTGTGTTGTCCCCTATCTTCTTCCCTCAGCTGCTTTCTCCATTAGAGAGTGTTTTGTGAGCTTCCAAAGTGCAGAGAAAACCTCAGCCTCCTCCCCCTTGCTGTTGAGCAACCTGCCAAGGCCGCCGAAGCCTTGCCGCACCGCTTCGCGCCCCCACACGAGCCTGCGCCCCTATCGCGTCGCCCTGCCGGTTCTATTGTTGTGCCGTCTCCCTCGAGCCTCTTTAGGTCGCCGCAGAAGCCTAGGCCGCCGTTTGAGCTTGCCACCGTCGCCATTGAGCCCCGCCTGTCCTCCTATTCGTCTACTTAGCCGTCGGCCCTCCTTAGCTCACCGTTTCAGTCGCTGGTTCCCCCCCCCCTTCGGTCCAAGCATAAACCGAACCAGCAAGGATCCGTGGGCCTTCAAGGCCTATTTTGGACCCCTTCCGAGCCTCGCTTGGTGTCGCCGCTTCGGAGTTTGTTGCCTATCTCTGCTTTACCGTTGTCGTGGACTCCTCGGATTTCAAAATCGGTGAGTTTACTCAGTAAACTCTGCTTAGGGAGTTAATTATGCTTAAGGGTTGATTATTTTAGGCTAATTAAGGTTTATGTGGTTAGTTAGAATGGATCAGTGATTTAATTACTCGTTTATGCATGTTAGGTGATTAGATCGGCTTAATTAGCAACTAAATAGGTTGTATTATTTATCTAGATAGGTTCGAAATTTTTTTGGGCCCGTTTAAGTATTTAGTTAGGCTTTTCCGGCCCAAGTTGCATTTATTAGTATTTATTTAATTAATTTTAGTATTTATTTAATTATTTATTATTTTCCGGAAATTATCTTTGGGATAACCGGTGACTGGAATTTCATGCTGATTGCAATGGTATGATTGGTTTATTTAATTGAGTGTTGATTTGTGCAAATTGAGTGAGGTTTATAATTTTGGGTATTTATTACAAAATTAGGTATTTTCGATATTTAATTATAAAATACCGAGTGTCGGTCTACAATGCCGAAAATGTGTTTATGGACTATTATCATTAGTGGAATTCTATAAAGAAACATATTGTATTTTGGTTAAGGCCGACCGTGTACCCACACACGATTATTTTTATCCGGTACTATAAAGATGGTAAATTTTTAGTGACTGAGAACAGTATATTATATCAGCCTGGGGGCTTTGATATATTAGCTTTGGTGAGTAGTATACTCTATCAGCTTTGGTGAGCAATTGTAAGTACCACACAGCTTTGGTGAGCAATTGTAAGTACCGCACAGCTTTGGTGAGCAATTGTAAGTACCACACAGCTTTGGTGAGCAATTGTAAGTACCGTACAGCTTTGGTGAGCAATTGTAAGTACCGCACAGCTTTGGTGAGCAATTGTAAGTACCGCACAGCTTTGGTGAGCAATTGTAAGTACCGCACAGCTTTAGTGAGCAATTGTAAGTACCGCACAGCTTTAGTGAGCAATTATAAGTATCGCACAGCTTTGGCGAGCAATATAGATATATATATCAATTTTGGTGAGCATTATTATATATCTATTGTCAACTTTGGTGAGATATACCATCTAATTTCAGCTTAGAGTGAGCAGTACTTGAATTGATTGAATTTTATAGATGGTATTGATGGTATGAAATCGAGTGGATCGATTGATGAATGGTTTGATTTGACTTGAAGTGATTTGTTGAATTTATGAATCGTACTGACTTGCAAGAAGGAACTGTTAACACCTAAAAAAAAAATTATTGCATAAAGATTATCTAGGTGTTTAGTATAGTTTTTTTTAATGGAATATGTTTTTTCTAAATAAAAAAGAAGAAGAAGCAAGTTGGGGCCGATGATCTGAATGTGACTAGCCAAGCCCAGGAGATCAGATTGTAATTAAAACAGCAAGTTGGGGCCAAAATGCAATTTCCAAAAGTTGAGGGACCAATTTGCAAAATTTGCAAAAATTTGCCCGAACCCTTAAATCATTATCTTGGCCCCCAATTGAGTTGAAATTGAACTTGGGTCTGGTCTAATTAATCGAATCGGGCAAAAAGGACCTAATTGCATTGAATTTGGCATTTTCGGGCAAGAAAATGGCCAACTTTGAGGGACTTTTTTGCAAAATTGGGTAGAGACAATTGCAAAAAATGGTCAAGATCTTAAACTACTATACATGAGATTTCTAATTGATCAAAACATGCAGCCAAATTAGTGGATTAAAGCACTCAAATCAGCAGCCAAAACTCAGTCCACGAGTTGGTCTTAATTCGGAGTTGCTGAGTAAGCAATTTGGTGGCCCCACCATATCCTCCTCAGCTGTCCAACCAGCCCGATCTTTGCACGTGATGGAAGACCGTATATAGTAGTGCAAGTGGACGAAAATTTGCCAGGGATAAGCTGCTGACAGCACCGGAAAACGGCATCAAAATCCGCACACTCAACAGCTGCAGAATTGAAAAAAATTGGCTAAGTCAGAGAGTGGGTGAAGTAGCCCTGTTGACAGGCTTGGTAGATGGACAAAAGGCTGACCAAAAATCCTCGAATTCAGGGGATAAGATCTAAGAAAGGAGATCTTTCGGAGGCAGGGGAGAAAGGGATGAAGGAGAGAGGGGAGAGCTCGGAATCGTTCCCAAAAGAAGCTCTCAGAAGCAACTCCAGAAAAAAAAAAAACCCAGAAATTCCAGATCAACCTTCAGAGAGAAAAGTGAACTTTTCGTAAACTTGCAGCCAAAATTATCCAAAACCTTCAACTAGAGAGTGAAACTTCACTCAAATATCTTTCCAACCATAGGTCGCACGTCCCAAATGGAGATCGGGAAGGCCTCCTAAAGCCCCCCGAAACAGTGCCCTCCTAGCGGGCCAAGAAAGTCCGAAAATTTCTAAGTGTTGAGACTGGTTGGTCACGGGTGAAGGAAAACGAGTTCTTTTGAGAAAATTGAGAGGCAAATGAGGAAAAGGTTGAACTATACCCAAAACTATAATACATATAGTTTGGTTTGGTGTTAATTTTTCCAACAAAAGAGGTCTTGAAGTTTAATTTTAGAGATCAACAAAAACCTTCATTGTCAGTTCCTTTTTCTGCAGATCTCATTCCCAGTTGAAGGAGCCAACTTCCACGTGCCCCCCGAGGATAATTTCTTAATTTTCTCGGCCAAGAACCACTTGTAAAAGAAACTAGGAAGCAAGGTAAGTATCCTAGATTTATTTTTGTTCGAGTTTGAGCATGTTTTGATCATGAAAATCAAGAGGAAAGCTAGTCCGGAAAACTGATTTTTGAGACTGGAATTTTTCTAAGTGTTGAAATCTCTTCAAGAGTTTTGCATGTGTGCTTCTTAGAGAGGTCGTTTTGATGTTGTTCGGTGGGTCATTCTCTATGATATTTGTTGCATTTGAAAGCTCATATTACCTACTTTCACTCGGACTAAGTAGTGTTTTCCTTAGATCTCGTATGTGATGAGTGTCGGGGCTTGAATATGGGCATTCAACCTGTTTGCTTGACTTGGGTTCAAACCCAGATTTGCAAAATCAGCTCAAACCCGCATATTTGATGATGATTCCAGCTTGGTTTTCGTATGTTTTAAGCTGTGATTTCTATCTAATCTTGCTCCTTGCATGTGACAGTATAATCTTGATACTTTATTTCTGCATGAGATTACTTATGGATTGAGATTGAAGGCTGCAAACATGGCCCGGCGAAGCTGTTTTGGGGTGATTTAATGCACGCCAATTGTTCGATGAAATGTGCAAACCAAGTTTCGATCTTGAAACGGTCGATTTGAGCTTGATTATTGTGATATTCATGTGCTGTGTTACTCCATGTTAGCATAGATCGGTTTAAGGAATTATTATTATTATTTTTTAAATAATTAAAAAAAAGAGAAAAATATGAAAATTTCAAATACATCAAAAAATGTTAGATAGCATCAAATTAGGATAGAAATGACATATATGAAATTTTCCTAATTTTAAAAGGTCATTTTCCTAATTTAATGCTATTTTGGTATTTTATAACCATTTTTGTAAATAATCCATTTTGCGTAGATTAAAACTATTTAAAGTAATTTCATGCATATAGAGTAATTTCATGCGTATTTGAATTCTCATTTTGCTCACGGGGTCCTGTCCCGGGCGTGATAACAAGGCCATGTAATAATATTTGCCCGACTTGTATCGGGTTTACCTTTTCCGTTTATTTTCAAGTCATTTCAATTTATTGGATATTTACTTATGCGCCGCTTTTCATTAATTTGAGTGTAAATTTCTCTTCTAAATTATGTTAGGATTAGTCTAGACATTAAAAAAAAAACTACAAAAACATTTGCATGGACACTTAGTGGTTTCATAACGATTATAATTGGTAATCAAGATTGTGTGGCCATTTAGATAAACAATCTTCCAAGTTAGTGGTACCGCAAGGGCGCTAATAGAAACATTGGCGTAAACAAGTCCCCGTTCCTAGAAATCTCTGGTTGCGTAGGAATCGAGACAACACTCCCGTGTCTTGATTGGTTTCTAGCCGACCCCAATAGGCTAGTGGCGACTCCTAGAATTACATAGGTTGTTAAGAACAAAAAAACGAATCTAACGTCGCGCGAGGTATGGGCTTGGGAGAGCCCGCGCCTAATCTAGGGCCATTGGTCCGCCTCTTTAGACAAATACCCCTAAACCTTCTTCCTTTTCCCCCAGATGGAAAAAAGGAGGTCGTGACAGGAACTGAGGCAAAGGTAAGTCCTCTGTCTTGTGTGTGCATAGATAGCCTTTAAGCGTATTTCCTTCCTAGTCAGGGTTTAGGGGGTGGACTTGTTGAGACGTTATCTCATCCCGTTGTAGGTTAATATTTTCAGGTTCTTAGATGGCGGATCCTCTAGAACGTCATGGTCGTCCCATAAGGGTCATCGAGTGAGTTTACACCTATCTCGATCCCGGAAGCTTTTGGGTTTATGAATTGATAGTGACCACTGTCTGGGTCAAAGAGCATCCACATTATGTGTTCCCTAATCAATTCAGAGCTTGGTTCTAATATGGACCCAACGGTTTCCGGGTAGGTCCTCTCAAATGTTTTGAAATTCCCACAGGGATAATTGATGCCTCTCTAAGGGAAAGTGCTATGGACCCTCCCGATGGCATGGTGGAGAACTCGACGTCCTGTCCGGATCCTGTGGAGACTGAAGAATCGGCGAATGAGTCTGACTAGATGGTCATAGGACAGATCGTTTTGAGGATCGACCCTTTGTAGACTTTTGTGAATATAGACTAGCCTTGTAAATAACCTAGTCTGCTGTGTATAAAAGTGTATTGTGGTTTTCAAAATTTGTGACCCTGCTTTTCTATCCCATCTTTGTGTTGTTTGGGGATTTATTTATTCGCTTCCGCATGTGTATTAAAATGAATGGGTCGGCGACGTATCCTGGGATGTCGCAAATTAAATGACCACCAAGGGATGGGCACGCGCTCAAGGATCAGGGCGTGACACATAGCCCCCCTAAATTTTTGTCTAACCTCAATTTAATCTTAAGAAGCTAAGTTAGTTTCACCTCTAGGGTTATTAAGGTCTATGTCCAAAAATTACCACATGTTTCCAATCAATGCACTAGTGTACTAACTTCCAAAATTCTAAGAATAGGCTTAAGCCTTGCAAGACAACTTGTCTCACAAGTTTATTCGATTTAGGCGTGTAAAGGGGGGAGTCTTATTGGCTTCTAAATTCACTCTCAATAAATCCAAATTTAAGAGGACAATATATAATTAAAAGAGTTGTATAATTGTTGTATTGACGGGACAAGAATAACTTAAGATCACCTATGATTGACACCCGTAGTCAGACTGGGTTTGTGACTAAGTTTCGATCAGAAATGGCCCTAATGTGACCTACGCTAATTAAGCGGCATCGATTGTGCTCGCATGGTTAGACCTGAACTGAGTTCGGCATCTATCTGGGGTTCTACACGTGACCTATGTTTAAGCGTGGTTGGTCCATGAATGACTTTCAATTGTTATGTAATCGTGTAGAATCAATTGACTTACCTTTGTTCACGACCATGTGGAATCGAATAAGGGTTGTTCACGAATGGTACAACGACCATGCATAGTCACTCGCAACCGATATACACTCGAGCTGAATCAATCTATATCTATCCAATGATCGACTTGTGACGACACATTATCGTCCACATCGATTCTTATGGTCAAACGGTCATTTCATGTTCGAACACTCTAGTCTAACTTAACTTGATCCAGAGTCGCCTTACCCTAATCAATTAGTTGGCTCATAAACAATCCCTAAGATTGACTCACAACATATTCTCGTTATTGGCATACTGATCCCTAGTCCATTCCCCACACCTGAAATAGGGGTCTAAATCGAAAATGTCACACTCTCTTTCATTTTGAAAAATATTTTGCCGACAATCTGGATTGATTTTAGCCTAAATCATTAATATGAAAAGGAGTGATCACACGAGTGCACAAACATTAAAGATAATAAATTGCAGGAAATTAAACACCATAACAAGCAATGATTTTTTTTTTTTGGATTTTCTTTTAATTATGGAATTAAAACTGGACATGGCCTAAACTACGTGACATGCATATGATATTTTTGGTGTTCTTATTAAAATTCGCAACTAGAAGTAAATTAACATATGAATACACCTAAAGTGAGATGTTATCTAATTTAAGTTAATAAATGGACTCACTTAAATCCTGTCTCATCTTGGAAAATTATCTGAACATGTAATTCTATTTAAAAAAAAAATGCTATCTACTCTAGATATTATCTAAACATGCATTTAAATTGAAATAGGGAAATGTCTATCTAGTCCTATCATGCAATCTGAATGATATGATATGCCATGCAATCTTTTCTTGTATTTTTTTTTTCATTGAAGCTAGCAATTCTAGCTAAACAAAATTTCAAACATAGCAAAATCCGTTTTTTCATGTCTTAGATTAATGGATATTGTAATCTTGATAGGGCACTACTCAGAATCAAACATTAAAAAAAATTAAAAAATGATCCATTATCTCACGGCTCAAATTAAAGATTATCACAATCTTAGTCAATGTAATTATCCAATAATAAGTTGAAATAATTGAACAAATGATCCAATATCTTTATGGATCAAATTAGTAATTAAATCAACTTTATCAATAAGCCTTAATTGAATATGCCTAATATCTCAAATATCATATCGGATAACAATTAATCCAAATTAAGTATTGAAATATTCCAATTTAATTGAATAAAGATTGTTACCTAATTCGAACATGCATAATTCGGATTAGAATCGGACCGGATCTCGACTTGCGGATAGGTCTCGACAGTTGTATCTCACGGTGTGGCGCTTGGTCGACTATGTGCTTGACAAGAGGGCCGCGGTAGATGATCTGCGGATGATGCTCAGCCTGCAAACAAATTAAAATCAAAGCGCCGCGGCCGAGCTTTGGAGCAAAGTCGGATAACTCGCTGGCTGCCTCACGGTACATCAACTCCACGGGTTAGTGTGATTTTTGTTTGAAGGACACCATAAGTCCTGAAGTTCACTCATAAGCAACTCACCATAAGTCCTGCAAGAGAAACACGCGGCGAAATTGTTAATCGGCTGTGATGATGGGGCGTGCTGCAAGCGCAAGAAATAGTCCGGATTTGTCGATGGGGCTCGCTGGACTCAATAACAAAAGCCGCTTCGATGTGGGTGCAAGAGAGACCGTCGCGTGCCTTCAAGAGCGACTCAAGGGCAGCTTAGTGCATGCTGCTCTGAGGGCTGGAGTGGCGGGAGCCGACGTCATGGCGGTAGAGATCAGGACGGCGGCTCGTCATCTCAGTCCAACACGGTGTGCGGCGTCGCGGCTTAAATGAGGGAAGCGTTGTAGCAAGCGGGAGCGCAACGCCACGGTGGGAGGAAAAGACCGAGAGAGAGTGACCGAGAGAGAGAGAGAGAGAGGGCCCCCCTCCTATTTGACGAAGCAAAGACCTATCTTTTTGTCTTCTTCTCCCTTTTCTTACGGACGTGTGTTGCTCTTCTTTTGTGTTCTCATTATGCGGACTTTCAGAACCTGCAGGAAGAACAAAATACCTTTTCTCTCCCTCTCGCAATGGTGGCCGTGTATTCTCTATTGTCTCCCCTCTTCTCTTGCAATTCACACTTGTTTTTATAATGCCCCGAATATTTTCTTCCTTTATTTCATCAACCAAATATTCTTTTATTTTGCTGATTGTATCTCGTCTCAGCTCACTCTTTTCTTTTTGTCTAATTCAAGCTTTGATTTTCCCAAAATTCCAAATCTTGCAAAGATGCTTGCCAAATGTCTATGAGCGTGCAATATCTCCTTTGTAAGCTTGCCTTAATCGACAATAAATGGATATTTCTTCTTTCTTTTGCTTTTTATTCCTTAATCTTTGTCCAAATATTCTCTTCAGATTTCCACCATTTTGTTTTTAGTCAATCTTCTAAATCCCCTCTCGCGGAATCTGCTCATTATCCTTCTCTTGCCAAGATCGCACGTATTCAGCCCATGTTTCCTCTTTGCTGTGTCTTTCCTTGGCCGAGAATATGCTCTCTTGATTTCAAAAGTTTCCAATTTTATATACTCATGTTTGGCACAAGTAATTTTCGGCCACATGGGGTATTCAATGGGCTTGAATTTCATGCTTCCTTGGGCTCAGTCTAATTCTTTACCTTACAGGGTTAATTAGTCCCATAAGTTTAGAACTATTTACCACCTGCCGCCAATCCAATGCAAATGCAATTATATGGGCCTATTGCTATTGAAATGCTCCTAAAAATCTATATGCAATCGTAATATCTTTTGCATAGGGACAAGGGATGATCCCTAATTTTCTATGCAATGAATGACTAAATGGATTGCTAAAATTTAGGTGTCAATAACCTAGCAAAAATCCAAGTCAGTCCAAGTTCATACCAAACCAATACTTTTATCTTCTAAAGTAAATAGGCTATCCAAGTACTTTTCTAACACAATTCACTCGTGCATTCATCCGTATATGGTATATAAATAAAATCATATAAAAATTACCAAATTAAAAATTTGTGGCAAAAAAAGTCAAAAAGAAGACCTAAAACTTTATCAAATAAAACAAAAAACTAAAAACTAAAACATTGAAATAATAATTCATCTCGCTGACAATTCTACAACTCTAATGTCCAGCAGCAAGCTATCTCGCCACCGGATCTTTGCTTTAGTCAAGCCATCGTCCAGCCCTAATGGTGGCTGGGCCATTGCCATTGCCATTGCCTTTGCCTCTAAATTGCGCTCTCTCTCTCTCCATAGTCTTGCCAAGATGTAGTATAAAAGTCGAAAGAACACGCTGTTATCAAGCATTCTATCATTACAACAAGCGGAGAATCAGTTGATAATCGAGAGTATTTGAAATCTGCCAATGCCATTTCAAACAATCGCAGAATATTGCAGATTCTCTTGTGATAATCTGCTTATGATGCTTTTAGGCGCAGAATTTCATTCATCCACATTTTCCAAAACTAGCTCATATGTCATATCAAAGCGAGTCACTATTATTTTTTTTATCACGCCCTTTAACTAATATAATAATAGGTCGCAATCCGCAAGTAAGCTAACGACTTTTTCTTTTTTGGTCGGTAGCTAACAACTTGATAAGCCTTTCTTAGTATGGAAGTTCTTCATATTTGCCTGAAGGGTCGTAGTTGCACACAACATACTACTGGCTGTTGTTACACTTAACCCTAGTACAACCGACTCGGACCTATTCGGGCCAAACCATCTGAGTGGAGTACAAGTAGTCGCACGTACTCGCGCCAGTTTTGGTGTTGTAATTGTAGTATCGCTTCTCCACGAGCCACAACTTCACAGCGTAGGTGCCCGTGAACGTGCCTGTGCTCCTGGCAAGGTTCTTGCTGTAGGGCTCATTGGAGTGCAAGGGGCTACAGTCTCTGACTTGTTGGTTTGCGTAGCTCTAGGTGTAGGCGGCAACAATATTAACCCATGTCATGTTTGCCACGCTAACTTACTTTTGGGCATCATTGTGAGAGTTGAGATAGTCTTGAGGTGAGTTTTGGGCATGAGTAGGTTGAAAGAAAGAAATGGAGACGAGAGAGATGATGATAGTTAGAGAATTCATGACGCTTAAGGAAATAACTGATCTTGGTTCCATATGATATTTTTGGTTATCATTAGACTATTTATAAAAAAAAAATATGAAGATTTTGAGGGCTTCAACTTATCATGTGCAATGAACTTATCAGGGAACGTCTCCTCTAGACAATACAACTTTGCATTCAAATTTAGTTTGTTCATGAAATGACAAAATTAGTAAGTGGTGCATGGAGGGAATTGGCTTTGCTTGTTCTTTCTTTCCTCAAATGGAAGTCAACCAAAAGGCTTCAGTGAAGTTTGAAACTTGAGCAAATTTGATATGATAAATTAAGAATAATGTTAGACATTATTTAGAGTAATGCTAAAGACATTGAGATTAGTACATGAAATTAGATTATTAGGTGATGTATATAAAATTTAGCCAGGTATTAAGAACATACAAGTCTTATTCGAGCACCCAAAAGGGGATGTTGATAATTTGTCCCATTTACAAGTCGTCTGAGAGTTGGTCCGGAAAGTACATTTTTTAAGTGGCAAAAATGGAGTTTAGCCTTTTTGAGAAAATTACATATAGTAGTAAAGTTCCCGCTAATGCCACCCTAAATTGGCTTCATACACATCCTAAACATTAGGTGCCGAAAGTACTGTTGCGAGTCGTGCAACCCCCTTCTCTGTAATTTAACCTGCTCAGACTCTCCTCTCGGCCGCACGATCCCACCCTCAGACACTGCCTATGTCATCCTCACCCGTCGCTTGCCTAATGCAAGATCATGCCAGCTGTCCATGTCAGTTGAGTGTTCATTCCACAATATCAACTCTCACAAATTCAGACACAACTCCCACTTCTCCCTCTCCCACGAAACTATTAATATGGCTGACATCCCGACAGCACAAGTCTGAAATTGCACGGATGCGCAGGGCCTGCCCTCACATCACTATTCATCATTGAACGGTTGGATGTGTCGGGTATCTATATTAAGTGCAGGACCTCGTGCCAAACTGAATCCAAGGTGATGAATCCCACTTATCAATAAATAGTTTTTCACGTACCTCTCCAGTGAAAATGATGGAATCTTTTTTTCAAAAAAAAAAAAAAAAAATGACAATCTCGATTAGATTAATACCCTGAAAAACTATAAATTGATACATATATATATAAATATATATGTATATATATGACAAATTTACTCCAAATTAATTTTTTCTATCAAAAATTCTAAATTTGTATATTTTTGACAAATTTATCCCAAACCGTATACTTATAACAAATTTATTCTCTGTTAATTTTCGTTAAACTTTATTTTCAAATTACTAAGTTGGATAACATGTGACACTTGACTGGTGTACCAGTTTGGAATTTAATTTTATGTTCACCACAGTTATTAAATTTACCAGTTTGAGATTTTTGGCTGTCAAATAAATTAGTTTAGAGTAAATTTATAATAAGTGTACCAGTTTAGGATTTTTTTTTTTGTGATCATTTGGGGTAAATTTATCACATGTGTACTGATTTAAGGTTTTTCATGGTAAAAAAATTAGTCTTTGATAAATTTATCACGCATATATCACTTCGGGATTTTTTAGGGCATTAACCCTTGAATATTTATATACTAGATTTATCAAATACTTACTCTTTATAATAGCTAGCTCTTCCGTTCTCTCTCCTTTATCACTATCTCTCTACCTCTGCCCCACACTCCAATCGTGTCCCACTGCTGCCGTGCTCAATTCCACCATTGCTATCGCTTCTAACGCAACGGAAACAATGATCACATGAATAGCAATTCATAACATGAGTAAAACTCGTAAATGTATATCCAAAGCGTACACTCCCAAAATGTATGTGTGTGAACTTTCTCAATTTCTTGTACTTCCAATTCAAAATACTGTAGCTAAAAACCCTAATGAAATTCTAAGTTTCAAATAAGAAATAGACATATTAATAAGAAAATCCATCCTACTAAACCTCAAATGTCTAAATGGATAATTACTCAAAATTGAAATAAATCATGTGATATCCTAACGGAATTTCTAAATCGAAAACATACGTCCAGCGTCATTCTACTGTCCTAGGAGAAAAACTTGACTCCAACATGTTGGACGAGCTGCATCAATCGCCCACAATTGTTAAATAGCTTGACTCGAATTTTAAAACGACAAAGGTATGATTTTTCATATCAACGTCGTCACTATTTCTTTTGAACTGCCCTTCTGAGAATTGAAAGTTTCCCCTGGATCATCGACATACGGTGGGACAAAATCATTCTTCAGCCGAAATTCCACAACTTCAAATCTCTTTTAAGAAAAGCTTAACCCTAGGTAATTTTCTTCATAATGTCCAGCAATAATCCGGTCACCCGAATTAATAGATTTTAACGGTAAATCAACTCAACAAGAATTCTTCTGGAACTTTCTCTCCATTATTTTTAAGATAATTCTCATTAGAAAAAATCATTTTCTAATTCAGAATCTTTTACCTTTCAAATTGAAATTACAAAACTTTAGTCACTCTGCATTGCCGGAGCAGGTTTATCGAATGGTTGGCCATGGGCTCGACATTCCACCAACGCTGCTTCATTAACGCAAGCCGGTTTTCTCTTTAACCCACGAGCGGGGACCGAGAAGTCATCATGTTTGGCTTTCCAACTGAATAATCGCCGCATTTGGTCACCGTTCTATGCTTGTTGAGATACACTAATCATATTGTCGTAAAGCCTACACCTCCGAATCTTCGTTTGCATGATGGTTGTCTCCAAAGCCTTAATACTAAACACCTGTATGTTTCTATGCCTACTATGGTCGTCCGCTAGACAAGAGTTTAGACAAAGCTCAAGCGATTTTACCATTATTCATATGATGCTCTAGCTTTTAGATGCGCTAACTTTTCTATGCAAAACATTTAATATGGACCTAAAAGTTCAATGCGAAATATCTGAATGTTTTATATGTACACATCCATCTTTCTCATGTATTATTCGACCAGCTGTTGCATCATCAGCATCATTGATGTACGTAATTAAGCCCAATCTCTTAGGATGGTTGATTCAAGCATGGCCTTCTTGTTAAACACATGTGGCCTAATGTTTCAGCTGTGTTAGGTTTGTACTACTTTGTATTCTCTAGGCCTCACATAATGGGAGCTCGGGTGAAAATCTAGAGTTTTAGATGCTCAGTGATCAAATCTGAAAATAGCCAAAAAAAAAATATATATATATATATCCCTCCACACCGTTATAATGCATTATAGAATTCTAATTACAAAGGGGAAAAAAACCAATACTTTGCATCATCTACCGTCATAGTTATCTTAAATTTCAGGTGTAAAGTTCACGGTTTTTATAGATTCATGAGTCAGAAAAATAAACGTACATAACTTAGAGGAGAATTTATGCAATCTTTCCAAACTAAGAGGATAGAGGGCATGTATATGTCCCCAAACTATCAATTTGTATATGTTATCTTTTGAGTTCTAAAAGCAGACAAATTTTTGAGGACATAACAAAGTGGAAGTTTAGGATCGACAATTGAAAGTTCATAAAAAAGAATTGCTATTTAGTATTCTTAATGGAGACTTTGTTGTATTTTGGAGAAAATTTGCCAGTAATTATTAACAACGTTATGGGTCAAATAATTCTATTAAAAAAGTAATATCATACCTTAAAGTCTGACTTCATCGGTCTTCCTGATCGTTCATCATATTTTTCCCAATAGGACGACAAACTATCATGTTGAAATAATGCCCCGTTATGATGAGGCAAGAGCTTTTGATGCACCAAAATTAAATAACGTCATGTGAATGGTGAAGGCAATTCCCTTCACCGAAGAAAAGTTGATCTCTTTCAAAAACTATTTCTTCTTTTTTCTCGCGATTTCTGATTTTCAATTGAAGGAATTTTGATCCTTGATCTAACATCCTCAGCTCCAAGCTCCCAAGCATATCACCATCCCTATCAAGCCCCACATCACATCGTGAAAGAGAAGCTAAGTATGATCTCTATGGCGCATTTCTCTCTTGAGTTCATCCTATAACATCTTTCAATCGATTCTGGTACATAACAATGGCCATGTCGACCATATAACGATACATTTGATTCATTAAGCTGATAAGAGTTAAGAAAGAGAATTGGGATAAGACCCACGAAGGAAGTCTCACCATAGAATCTAGGTTGAGTTCCTTAAAAAATGGACTCCATTAAATCAGATAAAAATAAATAAGAATACGGGACAAGTAGAATTTAATTATCCGGATTGGGCGGTAATTCGTCGATAGATTTTATATATTGATGAATTGACCAAGTAAGTATATCAGCTCTAATTAATGAACAAAGTGTTAGTAAGCTTTTGCCCAAATAACAAATTAGGTGTCAATGGTCAAATTGCCTAATTTTGTATTCCATTTCAATCCATCTTATCTATTGCAGCCTAGTATATTACTTAGAAAGGTCATAGACTCATCATAGCTGGAAAATCCTTACCCGCTATAATTTACCTCAAATAAATTTTCATTTTATCTCGAATCACGTTATTTTAATATTAAGACACAAGAACACGCCAAAATTTGCAGTCAGTGAGTTCAAATTTACGAGTTTTATGCTTGCGGATTCAGTCACCGGAATCGATACAACGTTGTTGTATATAACTTGGTGGATGAAATGATTAAGCTACACTTTGGGAAAGTATTGAGAATGTCACGCCCCGATCCTCGGGCACGCACGCATCCTTCTACTTGGTCGATTTTATAATGCGATATCCCAGGACTAAGTATCGCCGACCCTTTCGTTTATTAAGCACATGTGGAAACAATTATAAATCCCCAGACAATAAAACAATGGGATATAAAAGTAAGGCCATATTTTTCATTTTGAAATCTACAACCAAACCTTTATACAACCACATCTCAAAGTACTTTACAAAACTATTCATGACTTTTTAGTCTCACACTATTCACATTTAGACAGGATTCACAAAGAGGATGGAATCATAGTCCTCATCCGGGTCGTACTCGAATCATCATCGGGGTTCTCCTCTAGGTACTCTTCTTTGGTTTCTTTCTCCTCAGGCTCCTCATTAGGGTCCTGAAATGTTGTCCCACAACCGGGATGAGACTACATCTCAGCAAGTTCTACCCCACTAAGACTCAATTAGGAAACCAATACACCTTAGGGCTGCCTATACACGCATGGGTCAGAGGACTTACATTGGCCTCAGATTCCACCTGCATATTAGCACAGTTCAATAGGCACCCAAGCAATCACATCACAGATCGATATTTCGATCAATTGACCTAGTCAATTTCATGTCAATTCGACCATTCCCCGGTCGTCTCCCTTATTCAGTCTCAAATCTTACTCACGGCTTCACGAGCGTAGTCTACCACTTTTCTTGGCAACAAAATACGGTCCAAAGGACATGACCTATCTTTAGGTGGTAAATTACGGCCCAATGGGCGCAACCTTTAATAGGTGGCGGATTACGGCCTTATCAGGCGCGACCCTTATCGGGTGGCAATTTACGGCCCAACGGGCGTGACCTCTATTAGGTGGCAATTTAAGGCCCAACGGGCGCGACCTTTAATAGGTGGCAGATTGCGGCCCAATGGGCGCGACCGACTCCAAATTCGGTGGCAAATCTCGGCCCAACTGGCATAGCCATACTTCGGCGACTTCCGAGGTTCAACTCACAAACTCTCACAGTCAAATTCTAATTGAATACCGACATTGATCAATCTTGGGATAAATCCCCACATACTCATCAACTCACTCAATTTTCACACGATATTAACATACTTGATGGATCTCAGCCAAGGGTATATTCAAATTACTCTCACAAACTTCTCCACTTAATAGCCCATCAAAGCATTATTGACGCTAAACAATCATACTCGGCCATCCACAACTCAATTACTCAATCTCAATCAATTTAGGAAAAAAAATTCTTCAAATTGCACAATCAATTCAATTCAACCCAACGTAGAGCTCAAATAAATAAATGGATTGCACCACGACAATCAACACGAAATTCTGGTCACCAGCCATCCCGGTTGAATTTCCGGAAAAATAAATAATTAAATAATGAATTTCGAAAATTAATTATTAATTAGCAATAAATCCAATTTAGGCTGTAATGCTGATTGGAGCCAAACGGTCGGGAAAAATCCCGAGATGCATTCAATAAATAATAGTACGTCTCTACTTGCTAATTGCACAATTCAATTGTCTAACATGCATCTCAATTATCTAATAATCACTAATCTACTCTAATCTAACCACCTAATTGCATTTAATTAAATCTAATCAACCCTTAAGCATCATTAGTCTACTAAGCAAGGATTAGTGAGATTACTCACTTGGCAAAGCGAAGATCGGAACACTGCGACGGCGACGCGACGGCAGCTGAAATCGGACTTTCGACAACACCAGCGGTCTTGGACCGGGCCTTAAACTTGGGCCCAACAAATCTCAGCCCAACTGAGATTTGTTCTTGCACTGGACTGGGCTCACTCTTGGGCTTGGGCTTGGCTGCGATTGGGCCTTCTTCGCGGGCTGGACTTGGGCAGAACTTGCTGAATTGGGCTCAATGGGGCTGCTGGATTTTTGGGCCAAAGACTTGGGCTGATGGACTTATTTAATGGGCTGAGCTGGGCTGCTGATTCCACTGGGCTTTGCTGGACTCTTGGGCTTGCTGCAGATTGGGCTAATCGAAATTTTCTTGGGCTCGTGGACGGGCCCAATTGCTGGACCGTTGAAAATTTGCTGGGCCGAAGACACCCGGCCCAGCTGGACGAAGGAGAACGCACGCGAAGCAGCTGTTTCGGTGGACTGTGGGCTGACGTCGACGCCTGGATTGGAGTCCACCGCGGGACTTCGAGGAAGAGAAGCTGACTCGGGGACGTGCGGGCGTTGGAATTGAGCTGCGGAGTCAACAATCTTGCTGAGATTGACTAAAATCTCGGTGGCTTGGTCTTCGGTGTAGTTTGCAGGGAGAGATCGACGGGGGAAGTGGAAGCAGGCTGGTGGGTGTTCGGACGTGGCAGCTTCAAGAGGTTTCGGTGGGGCGAATGATGGATGAGACGTTGGTGGTGTGTTGGCGTGGGGGTGGCAAACGGTGAAGAGGAGAATGGAGATGGGATGATGATGATGATGATGGGATGAGCAACTTCGGTGGATGGGCAGAGCTTCGGTGAATGGAGAGGTCAACGTTGGTGGTGAAGAACTTCTTTAGTTGACCAAGGATGGGCAACTCGTGAACGCGTGGCTAAGCAAAGGAGAATTCTCGGTGGGGTGTGGGCTGTTCGCAGAGAAAGAAAAACGATGGCCAAAACAGAAAGGAAAATCAAAGAGAAAAAGGCAGCCCGTTCGGTGGGAGAAATGAAAGCAAAATAAAGGGGAAATTGCTTGCGTGAGGAGGAAGATGGAGGGGGAGCCGTGCGTGAGGGAGAAGCCAGTTGTGAGGGGAACAAAAGTCTCGATCCTTAGCCAATACATTGAATGACTTGGTCCCACAAGCTCTCAATCTAATCCCTCTTGTCCCCTAATTCTTTCTAGAAGAATAATTCCACCATTAATCAACTTTGAAGCCAAAATTTGTAGCCCTCAACCATAGCTCCGAATTTGACACATTGGAGCTTCAATTTCTCCAATAAAATTCCCAATTTAATGTCCAACTTTGTCGAAGAAAAAAATGCCATACCATTTCTGCAAGTGTCCATCGCCAAATGGCTCATCTTGGAAGCCCATATTTTCCTTCAAATCGGCCATCCGAATTTCCGTTATTTTCTCGCGACGTCCGTACGATTTTCCGTAAAAATCTCGAAATCTCTGAAAAATCTTCTGAGACTAAGACGACATTCTTAGAATTTATTGTGACATGACAGAATCTTCAATTTCTGAAATCGGACTTGAATTCACGGTTAATTTCTATTCGACGCGTTTTTAGCGTGACCTAGACTACCAGGTAACTTTCAGATACTTTTATGTGCAAATGACCCGTGGTCGATTTTCTTTGAGCCACTATGAACCTACTCGACTCATTGGCGACTCTCAATTGTTGTGAAAATCCCGATGATCCAAATACGGACACAGGGTACCAAAACGATAGTAAAATCAGTCTAGTGCCGGTCGATGAGAATTTTCCAATTTAGTGGTGTCACCCACGATTAGCCACACATCTCAGTCGAACCGACCTATCTCTGATCTCAGATCGATTTATATCTGTGCCATAATGACCTTTAAAGATGAGCACGGTCGAGTAGCCGATCCCTGGTCGAATTCTCAAGTCTATTTGCCTTAAAATTCTTAATGGTTCCCCAGATAGTTTGGTTATCTCTAGAATGATCAGTTCTGAGAACAGCCCTATAGATGCGTTAATGAAATGTCCGATTTATTCAATAGAAACATGACTGAAAATTTGGGATGTCACAGAGAAAGCTCTAGAAATCCGAACTGTTGGGACGGTGCAATACAAATTAGATACCTTTATTTGGAAAATTACAGAAAGAAAAAGAGCTCACAATCCGAGCTCGTTAACAAATCCCAGAAGATGACGATGATTTTGGTAGATCTAGGCTCTAACATTCATCGGCAGTATTGCGCATGCATGTTAAAAACCAATAATCATTGACTTTAAGGAAGTTTTAACATTATATTTAGTCTTTTTCAATGAAGTCGTTTGAGACAGAAGTTGGGGCGTCACGACCCAGCACTAGTCACCAGTGAGCCAAGTTCATCTACGGACAGGCCGATTGTGATTACCTTACCAATGTTGCTAGTCAAGGTAGAAGTAAACTCCAAACATTTACTTCCTATTTCGAAGAGAAAATCATTCTTTTACACTAGAAGTTCTGATTTTTTTTTCTTCACAAGTCACAAAATCTGCGCTTTGCATAGGCATACCTGGATATAAATGTTTTATCTGCATATATTGGTATTTTTACAAGTTACCTTTATTCGTGTTAGCATGTAACCGTAGTTACTTAAAATCTCGACAACATTGGTACTTGTGTTATTTTTACCAATGTGTTGGGTCTATATCAATGCATAAATACTATTTAAAAAAAAAGCACTTACGACTTACGACCCTTAAAAACTGAGCTTCCAAAGGAAGAAATTGAATCTAGTTCTTCATGATACAAGTCAGCGATATACACCTATATCCAGCACATACTGAGAAGCAATTCTCCATGAAAACAAGCTTGAATCAAGCTGGAACTCGTTGATTCTCACCTCAATTGATGAACTAATTCGTCATACCAAAAACATCATCTTCTTGCATAAACATGACAAATCAAGCTTCATCTCCATGGAAACCCCAAAATCATCTTCTCGATTTGTCCCTCTTTCCTCCGTCCCCTTCTTTCTATTTTTCTTTTTCCTTTTTCTTCTCACTCCCTTGTCTTGCTTGTCTCCACTACAACAAGGAGACCCAATTAGATTAGCCACCTTAATGAGTCAGTAACTCCAATTAACTATCCAGGTGCCCAAGATATACTTTAAAACCAAGATATAATGGACTAACATATTTAGATGCTTCATCGCCACTTTCTAGAAATCAAAGAAACCATGTAAAATTGTTATTCATTATTCAATTTATGGATCCACTTTTATTTCTTGAGCATTTACATAATTTATGTAAATATGAGGTACTTTTCAAATGTTCGCTAAACATTATATTTACATGGAACCATGAAATCAACCCGTCTTATCCCAAGTTGCAAAATTATTCCTTATTGTCATAATCTCATAGTGTCTTATATCAATGTCCACATGTCACTAGGTGTCAAAATTTCAGCCTGCAAACACTATTAATGAGTTACCCTCAATGTTGAGCAAACAAATTATCGACGAACAAGTAATTGCCCACCTCTTCTTTGTCGGCCACTTTTTAGGAATCAAAGAAAGCATATAACAGCAGTATTAGTTATTAATTTTATAGATACACTTCTAATTCTCGGTCACTCCTAAAATGGCCCATCTTCAAATTAATTTTTTAACAAAAGAATATGCAATATAGGTATAAAATCTAAAAACTTTAGAAAGTTCGTTATTTATGTTCAAAATAGTTTAATAAAGTCATGAACAAGTTCAAAATAGTTAGATAATAAAGTGATTTTTGAGGCGAAAAATATTTATTTATTTATTTATTTATTTTAAGTCCAAAAAACAGAAAAATTTTGGATAGGCCTGAGGGGATGTTTGAGAGGACATTTGTTACAACATTGAAAAGAAAGATAACAATATAAGAAGTTAAATTTTGTTTAATTGATCCTACCCTTTTATGGCCAAGCCACGCAGCCGCCGTGTCATTTAGTAAGAAATTTACATGTAACATTACTCTTGAAATACTTGTCTCACTATGCCCACTGAAACATTGCATTTCTAGACACTTGATAAGTTGGGGCAACATTTTAAAATGCAATGGATGTTCATGTCAATCTAGTGCATCATAGTTCTGGGGTGGTTAATTTTCACGTGAGACTAATGGACATACTCCCCTAGTGATCGTATTGGCCAAGAACTCTTGAATTTTCTTGAGTGGAATATTTCTCATAATTAGGTTCAATAGTCTCTTAAAATTGTTAATTATCCTAGAGATTTCACCCCAAAAGCCTTTTTTTATGCATCGTTTACAAAACTCTTGAAGAAGAATCCACTCCAATGGAAAAGAGAGCATACCGGTGCAGTTGTGGTGCTAAAAGAGAAATTGATGCATCTTCCCCCACTGTCAGTTCCTTTTGATGGCAAGTGAATCTTGTGAATTGATGATAGTGAAAACTTTTGGACAATAATTTTGCTCGAAGAAGTCAAGGAAAGAGATACATCTATGAACAAAAGAGCGGACGGTTTTCACCTGCTGAACTTCACTACCACTCTACATTCAAAGAAACTTTAGCTATCAAATACGAAATAAAGGAATTCGAATTCAATATGATTGGTTATCATTTCTCTGTCAAAATATATATATATATATATATATATATATATATATATATATATATATATATATGTTCTTTCCCCATCCAAAATGAAGTTTAAAGCCAAACTAGTTTCTCATCCTCAACTTATTTGATGCGATTTGATGCGTAGAAAGTTTTCCAAATATTCTTTTGAAACCAAACCCATTAAAGGAGAGAAGAACCTCCTTGTAAATCTTCTCTAAAGACCCAAAGACTGCTCATCCTTTTACGTGCTCACTTTTGACCGATTGTGAATTGATAGTGTAAGGGAAGGGTGAAAAGAGCCCCATCAGGGTGATATGCCCAATGTCCTCCTTGAAAACCACAATACTTTCCTCGTCAGATGACATTTTCCTACAAATCAAGGAAAGAGATACATCTATGAACAAAAGAGTGGATGGTTTTCACTTGCTGAACTTCACTACCACTCTACATTCAAAGAAACTTTAGCCGTCAAATATGAAATAAAGGAATTCGAATTCAATATGATTGGTTATCATTTCTCTATCAAAAATAAATAAAAAATCTGTCCTTTCCCCGTCCAAAATGAAGTTTAAAGCCAAACTAGTTTCTCATCCTCAACTTATTTGATGGGTAGAATAGTTTTCCAAATATTCTTTTGAGACCAAACCCATTAAATGAGAGAAGATCCTCCTTGTAAATCTTCTCTGAAGACCCAAAGACTTCTCATCCTTTTACATGTTTACTTTTGACTGATTGTGAATTGATAGCGTAAGGGAAGGGTGAAAAGAGCCCCATCAGGGTGATATGCCCAATGTGCTCCTTGAAAACCACAATACTTTCCACGTCAGACGACATTTTTCTACAAGTCAAGGAAAGAGATACATCTATGAACAAAAGAGCGGACGGTTTTTGTTGGGGTTTCATGAATCATGTATAGGTAAAATTAACAAAAAAAACGCAGCGGAAACAAAAAGATATATTTTATACATGATTCTCTGAAGGCGTTGTTAGTGCGTTTTAATCAAAAATCTAAATATAAAAAAGGGAGTTAAACGAATTACCTCTCGAAGTGCGATTTAAATGAATTGGTTCGGATGTTCAACAGTTCGAGCCCCACTAACGTCGGACCTCTAGTTCAGACACACCAACAATGGACGTTGAACGGAAGAGAGAATTTTCGGATAATCACCACTTTGATCGTGCTAGCAATCTCGTGGAGACAATCCGCCGTATCCTTGATGTTTTTGTCACAACCCGAACGAGAGAACATTCTCCTTTCTCGCGTCTCGAAAAAAAAAAAAAACACAAGAACACTCTCGAATTTCTCTATTTTTAGCAACCCACTTTCTCTCTATCTGTCGCAACTTATTTGCAGCATTTCTTTTAAAAAAGTTTTTCACGAATCAACAATGGTTGCTGATCACTCTTGAACATGCACGATCGTGCATGAAGCTTCCCAATTAAAAAAATATTGATTAATTAATTAATTAATTAAATGAATAAATAAATAATTAATCAATCCCCTTAAAGAAAAATAAAAAATAAAAAGGATATAATCTTTATATGTACATTTGGGTACACTAACATGTATCCACTTTGGGCATGCATGTGCATCATATGCAAGTAGGCTCGTGACTATAATACAAATTAAATTAAATCTCATTTAATTTAATTTCAAATCGATTCAATTCGATTGTAGTAATTGCAAACACATTTGAAACAATATTTCTCTCTTGTTCCACGTTATTCTAATTGTTTATGGTGTGTGACATCCCTAGGTTCATCACTAAGTTGGTAGTAAGACTTATGCTAACACATTAGTATTCCCAAAAGAATTAATTGTCCCGATTAATCTTTGCTCCTACAAGCCATGATTGACATCTAGCAATATGTCGTGGTTACCCAAATGGTGTGAATGTTTTAAGAACATAATAAACAGTTTTGGCTACAGTGTAATTCAATCCCTCTGTCTTACTAATGTCCTGATCAAATAAAGACCATGGAATATTTATCAAGTCACCAATTCGAGCATATGTACAAATCTAATTGACATGCATTTTATTTGAAACATAAACAATTTATGCTCGATTACAACCCCGGCCGAGGATTTCAATGCAATGTCATAATTAGATCGCATAGGACATCATTATTGTACATTGTGTGATATCCCGATTTTCCAATTCTATTTTCAATAAATTGAGACGGGCATTTCGTTGGCACGCATATAGTTCTTTTCCTTGAGTCGGCCACTCATGTGAAAACTAGTCTATTAGGTGAAGCCATTAAGAGATTCTAATGCATCAGACTCGAGAATTTGACTAGGAAGCGACCTTTCGACCGAGCTAATCTGCAAAGGTCATTACGACACAATTAAAAATCGATTAAAGACTGGAGATAGGTCGACTCGATAAAGGCATGTGATCAAGGGTAGGTGATTCCACTAGGTCGCACAATCCTTGTCGATCGGCACTAGGCCAGCTTTTCTGTTGATTAGGTACCCTGTGTCCGTATTTGAAACATTGAGATTACCTCGACAACCGAGAGTCGCCAATGTGTCAAATATGTACATTGTGGCTTGAATTGATCAACCACAGGTTAAATGCATGAAAATTTCTAAAAGCTACTCGGTAGATCAGGACGCGCTAATATCGTGCCAGAGTGAAATTAACCGTGAAATTGAAAGCGAATTCAGAATTTGGAAGTCTTGGTATGTCACAAACCATTTTAGGATCATTGACTCATCTTCGGAAGATTTTTCATGCAATCAGAGTTTTTCAACAAATTAATCAAAGAATGGCTAATTTGGCTTGAGAAATTAGTAGGCCCGCCTTTGGTCGTGCTTTTGAGACTTAAGTTGGTTCTATGGACAAGTGAAGATGTGAATTGAAGTGTGGTGACATTGGATTAATTTTATGGACTTCAATTTGGTTCAATTAGAAGAGAATTGAATGAAATTGATACAAGATTTCATTCCACTACGGAAAAAGAAATTGGACCCATTGAAGATAGTTGTGGAAGCTTAGTGTGAGTGAAAGATGACCTCATGTGAGGTCATGGTGGGCCAAGTGTTTGTGGGGCCAAAGAGAGAGAGAGAACCGGTTTCCTCCTTCCCTCTCCCTCTCTCGTCGCTGCCTCTCTCCTCTTGGTCTTCCTACTGCTCGACGGAACCCATCAGAGGAATCACCGGAGCAGCAGCAACCGTCGTAGCCACCGCCGGAGCCAGATACGCCCCTCACGCACGTCGTTGCTTAGCCCGCTCGCCCTCCGCCTCTTTCTCTTCTCTCCTGCTGCCGGTCGACTAGCCCCTTTCTTCCTCCTGTTTGTGTTTTTCAAACCCAGAAATTGCAGAAGAGAAACCGGATCAGACCCTCTTGCCGTAGCACTCCCTCGCCGTCACGTCGGACCGCCCTTCGCCGTTCGTCGCCGTGTTGCTGTCCTCGTGCGTGTCGGCCTCCCTCTCGCCCAGCTCGCCGTTCCAGCGAGCTGTCCAGCTCGTCCCAGCCGCTGTGGGCCATCGCCGGAGCTCCCTCCGTCGTCGTACGCCACTGCTTGGACCGTTGGAGCTCAGCCGGACCACCACCGGCCCTGTCTAGCTTTACCCAGCTCCGAATCCGCCTCTTCTCGGCCCCAAACAGCAGTTGGAAAAATGGGTATGGCAGCGGCTATTTGTCCTGTTTTGGTCAGCTTCCCGACCTCGGAAGCTAGGCCCGCCTTGGAGACTATCGACCCTCGCATCGTCCCCATCATTTTGAGCCATTCGGCTCGTTAATCGGGTGAATTTATCCTCTAATCCTTGCTTAGTGAGTTAATTATGCTTAAGGGGTGTTTAGATTAGTCTAATTAGATTTATGTGGTTAAATTAGATTATTTTAATGTAAATTAGATTAGTTGTATGATTAGTTTAATGTATGCTTAATTAGGGCTAATTGTATGTTTAAATTAGTGTAATCTAGTTTAAGCCATAATTAATTATTTCGAATTTTTTTAATATTATTTTATTAAATTATATTATTATAATATAATATTTAATTATTTAATTTTCGGAATTAAATTTAATTATTTAATAATTTCAAAAATTTTGCCGGGATGGCTGGTCGTTAGAATTTCGCGTTGATCGCAGAAGTGCGGTCCGTTTGTGCTAATTGTTTGTTTAATTGAGAAATTGTGTAAATTGATGATTATGGTTAATTGTTCCAAAAGTATAGAATTGTGTGAAATTGGAGAAGTTTTGGTATTTAACTTGAAAATACCCAGTGTCAGCTTTTGGCATCGTAATTGGTTTGTAGGACCAGTTTGTATCGATTGATTGAATGGATGTTTATGTGGGGATTTATCCCAAAGTTGATAAGTGTCAGTATTCAATCGGAATTTGATCGTGAAAGGTTGTGAGTGGATCTAGAAAACTGTCGAAGTATGGCTGTGCCCTATTGGGCCGTGATGCCACTACATATAATATTGCCGAGTGGGGCCGTGATGCCACTACATATAACATTGCCGAGTGGGGCCGTGATGCCACTACATATAGACTTGCCTGTAAGGCCGTGATTGAGAGTCGAGAATGAATAGTCAGAATGACCGTGTGATGATCTCGATGACATGTAATCGACTGAGTCGATTGATCGCTGAATCGATCCGAGTAATTGAATTGTTTGGATAATGTGGTTGTCAATATTTATTGATTAAACTGATTTGCAGGAAGGACTGAGGCGACGTAAGTCCTCTGTCTTATTTGTGTGGCTAGAGCGCCCTGAGGCGTATTTTTTTCCTAATCAGGTCTTAGAGGGTAGGACTCGCTTAGGACTCGCTGAGACATTGTCTCACCCCGTCGTGGGCTTAACATTTTCAGGTCCTTAGATGGCGGTCGTGGAGGACTTGAAGCCATGTACATTTGTGGAGGTGGAGATCGAAGAATCGGCGAACGTGTCTGACTAGTTGGTCTTAGGACAGTTCCCTTTTTGTTGAGCCTGTCTATTTTATAGACAATCCAGTGTTGTATATAAACCTATGTGTTTATAAGAAAGCTTGTTTGGTTGTGATTGATTGCCTGCTTTTCTATCCCAAGTTAAATGTTGTCAGGCGATTTGTTTCGCTTCCGCATGCATAATAAAAATGAAAGGGTCGGCGACGTGTCCTGGAAAGTCGCATTTCTATCGACCGCAGTGGGATGTGCGCGTGCTCGAGGTTCGGGGCGTGACACCTTGCATATAACAAGGAGACAGATTCCATATTGCGTACACGTGCAACTTCTTATATGAACAAGCTATGACCATCAGGTATAAAGACAGATCAACGACCTAGCATTATGTGCACCCGTGAACCATAGTTGTTCAACACACAAGTTAACACTGTGCCTCAGGTCTAAGGATTATTTACACAAGACTAAAGCACGAACAATTAGACATAGACCACGCTAAAAGCTTCCATGTCGCTAATCGTTCCATATGTGTCACATTCAGTGAACTTGTCTAATACAAACACTTGTGTTCTTAACTCAAGCATCACAATATCCAATGACTTGTGACTCATCATTCCCTTAAGTATTTAATACTTAATGGTGAAGTTATGAACACACTAGTCTCAACAGGATTATTAATATCTACTCAATAATCCATCGACCGGGAACGATTTAAAGATTCAGTCTAACTATGAACCCGTCACATATATTCTTAACGTCTCAAGAATAGGTCTAGTTGCAACTGATCTTATGGAATCATTCATAAATTTATTGGACAAATGAATGAATACGTCATTGCCATTAATTAAATAATAATAATGATAGTACAACTGAAATCCCTAACATGTAACTATTACATAGAAGCTTTAGGGCATACATCCAACAATCTCCCACTTGCACTAAAGCCAACTTGTTTGGTACCTCAAACCCATTTTGTGTGACATCCCGATTTTCCAATTCTGGTTTCAATTGAATAAGTCGGGCATTTCATCTTCGTGTCTATAGCTCTCTTCTCTGAGTTGGCCACTCACGAGATAACTAGTCTATCAGGTGAAGCCGTTAAGGAATCTAAACGTAATAGACTTGAGAATTCGACCAGGAATCAACTGCTCGACCGTGCTAATCTGCAAGGGTCATTGTGGCACAGATCGATTAGAGACCGGAGATAGGTCGACTCGACAAAGGCATGTGATTAAGTGTGGGTGATTCCACCTAATTGCACAATTCTTGTTGATCGGCACTAGACTGATTTCTCTGTCGTTTTGGTACCCTATGTTCGTATTTGAAACCTTGAGATTTCTACGACGACTGAGAGTTACCAATGTGTCGAAGATACACTTGTGGCTTGAAAATAATCAACCACAGGTCAATTGCACTGAAAATTCCTAAAAGCTACCTGGTAGATTAGGACGCGCTAAAGTTACGCCATATTGAAATTAACCGTGAAATTGAACCCAATTACAGAAATTGGAAGTTCTGTCAAGTCACAATTCATTTTAGGAACGTCGACTCATCCTCAAAAGATTTTTTCTACAAACCGAGATTTTTGGCGGAAAAGCAAAGTAAGGCCGTTTTTGTTCGGGAAAGTCAGAGGGCCAGTTTTGATCGCATCTTTGGGATGCAAGTTGGATCATATGACGGGGAAAAGTCATGAGATGGACGAGGACACCTTGGCGGATTTATTTGGACTTCAATTTGAGCTCAATTGGATTTATTTGGAAGATGATTGAATGAATTTGAGCAAGATTGAAGAGGGAAATGTATCAAAATTCGTATGCCAAGGGCCAAGGGACAAATTGCACCTATTAACAAGCTGGTAGAGGAAGCTTGAGGAGAGAGAATGGGCTGATGTCATGTGAGGTCATGTGGGGGCAAAGCAAATGAAATTTTGACAAGTGTAGAAGGCTTGAAGACTCACCAAAGGGCCCCCTCTTCAGCAGACCATCTTCTTCCTTCATTCATGGCTTTCTCCATGGTTGAGGCTTAGGAAAAGCTCAAGAGAACCAGAGGAAACCGAGCTCACCAGCCCCTCCATCGTCGCACGCCCGGAAGGCCATCGTCGGCCGTTTTCCTCCCCTGTTTTCTCCTCGTTCCAGTTTCTGCTCCAGCTGACCCTTCGGTGAAAACATGAGTTGAAAGTGATCTTCTCGATCGAATCAGCAAACGCTCCACACACCGTCGCGAAGATCACATCCAAAACGTTCAGGAGGACTTGACGTTGACCCGAAAGGAGCCCTGTAGCCTCCCGAAATTGGGCGCGAAGGAATGGCCCGCCGGACCGTCTGGAACCGCCTGGTTCCGCCTGTTTCGCCTGTTTCGCGGTTTTCAGCCATTTTCTCCCCATTTCTACTCTACCTCCACCCATACCAACCTCTCATAAGATCCCCAAGACCCTCGGGAGCCACCGGTTGCCAACCACCCGCTCGCCGGAACTCCGATCGGCCTGTTTTCGCCGTTGAAGTTGCTGGTTTCTTCTCTGCAGTTCAGCCCAGATCAGAAGCAGAAGACAGCAAAGCCTTGGAGACTTCGAGGCCCATTTTTGGTGTCTTCCCGGCCTTGGTTGGTGTCGTTGCTTCGAGGTTTATCGACCGCCTTGGCGTTGTGGTCGCCGTGAACTCACCGGCGCGCAAAACCGGTGAGTTTATCCTCTAAACCTTGCTTAGTAAGTTAATTATGCTTAAGGGGTGCTTAGATTAGTCTAAGTATGTTTAGGTTGTTAGATTAGATTATTTAAATGTTAATTAGATCAGTTGTATGATTAGTTTAGTGGTTGATTAATTAGGGCTAATTGTATGTTTAAATTAGTGTAATCTTGTTTAAGCCCTAATTAATTATTTTTAGTTAATTAATTATTTCGAAATTATAAATATTATTTTATTAAATTCTATTATTATAATATAATATTTAATTATTTAATTTTTGGAATTAAATTTAATTATTTAATATTTTCGAAAATTATGCGGGATGGCGATCGTTAGAATTTCGCATTGATTGCAACGGTGCGGTCAGTTTGTGCTAATTGTTTGTTTAATTGAGAAATTAAGTGAAAATGATGATTGTGGATAATTATTCCAAAAGTTTGGAATTGAGTGAAATTGGAGAAGTTTTGGTATTTAACTTGAAAATACCCAGTGTTAGCTTATAGCACCGTGATTGGTTTATATGACCAGTTGAATTGTTGGTTGTTATTGGATTGAATACCCAGTTCTTTGGTTTATATATATATGTACAGTTTTTAGGCGGCAGTTATGATATACATATATATATATATATATATATATATATATATATATATATTGCGGCAGCTTCTGGTGAGCTATAGTATACTATATTGAATATTGCGGCAACTTCTGGTGAGCTATAGTATACTATATTGAATATTGCGGCAGCTTCTGGCGAGCTATTATATTATCTATCAGTTACAGCTTTTGGCGAGCTATTATATTATCTACCAGTTATAGCTTCTGGCGAGCTATCATATTATCTATCAGTTACAGCTTCTAGTGGGCTACCGTCATCTATTAGTTACAGCTTCTGACGAGCTATTATATTATCTATTAACTACAGCTTCTGGTGAGCTACCGTTTATACATTACAGCTTTGGAAAGCATATGTCATTGACGAATGGATTGATAGACGGTAGTGAATGATAGATAGTAACGGTTGATAGATAGTATGGATTGGAATGGAAAGATAGATAGTATAATTGAATTAAATTGTACTGACGTGCAGGAATGGACTGAGGCGAGGTAAGTCCTCAATCCTCTTTGTGTGGCTAGAGTGCCCTGGGGCTTATTTTCTTCCTAATCAAGTTTTAGGGGGTAGGACTCGCTGAGACATAGTCTCATCCCGGTTTGGGGAAAATATTTTCAGGTCCTTAGATGGCGGTCGTGGAGGACTCGAAGCCATGGACATTTGTGGAGGTGGAGACCGAAGAATCGGCAAACGTGTCTGACAAGTTGGTCATAGGACAGTTCCCTTTTGTTGAGTCGGTCTATTTTGTAGACAATCCAGTGTTGTATATAAACCTATGTGTTTATAAGAAAGCTTGTTTGGTTGTGATTGATTGCTTGCTTTTCTATCCCAAGTTAAATGTTGTCAAGGGATTTGTTTCGCTTCCGCATGTGTAATAAAAATGAATGGGTCAGCGACGTGTCCTGGGAAGTCGCATTTCTATCGACCGCAGTGGGATGTGCGCGTGCTCAAGGTTCGGGGCGTGACATTTTGTCAATATGCCTTTCAAAAGAAGACTGAGGTAAGGCCTTAGTGAAGGGATCAGCCACGTTTTTTGCTGAGGCAATTTTCTGCAAGGCGATATCACCTCTCCCAACAATTTCTCTAATGAGATGGAAGTGTCTCTCAATGTGCTTAAACTTCTAGTGAGACCTTGGCTCCTTAGCTTGAGCTATCGCCCCATTGTTGTCACAAAACAATGTAACCAGTTGCTCAATTAAAGGAATGACTTCAAGTTCAGAAATAAACTTCTTCATTCAAGCAGCTTCTTTTGCTGCTTCAGAAGTGGCTACATACTCTGCCTCAGTAGTGGAATCGGCAGTTATGCTTTGTTTGGAACTTTTCCTACTAACTGCACCACCTTTGAATGTAAAGACAAACCCAGACGTAGACTTATAATCATTAGGATCCGATTGAAAATCGGAATCAGTATAAGCTACAACTTTATTCTCCTTCTCCATATATCAAGAATAAATCTTTAGTCCTTCGCAAGTACTTAAGAATATTCTTGACTGCTATCCAGTGCTCTTCTCCTGGATCAGACTGATATCTGCTAGTAATACTTACAGCATGCGCAATATCAAGTCTAGTACATAGCATAGCATACATTATGCTTCCAATAACAGATGCATGTGGTATCTTTGCCATCCGCTCTCTTTCTTTAGGAGTGTTGGGACACATCTCCTTAGAAAGACGGATCCCTTGCCTAAAAGGCAATAATCCTCTCTTGGAACATTGCATGTTAAAACGTGTTAACACTTTGTCTATGTACATAGACTGTGAGAGGCCAATCAATCGTCTTGATGTATCTCTATAGATCTTGATACCTAAAATATAGGTTGCCTCTCCTAAATCTTTCATGGAGAATTTATGTGACAAGAATAGTTTTATCAATGATATCATTAATACATCATTTCCAGTCAAAAGTATATCATCGACATGCAAAACTAGAAATGCAATTGCACTCCCACTGATCTTCTTGTATACACAAGGTTCATCCGGATTTTTTATGAAGCCAAAAGATTTGACTACTGATCAAAACGGATATTTCAACTTCTGGAGGCTTGTTTGAGTCCATAAATGGATCTCTTAAGCTTACACACCTTCTGTTTTTCACTATTGGATTCAAAACCCCGTGGCTGTTCCATATAGATGTCCTCCTCGAGAAAACCATTTAGAAAAGCCGTTTTGACATCCATCTGGAATATCTCATAATCTAGGTGTGCAGCTATAGCCAACATAATCCGAATGGATTAGCATGGCCATAGGTGAGAAAGTTTCGTCATAATCAATTCCTTCTTTCTAACGATATCCTTTCGCCACCAGCTGTGCTTTGTAAGTTCCAATTTGACATTCGGCATTCATCTTCCTCTTGAAGATCCATTTACAGCCAATTGGTATAATACCATTAGGCAGGTCAATTAAGGTGCAAACTTCATTGGAATACATTGAATCTATGTCGGATCTCATGGCTTCTAGCCATTTACCAGAATTGATGTCCGACATCGCCTCCTCATAGGTTTTAGGATCACCGGGTTGATCACTATCATTCACAATGAATAATGGTTCAATATGATCAACCGAGTGTCTATAACGAGCAGGTGGGCGAGACGTTCTCGCACTTCCCCTAAGAGGTTGTGTATCAGAAGCTCCCACTGAATCAGAGATTGGTATCTGAACTTAGTTGTTTAGTACTTCATTATTTTCTTCGTGTAAGACTATTTTCCGCCCAGCACCACCTTCTTGGACGAACTGATTCTCCGGAAAAGAAGCATGCTTGCTTACCAAAATTCTTTGGTTTGAATGAAAATAGAAATAATATCCAAGAGTTTCCTTTGGATATCCAATGAGGCACCCTTGTTCAAATCTTGCCTCCAATTTTTCCATTTTCAGTTTTTTCATGAAAGCTGGACAGCCCCAAATCTTAATATTGTTAAGACTAGGTTTCTTACTATGCCATATCTCATAGGGCGTAGTTGGAATAGATTTAGACGGCACTCTGTTCAGTATATATACAGCTGTCTCAAGGGCGTATCCCCAAAGGGATATTGGCAAATTGGTGTAACTCATCATAGATCGCACCATATCTAATAAAGTACGATTTCTTCGTTCAAATACACCATTATGTTCTGGAGTTCCAGGAGGTGTCCATTGTGATAAAATGCCATTCTCTTTAAGATAGTCCAGGAATTCAGTACTAAGGTATTCACCTCCTCAATCTGATCGAAGAGCCTTAATACATTTTCCTGTTTGTTTCTCAACTTCGGCCTTGAATTCCTTGAACTTTTCAAGGGATTCGGATTTATACTTCATGAGGTATAAATAACCATACCGTGACTGATCATCGGTGAAGGTAATGAAGTAATTATAACCACCTCTAGTAGTTTCATTAATTGGTCCACATACATCTATATGTATTAATCTTAATATGTCAACAGCTTGCGCACTATGTCCCACAAATGGCGCTTGGGTCATTTTTCCTAGAAGACATGCCTCACAAGTCGAGTATGACTCAAAATTTGAAGGATCAATGTACCCATCATTACTCAACTTGTTAATTCTGTCTTCTCCAATATGACCTAATCGGAGATGCCAAACATACTTTTTATTTGGACCGTCTCTAGGGCGTTTATTAGTTATGGCATTTATATAGGTTCTATATTGCTTATTGACATCGGTAATTGCATTACCGGACATTGTAATGGTATAAAGATTATTGGTTAATAAGCTAGAACCAACACATCTTCTATTATGATAAATAAAACATACATCATCAGCAAAAGAAAATTCATAATTCTCTTTACCCAAACGAGGTATAGAGATGATGTTCCTAACATCATTCTTATAATGCAAACAATTCTTTAAAACTAATACATGTCCAGAAGGCAAACATAAACGAAAAGTCCGTATAGCTAATGCAGCAACTCTTGCTCCATTAGCAAATGTCAGGACAATCTCATTTCGCCTTAGCATCCTACTTATTTCCAGATTCTGCAAAGACATACAAATATGTGAAGTTGCAGCAGAATCTAGAAGCCATGAGCTGGATTCAGCACTAACCATAAGATTAGTTTCAATAAGCATAGACACCATACCTTCATAAGGTTGGTCGTTGGGCTTGACCTTCAAGCTCGTGAGATACTTCTTACAGTTCCTCCTCCAGTGCCCCTTGACACCACAGTAATGACATTTCCCTTTATCAATCTTGGGTTTTGGTTGCACAACGGGTTTGACAGGCCTCTTCCATTTCTTTTTCTTTAAAAAAGTCTTACCCCTTGAAGAAGAAGCCTTAGCCATAGCCACTACATTTGGTCTCGTGTTATGCATTTCCTTCTCATAAACTACTAGCATGCTATGTAACTCAGCAGGAGTTTTCTCCATCTTATGCATGTGGAAGTTTTGGACAAAATCACAGAAGGAATCGGGTAAAGATTGGAGGATCAAATCCATAGCTAACTCATTGTCCATAATGAGATTCAGCCTAGACAATTCTTCAATGTGCTAGATCATTTTCAAAGCATGATCATTAACTGATGATCCTTCAGCCATCCTCATACGATACAATGCCTTAGATATCTTGTGACAGCCCAAGGAAGGGGAGGGGTCGTCTCTAGTCCCACATCGCTTAGGGGGGAGTCCTAGGGCTAGTTTATAAGGCTTGGGGTCCCTTTAACCTGTGTGACGCGTTTTAAAACCGTGAGGACTTAGTGTCCAAAGCGAACAATATTACACAGTGGGACCCGAGTCGTTACAAATGGTATCAGAACCGACTCCTGACCGCGTGTGGGGCCACAGCAAGGACGCTGTGCTCTTAAGGGGTGGAGAGTGTGACAGCCCAAGAAAGGGGAGGGGTCCTGTCTAGTCCCACATCGCTTAGGGGGGAGTCCTGGGGCTAGTTTATAAGACTTGGGGTTCCTTTAACTTGTGTGACGCGTTTTAAAGCCGTGAGGACTCAGTGTCCAAAGCGGACAATATTACACAGTGGGATCCGGGTCGTTACATATCTCATATCTAGAGGTTCGATCATTTTCATCAAAGTATTCTTTTAAGTGCAAAATGATCGACCCAACATCTTCCATAGATTCATACTTCTTCTGTAATTCATTATTCATCGAAGCAAGCATATATGACCTAACTTTTAAGTCATCATCATACCACTTATCATAAATAACACGCTCCTCTTGGGTCTCACTCTCAGGAAAGGAGGTTGGCATCTTTTCATCAAGCACATACCCAATTTTTGCTGAATTGAGAACAATTTTCAAATTCCTCACCCAGTCAGTAAACTTGGGTCAAGTCAAACAATTCTTGTCCAGTATAGAAGCGAGTGGGTTTGTGGTCACCATTTTCAGAGTAATAATATATATGTTGCAGAAAATAAATTGTTAGCCGTTGTATCTTTCAAAGTAACTATTTCATTTTGGTCTTTAAATGAAATAGATCCTCCCACTAAATTTATATTCGAATCCCATACTCCTTAAGATGGGAAGCGGTAATCTTTGTTGGGTAGAATTACTAGTGGGGATTGGAGTCCCACTAGCCCAAAGCCCACCTCACCTAGCAGTTATTGGTGTTCTATGAACTAAGTGAGTGAATAAACTTGTTCAACGCATCATATGCGAGTCCCAATCATAACTTCGGCCTCTAGACCATGAAAGCCTCACCTAACAGTTATTGGCATAATGATCATAGTTAAGTTTAGCCCATCGTCTCATGTAAGTATTGAAAGCACAAACAATTCCCTCACCCGATAGTTATTAGAAATCATTTGGCTCCAACCCCACAGCATCACATGCATAATGGAGTGGTCCAATATTATGAATGGTAATTAACCCCTATGTATCCATAGCCGGTCAGTTAACCACTATAATATTGGATCAAACCACGACGATGGAAGGCCACGGGTCCGAAACCCATTTCGACTTAATATTGTTAATAAGGAGATTTGGGTCATTATTAACGGTCTCACTTTGCACATTAACCAGTTTAATATGCATGATAACATAACACAATAAATAAATAGATATCACATAAACATCTATCCTACGTGGTGATCATGGAATTATGGTTCAATGGGTCTCGAGCCAAAGAGACCCATTTAGCCATTTTAATGTTTTAATAATAGGGACTTGCTCTCCACTTCTTCTTGAATCTTTGAACTCTTCAAAGACCAAGCCCATAGAGCTCTCCGACTTAATGGCTCCTCCAATGGCTCCTCTTCTCTCATAACATTTACATCAACAATTGATATACTAAACTATGCTAAAATTACATTACCTGAAAAAATTAAAATAAAATAAAATGAGTGACGCAGCCTCCATTTAATAATTACAACCCCAAAAAGAATACATGTAATCATCATACATTCACCCATACAACAATCATAATTATTAGGGATTTTTCCATGATCACCACCCTCCTTACGAGCCATAAATTCAAAATTTAAAGCTTTGGAAGGCATAGATAAAATTCTGCATTTAATCAAATTTAAAGTCGAACAACGCAAATTACGTCAAGAAATCAAATCAATGAAACAAATTTCACGAGTGTGATTCTGAACGGAAGTTGCGTTGGAAACTTTAAACTCACAATCACGAATCATTCGCAGAATACAAACACAAAGTATAACAAGTTACGGGTTTTTCATTCAAAATTGATTTAGTTCTAATTTTTGCTTAGTTGATTAAATTTATCACATAAATTAATCAACTTCTATAGGCCACATAAGAGCAAGACATTCTCTTAATAAAAATAAATTGGCCATTAGAGCGCAAAAATATCTTTGAACTATAAATCAATTAAACGCACGAAAAACGCCTAAGGTTGGCTCGATACAAATGTTGGGATTTCATGAATCATGTATAGGTAAAATTAACAAAAAGAACGCAGCGGAAACAAAAGATATATTTTATACATGATTCTCCAAAGTGCGCTTTAAACGAATTGGTTGAGATGTTCTACAGTTCGAGCCCCACTAATGTCGGACCTCTAGTTCAGACACACCAACAATGGACGTCGAACGGAAGAGAGAACTTTCGGATAATCACCACTTTGATCGTGCTAGCAATCTCGTGAAGACAATCCGCCGTATCCTTGATGTTTTAGTCACAGCCAGAACGAGAGAACACTCTCCTTTCTCGGGTCTCGAAAAAAAAAATAACACAAGAACACTCTCGAATTTCTCTATTTTTAGCAACCCACTTTCTCTCTATCCGTTGCAACTTAATTGCGGCATTTCTTTTAAAAAGCTTTTCACGAATCAGCAACAGTTGCTGATCATGGGATCAGTAACCGTTTCTGATCACTCTTGAACATGCACGTTGCATATGCTTCGTGCATGAACGAACGGTCAACCGTTCATACATGAAGCTTCCCAATTAAAAAATATATATATTGATTAATTAATTAATTAAATGAATAAATAAATAATTAATCAATCCCCTTAAAGAAAAATAAAAAATAAAAAGGACACAATCTTTATATGTACATTTAGGGTACATTAACATGTATCCACTTTGGGCATGCGTGTGTATCATATGCAAGTAGGCTCGTGACTATAATACAAATTAAATTAAATCTCATTTAATTTAATTTCAAATCGACTCAATTCGATTGCAATAATTGCAAACACATTTGAAACAATATTTCTCTCTTGTTCCACGTTATCCTAATTGTTTGTGGTGTGTGACATCCCTAGGTTCATCACTAAGCTAGTAGTAAGACTTGTACCAACACATTAGTACTCCCAAAAGAATTAATTGTCCCGATTAATCTTTAGGTCCTACAAGCCATGATTGACATCTAGCAATATGTCATGGCTACCCAGATAGTGTGAATGTTTTAAGAACATAATGAACCTGTCAGCTTTCGCTACAGTGCAATTCAATCCTTCTGTCTTACTATGTCCCGATTAAATAAAGACCATGGAATATCTATAAAGTCACCAATTCAATCATATGTACAAATCTAATTGACATGCATTTTATTCGAGACATAAACAATTTATTCTCGATTACAACCCCGGCCGATGATTTCAATGCAATGTCATAATTAGATTGCATAGGGCATCATTATTGTACCTTGCATGTAACAAGGAGACAGATTCCATATTGCGTACATGTGAAACTTTGTATATGAACAAACTATGACCATGAGATATAAAGATAGATCAATGACCCGGCATTATGTGCACCCTTAAACCATAGTTGTTCAACACACAAGTTAACACTGTGTCTCAAGTCTAACGATTATTTACACAAGACCAAAGCACGAACAACTAGACATTGACCACTCTAAAAGCTTCCATGTTGCTAATCGTTCCATATGCGTCACGTTCAGTGAACTTGTCTAATACAAACACTTGTGTTCTTAACTCAGGCATCACAATACCCAATGACTTGTGACTCATCATTCCCTTAAGTATCCAATACTTAATGGTGAAGTTATGAACACACCGGTCTCAACAAGATTATTAATATCCACTCAATAATCCATCAACCGGCAACGATTTAAAGATTCAGTCTAACTATGAACCCATCACATATATTCTTAATGTCTCAAGAATAGGTCTAGTTGCAACTGATCTTACGGTATCATTCATAAATATAAAATAATTGGACAAATGAATGAATATGTCATTGCCATTAATTAAATAATAATAATGATAGTACAATTGAAATCCCTAACATGTAACTATTACATAGTAGCTTTAGGGCATACATCTAACAGTTTTCACTTGCTGAACTTCACTACCACTCTACATTCAAAGAAATTTTAGCCTTCAAATATGAAATAAAGGAATTCGAATTCAATATGATTGGTTATCATTTCTATATCAAAAAAGAAAAAATCTGTCCTTTGCCCATCCAAAATGAAGTTTAAAGCCAAACTAGTTTCTCATCCTCAACTTATTTGATGGGTAGAATAGTTTTCCAGATATTTTTTTGAAACCAAACCCATTAAAGGAGAGAAGAACCTCCTTGTAAATCTTCTCTAAGGACCCAAAGACTTCTCATCCTTTTACATGTTCACTTTTGACCGATTGTGAATTGATAGCGTAAGGGAAGGGTGAAAAGAGCCCCATCAGGGTGATATGCCCAATATCCTCCTTGAAAACCACAATACTTTCCTCGTTAGACGACATTTTCTACAAGTCAAGGAAAGAGATACATCTACGAACAAAAGAGCAGACGGTTTTCACCTGCTGAACTTCACTACCACTCTATATTCAAAGAAACTTTAGCCGTCAAATATGAAATAAAGGAATTCGAATTCAATATCATTGGTTATCATTTCTCTATCAAAAAAGAAAAAATATGTCCTTTCCCTATCCAAAATGAAGTTTAAAGCCAAACCAGTTTCTCATCCTCAACTTATTTGATGGGTAGAATAGTTTTCCAGATATTCTTTTGAAACAAAACCCATTAAAGGAGAGAAGAACCTCCTAGTAAATCTTCTATGAAGACCCAAAGACTTCTCATCCTTTTACATGTTCACTTTTGACCGATTGTGAATTGATAGCGTAAGGGAAGGGTGAAAAGAGCCCCATCAGGGTGATATGCCCAATGCCCTCCTTGAAAACCACAATACTTTCCTCGTCAGACGACATTTTCCTACAAATCAAGGAAAGAGATACATCTATGAACAAAAGAGTGGACGGTTTTCACTTGCTGAACTTCACTACCACTCTACATTCAAAGAAACTTTAGCCGTCAAATATGAAATAAAGGAATTTGAATTCAATATGATTGGTTATCATTTCTCTGTCAAAAAAAAAAAAAATCTGTCATTTCCCATCCAAATGAAGTTTAAAGCCAAACTAGTTTCTCATCCTCAACTTATTTGATGGGTAGAATAGTTTTCTAGATATTCTTTTGAAACAAAACCCATTAAAGGAGAGAAGAACCTCCTTGTAAATCTTCTCTGAAGACCCAAAGACTTCTCATCCTTTTACATGTTCACTTTTGACTGATTGTGAATTGTTAGCGTAAGGGAAGGGTGAAAAGAGCCCCATCAGGGTGATATGCCCAATGTCCTCCTTGAAAACCACAATACTTTCCTCGTCAGACGACATTTTTCTACAAGTCAAGGAAAGAGATACATCTATGAACAAAAGAGCGGGCGGTTTTCACGTACTAAACTTCACTACCACTCTACATTCAAAGAAACTTTAGCCATCAAATATGAAATAAAGGAATTCGAATTCAATATGATTTGTTATCATTTCTCTGTCAAAAAAAAATATATATATGTCCTTTCCTCATCCAAAATGAAGTTTAAAGCCAAACTAGTTTCTCATCCTCAACTTATTTGATGGGTAGAATAGTTTTCCAAATATTCTTTTGAAACAAACCCATTAAAGGAGAGAAGAACCTCCTTGTAAATCTTCTCTGAAGACCCAAAGACTTCTCATTCTTTTACATATTCACTTTTGACTGATTGTGAATTGATAGCATAAGGGAAGGGTGAAAAGAGCCCCATCGGGGTGATATGCTCAATGTCCTCCTTGAAAACCACAATACTTTCCTTGTCAGACGACATTTTTCTACATGTGATAATAATAAATGCTAAACATATTGTAAGTGTGAGTGCATTGAAAATTTGGGCCTCCTTCCTTCGTTGGAAATTTGGCTTCTTCACAAAAGTAGAGTGTTTGTAGATAGCTTGTAGCTAGAATTTCTGTAGTACATAACACCTTGTAAGGAGCACTTCTATCTAATTTTTCCCCTAATAAATACAATCTCATAAACTTGTCCCTTGAAGAGGATATTTGTACTTTGCAAGTATAGCCAGGCATGTTTTCAATTGAATGAGATCGATTGAATACACTATATCTCATAATGAGCTAGGGCAGCAATGACAAAAACAACATAAAACGCAGTTGATGGAATGTTTAGTCTTCATCTCCTTGGACTTCTCAATCCCTCCCATAATTAACGGAAACCACGAGGCACCGATTTGTCCAGTCTTTGACCTTCAGTTTGCCAATTTGTCGTTTTTTGGATTTTGTCCTCCGTTTCTTCTTTTTTGTCACCTTAAATATTAGTGTACAAAACCACATAGCAAACTACGAGTGGACAATAAATCATATTTAATGCATCTTTTGTCATTGCCTGATCTTTCTGATGGCAAGTAAATCTTGCAAAATTGATGATAGTGAAAAGTATTGGACAATAATTTTGCTCGAAAAAGTCAAGGAAAGAGATACATCTGTGAACATAAAAGCGGAGGGTTTTCACTTGCCGAACTTCACTACCACTCAACGTTCAAAGAACATTAGCCATCAAATATGAAATAAAAGAATTCGAGTTCAATATAATTGGTTATCATTTCTTTGTCTGAAAAAAAGAAGAAGAAAAAGGCCATCCTTTCCCCATCCCAAATGAAGTTTAAACCCAAATTAGTTTCTTATCCTCAACTTGTTTGATGGTTAGAATGGTTTTCAAAGTACTCTTTTGAAATCAAACACATTAAAGAAGAAAAAACATCTTCATATATCTTCTTTCAAGAACCAAAGACTTCTCATCCTTTTATAGGTACGCTTTTGACCAATTGCGAATTAGTACCGTGAGGGAAGGGTGAAAAGAACTCCATTGGAGAGATTAGCCCGATGTCCTTATTGAAAACCACAATACTTTCCTTGTCAGACAACATTTTTCTACATGTAATAACAATAAATACTAAACATATTGTAAATGTAAATGCATTGAAAATTTGGGCCTCCTTCCTTCATTAGGACTTTGGCTCCTGCACAATAGTACCGTGTTTGTAGATAGATTGTAACTAGAATTTGGCTAGTACACAACACCTTGTAAGGAGTAGTTCTATTGTAAATTTTCCCTAATAGATAGAATATCATGAACTTGTCGCTTGAAGAGAATATTTGTACTTTGCAAGTATAGCTAGGCGTGTTTTCAATTGAATACATTGGATGTGATAATGAGCTAGGGCTAGCAACAAAAAGAACATGATAAAACACATTTGATGGAACATGAGGCACCAATTCATGAGGCGTTAAGATATACGAAAGTTATGACACTCAAGTGGTCGAAAAAAAGTTTATGACACTAAAGTGATCGTCAGACCAAAGTTTTGGTACTTCTTATGTTCTTTCCCAACAAAGTTTGTTAAAAAGGGAAAAGAGAGGGGCAACTTTAATAAAATGAGATATAGTTTTCTATTCCCTCGTCATTCCTTCTCAAGATTACTTGAAAGTCCTCTCAAGCATTATTACAAGCTGCCATTGAATTTTTTCTGGAGAATCATCGAAGCTAATCAAATAGTTTTTAACTTGTCATAACAAAATATATTGTAATTATACATTTCTCACATTGATCTTCATTATTTCACCCACAGTTATTTTATTTTTATTAATTCGATTTCACTAGAGTCAAAATTCTCGTTGAAATAAAATCCATCAAGATGGAGATTTGTCAATGTAACCTCCAGAGATTAATTTCATTTGACTTTTGTATGCTTAATAGATTGTTGGACCCCTTCTATCATTTGGTAGATGCATGTAGATCGTCTTCAAAACTAATTTGTTTGATCATCCTTATAAAGTTCGAATATGTTCAATTCCTTTATGGCCCGGCCCCTTTACTTCTTGTGCTTGCATTCAAAAGATGTTCAGAGCATACTTCAGTGTCAGCTTGAGACGAACTTGAGAGGAGATCTGTTACAACATTGGAAAGAAAGATAAACAAAATGAGAAGCTAATTTCTTATACTTGATCTTACCCCGTTTATTTCTTTTTTTCCTTTTTCACAATCTTTAGTTTCCTTTCTCACAATCTCTTCCACATCATCCTTATCTTAAATGGAGTCCAAAAATTAAGTTACATACTGGTGAAGCAAATTGACCTCAAATAAGATATTTCACATCTAATTCATATTTATGTTTTTGAAAAGGTTTGATCATAATAAGTGCGACATTTTAAAACTAAGCTATATTGTCACGAAAAGTGATTTTTTGCAGATTTTGTGAAGATTATTCTGAACAACTTATCTTGAACCAAAATAGAAGAAATGAACAAGTAACGCTATTTAATAGTGACTAAAGTAGCATGGGCATAATTTGAGAGGGGACACATTGAATATGCATTGATGGAATGTTCGGTGATCGTCTCCATGTGCTTGTCAGTCCTCACGTAATTGATGGGTTACTAATTGACTAAACAAGTTCATCACTGTTTAATAAAAAGTGATAGGATATGATGGAGAAAAGCCACTTTTTCTGTAATTTTTTTGAAAAATTCAAATGTTAATTAAAACTATGTATGTATATATAAATATATATATGTTAGGGCGACATTTTAAAATGCACTGGATTCATGTCAATCTATTGCATTATAGTTCTCAACCGGGGTTGTTAAATTCCATGTGGGATTTACATAATCTAAATTTAATTAGACTCATATGAGTTCAATGGACATACTACCTTAGTGGTCCTATTGGCCAAGAAGTCTGAGAGTTTCTTGATTAGAATATTTCTCATAGGCAAGTTCAACAATTTCTTAGGATTGTTAATTATCTTAGAGATTCCGTACCAAAAGCCTCTAAATTTATGCATGCATTGCAATAAGCTCTTGAAGATGAATCCACTCCCATGGGAAAGAGAGCATATCGGTGCAATTGAGGTGTCAAAGGAGAAGTTGTTGTATCTTTCCCCATTGCAAGTTCCTTCTTATGGCAAGTGAATCTTGGGATCTGATGATAGTGAAAAGTATTGGATTGTAGTTCTGCTTGAAGAAACTGATGAAAGAGATATATCTGTGAACATAAGAGGGGACGGTTTTCACCCGCCAAACTTCACTACCACTCTATATTGAAAGGAACCTTAGCCATTAATTATGAAATTAAGGAAATAAAATTCCATCTTATTGTTTAGCATTTCTATGTCAAAATAAGAAGTCATCCTTTCCCCATATGATGAAGTTTAAAGCCAAAATAGTTTCTTATCCTCAATTTGTTCAATGGTTATTATGATTTTCAAAATACTCTTTTGAAATCAAACACATTAAAGTAGAGAAGAACATCCTTGTAGATCTTCTTTCAAGACACAAAGACTTCTCATCCTTGCACATATTCACATTTGACTGATCGCGAATAAGTACTGTGAAGGAAGGGTGAAACGAACTCCATGAGGGTGATATGCCCAATGTCCTCCTTGAAAACCGTGATACTTTCCTCATTCGACGACATTTTCTACATGTAATAATAGTAGATGCTAAACATATTGTAAGTGTGAATGCATTGAAAATTTGGGCCTCCTTCCTTTGTTGGAACTTTGGCTTCTTCATAGTAGTAGTGTGTTTGTAGGTAGATTGTAGCTAGAATTTCGGTAGTACATAACACCTTGTAAGGTGCACTTTCTATCTGAAATTTTTCCCCTAATAAATAAAATCTCATGAACTTGCTGCTTGAAGAGAATATTTGTGATTTGTAAGTATAGTCGGGTGTGTTTTCAATTGAATGAGATCGATTGAAGACACTGGATGTAATAATGAGCTGGGGCCCAACGAGAAGAGCATAATAAAATGCATTCGATGGAATGTTCAGTCTTCGTCTCCTTGGACTTCTCAATCCTCCCGTAGTTGACAGGGAACATGAAGCACTAATTTGTCCTTTATTTGGTTTTGTCCTCCGTTCTTCTTTGTTGTTACTCAAACTTTTTTATGGTGTTTCCCATTAGATGATGCTATACTATATGTTAATATTAGTATACTAAACCGCACAGCAGGCTATGAGTGTACTATAAGTCATATTCGATAACTAATAACAATATGTCACGTCAAATTCATAAAACAATCTTAGCATCTGACATTTCTTTGTTTTTATTTTTATCGTAAAATTGAAAGCTAGCAAGACACTAAAATAAGAGTAGCACTACATGTACTGAGACTTTACTTGAGTTTCTCGGTAAATGAAATGGTGCACTATGTGCTGTACAGCATGTCGTCGAATAAGAGTGGAATTGGCGTTAGTTTGTAAAAAGGGGAAAAGTGATAAATGGGGCAAGTTCAATTAAAGGAAATTTTCTGGCAAAAGAATTAAAGGAAATTTTGTCAGCCCTCTAATATTCCGTGCAATCTGTAATATGCTTTGTTGGCTATACTTCTTGGCGATACTGATAATGAAAATGCCTGTATAACCCTTAACATCAGCTACATGAGGCGAGGTGACGTTTGAATAAAAGGCAAAGTCGGAAGAAGGGAAATATTCCCAAACCTCCGCTCTGTTCTCCTTGATTTCTTACAAATCTTTCTCTTCTAGGTCTAGTGACATTGGAAGGATAAAATTGCAATTTTGATCATATAAGATGAGTTGGTTCAACAAGTCTGCTCTCTATTTGTTATTCAAATCCTACGGATGAGAAAGCTTTTCCAAGGCCATGAAGCCTTTGGTTGAAGGCTAATGATATTTTGGAGACCATCAAGCAGTTTCATTTAAGGACTAAAAGAGGAAAGGGCATGCATGCTAGGATAACATACATGCCCCAAATTTTATTAGTCTTCCTCTTGTTTTATGGTTATATGCATTGTTAGCTTATTCCATTTCTCCTTTTTTATTTTTCCTATGGGGTAATTGTTGTCAATTACATGCCATTTCTGTTGAAATAAGTTACATGTCCCTATCCTATTCCTCTTCCCAATCGTTATTAAATTGATGGGAAATATGAGGCACCAATTATTAAACTATGGCTTGAGTTTGAAGTAGGTACGAGACCCAACTCATTTAAAGGATTCTGATTTGTTCAAAATATGGTGTTCCTTTTTAATCAGTATCATATTTTGATTTGTCGGGCGGTGCTACTTAACTATTAAATGTATTGAAGGTTTGGTTCTGCTGAAGATAAATATCCAAGTTTAACCGAGGGAGCAAACATTAGTCGGACTCCACTCAACGCGTCCAGTTTAGGCCTTTTCTAATATCCTGAAGAAGACGTACTGCTGAAGTTTATTTTATATCCCCGCACGAGAGGACTCTCTCTAGCGAAGAAAAAAAGGGGGACGCACCAGTAACGCTTTCTTTGATCGCACGGAGTTCTACAATCGGTGGATTTTGTGACGCGAGTCACATAATGAGTCGTTCTATTAATGTGAGTTTAGATGTAATCAAAGCATGGAAAACACTCAAACTTGCAAGTAATTGTAACTCCATTTTTCTCCGATTTTTAGTGGATTATAGCTGCTTACTCTTCCAGCTGCATAGATATCGATTTTCAGAGTGAACCACGGAAATCTCAGGAGTTCTTCATTGTTTCTCATTTATTTTCTCGGTGATTTCGCATTAATTAATTACAAAATTTGGTTAGTTTCCACATTATTTTATAATAATTTATTCAATCTTCAGTCCTCAGTCTTCAGGAGAGAGAAAGTTTACGGAACTTCCCATGATGGAGTTAGTCAATAATTGATTTGTGCATAGAGAGAGGAGGTTTATAAATTCAGCTCAGACTGAAAGTGGATCATTGGATGAGATGGGGAAGCAGCTATTTCTTATTCTCAACTCTATTCTCTTGTGGTGGTGGAGCTCAATCACAATCTCCAAAGCATACTCACAAAACCAAACGGATCGGTTCGCATTAGCCTTCATAAAAAACGCAATACAAAAAGACCCATTTGGGGTCTTGAGCTCTTGGAATGATTCTACTCATTATTGTGAGTGGCAAGGTGTTTTGTGTAGCAAAAGACATCCTGGGAGGGTCACATCTCTGTTCGTGGGATCACAAGGCTTGGACGGCTTTCTATCTCCTCACATAGGTAACCTCTCTTTTCTGAGGGTCATATTTCTGCAGAACAACAGCTTCCATGGCGAAATCCCACCACAGATCGGCAATTTGCTTCGGCTACGTGCTCTTGTTCTTAGAAGCAACTCATTTGGTGGGCTGATACCCTCCAATCTTTCCCGCTGCTCGAACCTCGAGGAACTGAATCTCATAGATAACCAACTTGTGGGGGGAATTCATTCCGATTTTGGTTCTTTAACAAGACTTAAAACCTTGGGCTTGTATCATAATAGTCTTGTAGGTCCTATTCCTCGTTCGATTGGAAACCTCTCGCTGCTACAACAGCTCTCGCTGGGAGAAAATGCGTTAAGCGGAGAAATACCTGAGGAATTGTCCAGACTGAAGAGATTGATATTTTTCCAACTATCTTTTAACAAACTAACCGGTGAGATTCCAGCAGGGATTTTAAACATGTCTGACATTATAGTATTCAGTGTTACTAATAACCAGTTGCGGGGAAGCTTTCTCAATGATGTCGGCACCACTTCTCCTTCTCTCAATTTCCTTAACGTCCAGAGTAACTTGTTCACCGGGACAATTCCGTCAACGTTAACGAATGTCACAGGTCTTGAGGACCTTTACCTTGCCAACAACAGTTTTCATGGGCCAATACCAAAAAATCTGGGAAGGCTAAAGGGCCTTTATACAATTGAATTGGGTGATAACCACTTGCAGGATGACTTGAGTTTTATTTCTTCTTTAGTTAATTGTTCCAACTTAAAATCTCTCGGGATGACAGGGAACTTGATTCACGGATCGTTGCCGAGATCCTTCTCCAATCTCTCCACCATTAAGTGGATTTCTATGTCAAACAATCGGATCCAAGGATCTATTCCTTTAGCCCTCGGAAATCTTTTCAACTTGTCTTTCTTGGATTTAAGGAATAATTTTTTAACTGATTGCATTCCTCATTCCATCGGAGCACTTTCCAACTTGCAAAGACTTAGTTTAGGCGGGAACATGTTGACTGGAGAGATACCGTCTTCAATTGGTAACATTACGTTGGTATATATCCTTGACCTTTCCTCCAACATTTTCCAAGGCTACATACCGCAGAGTCTCGGCAACTGCAAGCAACTAATTTATCTTGATCTTTGGAACAATAACCTAATTGGCTCAATTCCTGTCGAAATCATGGGTCTTTCTTCCTTGTCGATCTTCTTCGGTTTGGCAAATAATAATTTAAGTGGATCTCTTCCATTGCAAGTTGGATCTTTAAAGAATCTTGGCATATTAGATCTGTCTTACAACAGACTGACCGGCTTAATTCCGGCGTCCATCAGCGAGTGCTTGGTATTGGAAGGACTTTACTTAGAAGCTAATTCTTTTCATGGTCAAATCCCTGAAGCTTTACGTCCATTACGGGGTCTACAAGAGCTGGACCTTTCCAATAATAATTTTTCTGGTCCGATCCCGAGCTTTCTCGCAGGGCTCTTACTACTCAAGTACTTGAATTTGTCCTTCAATCAACTAGAAGGACAAATTCCAGAGGGTGGAGTTTTTCTTAATACCAGTTCTGTATCGATTTATGGAAATACGGAACTCTGTGGAGGTGTTCCCAGTCTGAAGCTTCCTCTTTGCAAATCATCAAGCTCTAAGAAGTCTTCTTCAACCAAGGCCAAAGTAATATATGTGGTAGCTGGCAGTTTGTTATGTTTAGCTTTGTTGCTCCTATGTCTGTCTATCTTTTATCGCAAAAAGAAGCAGACGACAACCAATGCCTCCACTTCATTATCTTTCGAGAACCAATTCTTGAGGATTTCTTATGAAGAACTCCTGAGAGCGACTAATAGATTCTCCAAGACCAATTTGATTGGTAAAGGGAGATATGGCACAGTTTATAAGGGGATTCTTGATGGAGGTGCCACGGTGGCAACGAAGGTGCTCAATCTAATGCAAAGAGGTGCTTCAAAGAGCTTTATCTCTGAATGTCGAACTCTAGGAACCATTAGACACCGAAACCTCGTGAAGATACTAAGTGTCTGTTCGAGCGTGGACTTTTGTGGCAATGACTTCAAAGCTCTAATATATGAGTTCATGGCTAATGAGAGCTTGGAGGAGTGGCTGCACCCTGGGACCATAGGACGAGATGATGAGTGTAGCGAATCAAGAAATCTGAGACTAGTGCAAAGATTAAACATCGCCATTGACATAGCTACCGCGATCAAATATCTCCATGAGGGTTGCTATCCAGCCATCGTCCATGGAGATTTGAAGCCAAGTAATGTGCTTCTGGACAACGACATGATGGCTCGAGTTGGAGATTTTGGGCTTGCAAAGATCATTTCAACGGTGTCTGCCGAAGCCATAGGAGTTCAAGACCAGGGTAGTTCAACTTCGACCGCAGTCAGAGGATCCATCGGCTATGTGCCTCCTGGTATAAAACTATCATATTTTCTTGATTAGTTTTTATTTGATTGCGATAGTAATATGTGAGTGCCAAAAGTTTGAGTAAACAATTATTCTTGACATTATGTTATGATTTGTATGCTCTGACACCTCTTTCTCACAACCCAATTCCTCTTTCCGCTATTAATAGCTTCCACAGAAAAAAAAAATACGCATCTTTTTGTATGAAAAGATTAATAGTAGCTTGCCCTAATCGTATTTTAAATTAAGATGAGAATAAACCATCCTAATTTTGATCAATGAGTGGAAAATTTTTAATCCATGTGAATAAATAGATTAAGCATATTGTATCATCTCATATTTATATTTTCTTTTTATAATTCATATTTTGTCTCATATCATGTTCATGCCATTAAAACAGATTGTGAATCTCTTTTGGAATGTTATGACTTAAGGTCTTAACAATAAGTAGTTTTTCCTTTATGGCATACTCTTTCATGACCAATAATTTAGTATTAGAAAAATATATTAGATGACAAGGCATTTATGCCAGAAACTGTTGGAGGAAACACTAATTGACAACACAATGGGCTCTACCCAACTATCACTTTCCCTAAACTTATTGGTCAGAGCATATTAGACAAATTTACGCATTTACAAGTATAAATCCATCACCCTCAACAAATCACCCTAAGTCTGTTCTTTTCCCCACTGTGTTCGTTTTTTGCCTGTTCTTTTAGGCGTTTTTTTTCTCGTCTTTGCATAAAAGAAAGTGTGGTATAGGTATTAAACATAATTTGTATCATGAAAATGATTAGCCTCACGTGGATCCCATATGTTACCAGTCAAATAACAAACTATTCAAATTCAGTTAACACATAGACTTCTGACAAGGCCTTCACCCAACATATTTTCTTCTCTTTCTATTTTCAGCCGTATCCTACTAGAGGACAAAACCACTTTTGATGTTTAGGCAATGTGTAGCAAACATGAGACAACTTTTGTTGCACTTAGTAGTTTTGGAGAAGAAGTTTATACATTGTTAACTGACCTTTGGTGCACTTTATGAATTCTAAAATCCAATTTCTCTACCATTAATGCATTTCTCAACGGTTGATGCACTTTATAAGAGTTCATACAACAAGCGCCAAACATCAGCCATATATACGAAACTAAACGAAAAATTAAACAGAGAGAAATGAAAGCAAAAAACTAGTAAGGGGCTTTGAGACCCTTGGCCTTGCTCAAAGGATCCCATGGCCTCTGCCATGCATAGTGAGCCCGATTGTGAAGTGAGTGAGGGCTTGCAAGCCATCTCTCTATGTTGGATGTGACAGGCACGATCCCTCACAATTTTCTTTGGCAAGCTCTTGCAAATGGACATCAAGCAAAATCCCATGTGACTTAGAAGCTTTTTCTAAACAATTGATTCAAGAAAAAGTGTATGTTCGTTCCTATTAATGTCTTGATGAAATTTTCAGAGTATGGCATGGGACACAAGGTTTCCACACTTGGGGATGCATATAGTTACGGCATTCTATTATTGGAGATGTTCACAGGAAAGAGACCCACTGAAGATGCGTTTGGGCACCATCTTAACCTCCACAACTTTGTCCGAATGGCTCTTCCAGATCGAGCAATGGACATTATAGACTTAAGGCTTTGGAGTGAAGCTGGTGATCAACAACAAGAGATTAGAGATTGCATTATCTCTATATTCGAAGTTGGAGTCGCATGTTCGACGGAATCACCGCCAGAACGGATGGGCATGACCGAGGCAATAAGGAAATTACACTTGATCAAGGTGAGTTACGAAGCCAAAGAGAGGATGATAGATATGTAGCTAAATCAGTTTTCTCGTTTCATCTTGGAGCTTTTTCACTATTAGAGAAAATCATCGTGCAAAGGTAGTGCTAGCAAATTTACATGAATGTCTCCCTAACTAGTCTACCTACCCATACCTATTATGTGTTTTTTATAATTGCATTTTATAATCGTGGAAAGTGGATGTATTGGGTTAAGTCCACCTATTTCCACCAAGTAATCATGTAAAATTTGATGAATTTGCTTATTTACCTGGTTCTCTTCATTTCCGATGCCAATGTGGATCGATGCATTGCTTAATTATCATGGTTGGGCCATTGCCCTTACCTCTCTCTCTTTGCGCATGCTTGTGTATTAGAATGTGACCTCATCGTGAGGTCACGAGCTCAAGGCCAACTCTTAATGTCGTGCTTAAACGAGAGCCCACGGTCAATTGGAGATCAAGCTTGATCAAATCCAAAGGCAAGGAGAGGGAGGCAACCTTATCACAAGATCATGGGGTCAAGGCTAACTCTCGATGTTGCTGTTGAGAGTGACCTCACTATCAATTGGAAGCCATGCTTGATCAAATTTAGGCGATGTTGCCGACGAAATTATGTTGCGGTCATGTTGCCCACACCAACAGCCACCGTGTGAGACCCCCTTATCTCCTCTCCAAACCTCCTTTTCTTTTATATTTTTTATTTGCTATGGCATCAAATTACAGACTTTTTCTTTTTTCTTTTTTTTGGTCGATAGAGATAGAGAGTTAACAAAGACATAAATGGGACATAATCAAAAACGAAACATGAATGCATATTTGTTGCAATTGTCGGTGTGCTTATTACACTGTCTAATTATCCTCATCAAGTCTTCCCACTCAACCAATCCTCTCTCTTTCTTCACCATTAGCCACCGTCTCTGGCCGTTGCGGTCACCTATCATCACGGTCGCCTCCTCCACATCTCACTACTTTCTCCTTCGTGTCATCCATGACCATCTTTGCTTTCTCTATTTACTGACCCAAAATACTCTCTCCTTCACTGTCTCTTCTCTCACCGCCAAATTTCTATGGTCTCCAAACCACCATTGATGACCTGATTTAGCCATTATGGCCTTTAAGATCTCATGGAAATCTCAATGGACAGGGTAGATGTAGGAGGCATCCCCAAACCTCGAGATGGCTTTTTGATCTCATTATCGTCGACAACTTGACTGTAGATGACGAGAAGAGCTTTGTGACATCCTGATTTTCAGGTCCTTGGATGCAACAGACTTGGATTTTGAAGATCTCGAAAGTCCAGTGCAGTCTGCTGAAGGCTCCAGTTGAAGGGTGGAGGATGATGGAGAGGAGGACAGGGACCCATAGTTTGTAGAACCCCACTCCTGTTTATAGACCTTGTTTTTAAACTGGTTTAAGTTGAATTTAACTTCATAGTTCACCTTGTATATATATGTGCACTGGTTTGCAATGTATATAAGAGTGAACGTTTTAAATGTTTGAAATTTAGTCCTACTGTTCTATCCCAATGTTTTATTGTTTGGGGATAATTTATATGCTTCCACATGTGCATATGAAAAGAATGGGTCAACGATGCGTCTTGGGACGTCGCTATTAATCGACCAAGGTAAGGGATATGTGCGTGCCTGAGGATTGGGGCGTGACATCCCCTTTTTGGACTTGAGAATTCGACCAAGAATCGACTTCTCAACCGTGCTCATCTTTAGAGGCCATTACGACACAGTATAAAATCGATTTGAGATCAGAAATAGGTCAGTTCAACTGAGATATGTGGCCGATCGTGGGTGACTCCACTAAATTGGAAAATTCTCGTCGACTGACACTAATTTGATTTTACTGTCGTTTTGGTATCTTGTGTCCGTATTTGAATCCTCGAGATTTTCACGATAATCGAGAGTCGCCATTGTGTCGAGTGGGTTCATTATGGCTCGAAGAAAATCGACCATGGGTCATTTGCCCTAAAAAGTTCTGAAAACTACCTAGTAGCCTAGGTCATGCTAAAAACGTATCGGAGTGAAATTAACCGTCGATTCGAGTCCGATTTCAGAAATTGGAAGCTCTGTCATGTCACAGATCATTTTAGGAACGTCGACTCACCCTCCGAAAAATTTTCGAAGATTCCAAGATTTTTACGGAAAATCGATTTGGACGTCGCGGAAAATTAATGAAAATTCAAATGGGCTTAATTGAAGGGAAATTGGATTTCCAGACTGAGCTACTTGACGACAGGAAAGTGTGGAAATTTTGTAGGCTTTCTTCATCGAAATTGGACCCAATTTGGAGAATTGGCGAGAGAATTGAAGTAATTTAGTGCAATTCGGAGCCTTGGCTTAGGGGGCTGCAATTCTGGTATTAATGTGAGTTTATTATGAAATTTACTTGTTGGAAAGTAATAGGAGACCAAGTAGATAAGCTTGAAGGCTTTGTTGGTCAAATTCATCATGAATCAAGATATTTTTGTGAACTTTTGCACTCCATCCTCATCCATTACTCCCTCCTTCATGCGTAGCCTCCCCGAACCCATTGCCCTTCTACTTTTCTTCATCTCCTTTGAATGGCGCCAGCTCCCACGAAGAAAATCAGGATGTCACAAGCTTGACGCGAGGTCTTGACACCCACCAAAGGCATAAACTTGAAAGGGAGAAAGAGCTATGCGAAAGCAGGGACATCGACTGACATTGAAGCGATATGGGAGAGAGGGTGAATAGAGCATGACACGATCCCTTGTCAACACCAACAGTAAATGGTGGAGCGAAGAAGGTCACGATTTATATTGGCAATGGAGGCACGTTAGTGACACGAGCCGCGTGTGATTGTAGGGCTCGACAGGGGGCCGAGATAGACTAGAGGGAGAGAAAAGATTGGCATTGGGATTTTGAGGAATGATTAGGGAAGGTGTACAATTAACAAGAGAGACTCATGTCTTGATTTGGCATTAGAGACGGCAAATAAGTAAACCAATGGTACAATGGATCCGCATCCAATGCCATAGATGTGGTGCAAAATACATAACACCACGGTATAGTGACAAAAACGCTAAGCAAACAAAACCGACTCACAGTATGGACGGAATAGGCTATATTAGGGCAAGTGCCCATGAAATACATACCAAATTGCAGGTCAACTATCAATAGTGTAACAATCTGCAATAGAATGCCATCAAGCAACTCAAGTTTGGCATTAGGATCAAAATCATGGGCACGCTGAAAACATCATGAATTGAGATCAGAATAGGAACAATCTAATGCTAATATCAAGTCACAATGTGAGAGAATATTGACTTTGTGTATTGCTCAATTGGACAATGTATTACACTAGAGGGATATTTGTGTATCCAGGATAATATACTCAAGGAAGTAATCTATTATGGGGTGTTTAACTCCAAACCATCCCTTCCCATTATATCATGAAGCGTAAAAGTCGAAAGAACACTTTGTTCTCGTGCATCCTTTCATTACAAAAGCAGATAATCAATTGATGATCAAGAACACTTAAATCTACAAAAGCCATTCAAACATTCGCAAAATATTGCTAATTTGCTAGTAATAATCTGCTTAAGATGCTCTTATGAGCAACATGTTACACATCCATATTTTTCTAATCTAGCTCATGAATCATATCAAGCTAGTCGTTTTTATTTTCCCTTTATTTTTTATGTCACACCCATGACGCATATAACAATAGGCCATAGGTAAGCTTGTCACTCTAAAAGCCTTTCCTAGTATGGAAGTTCTCCTTCATAGTTGCTTGGAGGATCGTAGTTACACACAACATACCACCACCCATTGTTACACTGAACTTTAGCACACCCAACTAGAACCGAGTCGCGCCAAACCATCTGAGTGTAGTGCAAGCAATCACACCCGCTCACGCAGGTGTTGGTGTTGTAATTGTAGTTCTGCTTCTCTGCGACCCACAAGCTGATGGTGTAGGTGCTAGTGAATGTGCCGGTGCCCATTGGCAAGGTTCTCGCCGTAGGGTCCATTGGAATGCATGAGGCCGCAGTCACTGACCCGTTGGTTTGCATAGCTTTGGGCGTAGGCAGCAAGCGTGTTGTCCCATGTCATGTTCACCACGCCAACTTGCTTCCGAGCGGCATTGTGAGTGTCGAGTCTTGGGGTGAGTTTTGGGCATGAGTAGGTTGAAAGAGAGAAATAGAGACAAGAGAGATGATGATGGTTAGAGAATTCATGATGCTCAAGGAATTAGCTGATGTTGGTTCAAGGTGATATCTTTGGAGATCAGTTATGCTATTTATAGAAAAATATTTTCGAGGCTTCAACTTACCATGTACAATGAACTTATCAGGGAACATCTCCTTTGGACAGCACAACCTTGCGTTCAAATCTAGTTTGATCTGAAATGATAAACGAGTAACTAGTGCATGAGGAAGTAGTTTTGCATGTTCTTCCTTTCCTCGAATGGAAGTAAAGTGAAAGGCTTCAGTGAAGTTCGAAATTTCAGCAAATTGGATACATTATAATAAGAAGGATGTTGGACTTTATGTCGAGTAATGCTAAAGACATTGAGAATAGTGCATGAGATTAAATTATTAGGGAACATAAATAAAGTTTATCCTGTTGTAACGAGCAAACAAGTCTTATCCAAGCCTCCAATAGGGAATGCATACAATTTCTCCCGATTTATTTACAATACCAACCATCGCTAACTATCCTCTGATGCTACCTACTAAGCCATTCAAAAGCCACCACCAACTTGTCATCATATCCATAGTCGTTGTTCTAAGATCCACCATCCATCTTCAGCTAGACTATTTGTCTCTAGCATCCCCCATCTCAAAATAATACATCACTACCTTCCCATGAGAGAAGTATCGTGTCAAAAGTTATGTACAATGCTCATTTTAGCATTAAAAGTTTTCGCTGTATCATTTTAGTGCCTTCGATCAAATATTTTGATCAAAATATATACATGACATTTATAATCAAAATTTTAATATGAGTTGACATTTAAAAAAAAAAAAACCAGTTTCTATGGCATTGCCATATGTACATTTCTCCGCCTCTCCCTCCACATCATTTTTTTTTTTTTTTCCCTTCTCTTTTCTCCCTTAGGCACTGTCGCTACTTCACACTGTACGTGGACTCCTCGGCTACAACTTCATCAACGCTCACCCATCACCAACCAAACCTACGAGCTTCGCCACAACCTCAACAAACAACACCAAGAATTGATGAACGACACCTGCGACGGGTTGGAGAGAAGGAGCGAGGAACGACATGGTTCGGATCTGTAAAAAGAGTGTTGTTCAGTCAAGATTGCTTGGTTTTATCAAGTTAGAAAGCCACGAAGCACGTCCCGCAATCAATGAACTCCAAGGTTGGATAGGAAACGAAGAACAAGCGTGTGAACCTCACCCAAACATTTCATCGAACGCCTAAGGTACAACAACCGGAAAGCATTCGGGCCGTAAATTTAGACCAGAACCAACCATAACAAGACAACAACACTAGGACACAGAGAAAGGAATAAGCAGGCCCAAAACGCGTGCAAAACGAGGCCGGTGAGCCTCGTTCCGTCGAATCGATAAGATAGGGGAAAACAAACTTGGGCTTAACTTGTGAAAGGAAAGTTGCCGGACACGATTGCTAGGTAGATCGGAACAAAATGGCTCCAGAAACCACCTCGAGGGAATTGGCCGGTGAAGAAGGCAACACCAACCGCGATTCAAACTAGCCGAGAATGGATCCGACTGATCCTCCGGTTTGTAGCTTTTCAACGGATCGACTCTGTTAACGGCGGATTTTGAGGTGGTTTTGATGAATTGCCCAGACAAGAAGCTAGAGAGCAATTCCCTGCTGTCCTCCCCTTTTCCCCTCTGCATCCCCTTTCTATCAATCGTTTAGCAAGAAATTGATTTTTCTTGCTGAACGAAGTCGTTTTGGGTCATGCAGGCAGGTGAAACTTGTTAAATGCTGTTGTTTTGAGCTTTATGCTGAATCAGGCTGCCCGCAAGCCACATAGTGGAAAAAATATCAAAATTTTGTCACATCAAATTTCCAACCCTCGAGATCAAAGTTGACACTTAAATAATTATTTTTTGTTTAAGTGACATTTAAGTGATCTAAAGAAAAAAAAAATTGATAATGAGATGAGCGTCGTACATAACTGTTGGCACTTTTAGTGTAGTTCTCTCTCCTCCCACTCCTAGCAATGATCGCCATCGAGACATCGATGAGCTCTAACCAACCCTCAACGCCTTGATGCTGTCGAGATTGTGGCGAGCGTCCAGATCTGGAGGTGCATCCTCCTTATCTAGAGACTCAACCCCTCCACTCTAGATCTAGAGGCAGCGAGATCCAGATCGATCGCCCTCACCAAGCAGGTGGTCGCCGTTGCCCCTTGATTTATTGCTTAACAAATCAATCTTCCATAAAAAAAGATAAAATTTATGAATCATTCTTTAATGTCTCTGCCATTTTCCTTATTTTAAGCTATCTAACAGTTACATGTACTTCTCTTTTGTCTCAATTAAGTTATCATCCACTTGTTTTTAAATTAATACAAGCATGAAATCCATATTATTTGTGTTTTTAATTTTATGAGCTACTTTTACGGTTCTACAATTGGCATGGATGCGAAGGGCACGCCCTCACATCCCCACTTAGCATTGAACGGTTGGACATGCATCTTGTATCCGTCTATCGCAACATAAATAAGTCTTATAACAAAGAAATTATAATGAGCTCAAGATATGTAATAAATTGAATCTGAATCATAAAAAATGTTTAGATCATACGTAAGTCCCACCTAAATCTTATCAAATTCAACAGTCCAGATTTGGGATGTGAAATACTATGTAAAGTAGAGTAAATGTCCATTAGGAAAATGATTTGAGTAATTTCTCATCGACCGAAATATGCCCTCTCTCTCTCTCTGTGCACATGCGCTTGTGTGCTTCACCATCAAGCCGCAGTCAATTGAAGACCAAACTTGATCGAACAATTATGTGACTAATTCGATCAAATCTGAAGAGGACAAAGAGGGAGGCTACCTCATCGCAAGATCATGGAAAAAAGGAGGTCTGACTCTCGATGTCGCAATTGAGCATAGGCTCACTATCAACTAGAAGCCAATGCCTGATTGAATTTGGGTGACGTTGCCGATGAAATTCTGGTTCGATCATGTTGCCGACACCTGCGGCCATCATGTGTATCCCTCTAAGGATAAGTACACCAGAAGTGTCAAAAGTCGTGTATGGCGCTCGCTTTAGTGCCAAAAGTTTTTCGGATCACTTAAGTGCCATTTTTTTAAAAACACGATCATTTAAGTCCCAACTCTAGTTTTGATAGCCGGAAATCCGACGTAGCTATATTTTATTAATTTCTCAGTCCTACATGGTTTGCTGGCATACTTACTTAGCATATAACACCTAAACGATGTCGTCCGAAAGTTGTAAAAAGTGATCATTTAAGTGCAAAATTTTATTTAAAGTGATCATTTCGGTGGTAGTTGTTATTTAAAAACGATCACTTCGGTGCTAAGCATGCCATGTGAAAATGTCATATGGACCGGATTTTTTAAAAATTTGTAATATTAATTATAAATGACACGTAATCAATTTGGCCGGAATTTCTCGCCGTTAGCACTTAAGTGATCATTTTTCTCCAATTTAGCACTAAGTGAGCTAGCAAAAAATTTTGGTACTAAAGTGAGTGCCGTACACAACTTTTGGCACTTCTAGTGTACTTATCAAGTATCCCCTACCTACTCTTCAAACCTCCTTTTTCATTGCCATGTCATTTAATGGAGATACAAAGTTGACAAACACATAAACAAGGCAAGATCAAAAAGGAAACATGGACCTATATTTGTTACACTTCTCAGTGTGCTCATCACATTGTCTAATAATTTTTGTCAAGTCTTCCTACTCAATCAACCCTCTCATTCTTCACCATTAGCCACTGTCTCCAGCCATTATGGCCACTTGTCAGCACCGTCACTCCTCCACATCTCGTTGTTATCTCTGTCGTGTCATCCATGACCATCTTTGTTTTCTCTATTTGCAAACCGAAAACAGTCTCTCCCTCACTCTGTCTCTTCTCTCACCACCAAATCTCTATAAGGTCTCGGCACCACCATTGATGACCTAATCTGGCCATGGCCTTTGAGATCTCACCTCAATCTCAATGGACAGGCAGATGGATGAGGCATCCCCAAATGTTAAGATGACCTTCTGATTTCGTCATTGTCGACAAAGTAATTGTAAATGATGAGGGGAGCTCAACATGAGGTCTTGAGACTTGCCAAAGGCATAAACTTGACGTTCAGGTGAGCTCATCTGTCCTTATCCAAGAGAGGGAGAGAGATAGCTACACGAAAGCAGGGACGACGGCTGACATTGAAGCGATAGGGGAGAGAGAGCGAATGGAGCATGACATGACCCTTCATAGGCACCGGCATTGAATGGCGGAGTGAGGAAGGTCAAGATTGATGGTGGCACCAGAGGCATGTCAATGACACAAGCCATGTGTGGTTGTGGGGGCTCAATAAAGGGGGAGAAAGATGGGGAGAAGAAGAGATATTGGTGTTGGGATCTTGAGGAGTGATTGGGTAAGCTGTAAAATCAAGAAGAGAGACTCGTGTTTTGATCTTGTGTTGGAGATAGCAAATAAGTAAACTAATGCGTACAGTGGATCTGCATCCAAGAGACAAAAATAGGGATGGTGAAGGACATAAAATACAATGCCTTGTGTGCCCCCCCCCCCCTTACGGCCCCCGATCCGTTGGAGTCGCCACAGATCACACTCGCTTTTGCTTTCTCTTAACCTAAAAATCTATTACTCTGATACCATAGAAATTTGACAAGTCCATGAATCCTGGGGGTTTATGTTCTTTCTATAGGTCCCTATACAGTTTATATAGCGGAAGCATATCCAACATCTCCCTATTCCATATTTAGAAACAATGCACACCAACTAAACATTTTACAAGTTAAAGCCGAACACTTTTATTTACATAACTAGATGGACATCACGGGCCGGTACATCAAAATGCCAAGATTTTTCTAAACTCAGCTATTTTCAAAAGGTACTTGACTCTCTAACAACCGTGTACATAGGCCCATCAGTCAGTGTCGGCGGTCCAAAAAAGCTTCATCTGCTGACCATCACTCTCGGTCACACCCAGTTCGGTCCATTAGCTGGCGGCGGTGGCAACGGCCCCGGTGTACTCCCATCACGGCGGATGAACATAGTCAGAAACTCCTGGATCACTAGGCCTACAGGAGGACCAAAGTCAAACATGATTAGTATCCGCACTCGAACAAAAACCAACCCTCGTATCTCAGGATGGTGGTGCTCCGAACACTCACACTAAAGGTCGACCGGAATACCATAAAATGTGCCGGGGGTGACTGGTAGTAGAGGCATATCTTCTAGTCTGAAATGTTAGTCCCCAAACGGGGTGAGCACAACCACTTAACAGCAAAAGATCCATTAAACTATACTATGCAAGCCATCACGATCCAGTTTTATGCAAGATAGACAAGACAGGTTATCAAGGAATGAGTATGCATCTAAACCATGTAACTCTTCAATGCAATGACCAGTGCAGTTCCAACAAACAAGATACATCATGTTCAGTCACACAAGTCCCGATCATAGGGCCAAACTGTAATGACACGTCCAATTCCATCCCATACAATTTAGTCCCATAACCAGACCACACTCACACCTAGTTGAACCACCAGTTTTTAGCATTAAAAAGGTTTTATCCCCCCAGAGGACCAATGTTTGCGTCCCTTTGGGATTTTGCACCCAACATGGCATCGCAAAAGCCTCCGGCATCTGGCCACTAGGCCACCGGGCATCTAGAGCATGTTACGTCACACCTCTTAGGCATCTCGCACCCCACCTGGCGTCACGAGGAATCGCTGGGGATCGCCATGAAAATGGTTACCCCTACCTTCCGGATTTACGTACTGACATACTACCGGGCATCCCGATGATCCTGGAGAAAACCTCTGGGGCACTACGGACCCCAGGCATCCAGAAGGCATCGACTCATTCGATCCTCTGGGCCTCCCGACTCCCGGGGCATCGTTGACCCGAGGGTCCAACGGCAACATTAACATCTTAATATCAAAAACACTTTTCAATGCAATGACAAGATGTCCCATGAGTCTTCATCAATCTCAATATTGAATGATATGCTGAATGCCAATATCATCATGTCAAATAACAACTCAAGATGCATTCACCTTTGGGACAAATTTAGCAAATTCGGAATAAAACAGCTCAAACATCAGAATGCACAGTTTTAGTAACAATTTCGGTATAACCCCTAAATGAACTCGGAAAATTCTAAACTTTTGATATGTTATAAATAAGGCCTAAAGGAAAAAGTTTCATGAAGAACACTAAGCCAAAATAGTTATGTATGAATTGCAACAGGTCGCATAACTCAGCCCCAAATTTATTCCAGAATCTACACATCCACATTAAAGTACCGCACATTGAAATAGACTTATACCACTATATATGAATTTTGAAAAAGCTGACCAAAAGATATGTTATAGTTTAAACAATTCCTTACAGCTTTCATGAAGAAATCAAGACCAAAATCATGCTAGAGATTTCTATAGAAAATCGACAAAACTACTAGACTACACATGAGTAATTCCGGACCACAGGGATTCAATGGAATCCGATGCCTATACCTTGGCTAATTTTATTTTCAAAAATCCATCCAGAGCTATATTTCATAATGCCGTTCAAAGGAATTTAAAAGCACCTATAAAAACCAAAGCGTTTCCTCAATTTCTCAATCCATTTCTACTCTACTCACCTAAAATCCAGCATCCAACATCCACAACCCAAACATCTTCAAGTCTATTGCACTACACTAGACAACAACAGCACTACATCATATAGATTACTGGATTTTCACTTGCCTCTAGTTCTTTAGCTCAATTGCAAGCAAAATAGAGGGCTCGGCTCAACGGCGACGAAGGCTAGCGACGTCGACGGCGGCAGCTCGAGCACGGCAGAAGGCAGTCTCCTTCTTCCTCTCGCTGTTCACCCGCTCGCTGCTCACTCACAATTTCTCTCGCTCGAACTCTCTCTCGCTCTGCTCAAGTTTCACTTGGTTCCTCACTCTCTCACTCGCCGGTTTCGGTTCATTCTCTCTCCTCCTCACCTGTACGAGCGTTTTGTTTCCTCGTTGGTTGACTAATTCAGTCAATAAAATGAGATCCGATGGTAGCAGGAAATGGTGACACCTCACACGTCCGTGCAAGTGATGTGTTCCCTCTTGCTCGATCCTTCCCCATGCGTTGTCCACCAATCGGTAAGTTCACGTGGCTGCTGAGTCAATGAATTTTCCTCTCTTTTTTGACTCATTTGCCGACCGAATGAAAGGGGAAGCTCGGGCAGCTTGGGCCAACAATTCGTGGCCGCATGGTCTCCGTGCGTGGCCCAACTTCTCCCAAAAGTTGACCATAATTTCTACATGTATATGAATTGCATGGGCCGTTCGTGTGGCCGTCGAAGGAGAGGGTGGTGGTGATGTCGCGTATAAAATCGAGGTCTTCAACTTAGCTAATTGGCGAGAAGGCTCGAGTCCAATAGATAAAGGAAAACATGGCCGTTGGTGAGGTTGTTCATATGGCCATTCAAAGACAAATTTCTTTTTCTCCGAAAGTAAATGTTTCGGGACGTCGAGTGATGATGAAATATAGGCCAAATGTGAAACCGACGATACTCCCATTGATTTCTCACGGCCGTTGCATATTTGAGGGTTATCGAAATTTCCGGATGCCACACCCTGGATCTAGTATAAAATATATGGCATAATCAGGAAAATGAAAATCAATCATAAACTGACTCATAGGATGGTCGATCTAGGCTATGTTAGAGCAAGTTACCATAAAAGATATACTACATTATTGACCAACTGTCAATGAAGTGTAACGTCTTACGATAGCATGCCATCAACAAGCTCAAGTTTGGCATTAAGATCAACAATATCAGAGGGGCTGTAGGCTTCATAGATTGAGATCAAAACAGGAACAATCTAGCTATAATACCAAGTCAGTATGTGAGGAAATATTGAATTGTGCGTTGCTTTATTGAATAATGTTTTACATTATACGGGTACTTATATGCAGAAAAATAAACACAAATAGGGAAGCAATCTAATGAAGAAATTAACTAACATAGGAATTAACGATAAAACCAGAATCAATTGAAACCAATTACAATCCCCATAACATCACATAATCTTGAACATTACCTAACGACTGAAATTCATCATAACAATCAACATGTCCTTCCAGAATTTTTCTATGAAAGTTTGAGGTTGAAATTGCTCTCGCAAGTTTGTTTTATAGATTATAAACTTTTCTTTTCTTTACTTTTTTGGTCAATATAGTAGAGACAGTTGAGATAAGTGGCCTTAGCTATATTTGTTAACAAAGCAATGGAAGGATGACCACATCCTATGGTAAATCAAAAAAGAAAACAGTGCTCTCCTGCAATTAGCTTACAATTAGCCGACAACTAGCTAAGAATCATCACATGTGCCCTTCCTCTAGTGGCATGGAGCATAAAAGTCGTAAGAGCAAGAGTACTTGAAATCTGCCAAAACCATTTCAAGCAGTTGCAGATTACTTCTAATTTGCTAGTAATAATCTGCTTAAGTTGCTTTTATGCGCAACATGTCATGCATCCATATTTTCCAAAACTAGCTAATTCTAATACTAAAATCTAACAACCTAATAAATGCCTATTTTTCCAACCAATTTCCATTTTTATTTTCCAGAATATTTTATTTTATGATTTTCGTTTTCTTATCTTATTCTCGGTCCCTCCTCTGAATCAAATTTTCACTGAGATACTCCGTGAATTTCAGTTTTACCTCAGACGAAGCAATTGGTAACAAACATGCTCAATGATGAAGAAATCATCAACATACGAACAGCAACATCACGGGTAATTAGAACAACACTTGGATGGGCTTCAGATCAATTCAATCTACACCCAAAAGAGGTGACCAGCAAAGGAATGGTGATGACAGCCAGTTCAAGGCACAGCAACATGGTTATCCGTTGAAAAATCATCACCAATTCACCATAACAATCTCCTAAATCATCATGCTGAGGTAAGAGATCGTACTGATGTAGCTTCATCACACACCAGAGGGGTTTTGGTAGGGCTGAAGAAAAGCAAATGTTAAGCAAACCCTACTAAAAACTTAGTTTCACAAATCGCAAGACATTGATTCCCCTAAAGCAATCAATAATTCCCCAAAGAACCGCGGCTACTTCCTTTTTTTGGGGGGAATTAGAAAGATACAACACCTCAAGCTTTCTATATACAATCACATCGTAGTATCTACTCAGGATAGCAATGGAAGAGAGAGAGAGAGAGAGAGAGAGAGAGAGAGAGAGAGAGAGAGAGAGAGAGAGAGAGAATAGGCAAAAGAAGGATTCACCTGTACTGAATTGATCTTTCCTCACCAAATTTACATGGATATACCCGTACTTGAACCTTTCAAGTTGAAAGCAAAGCGGATACGGAAAGAGCAGGAGTTTCACCCAGTGATGGATAACTTTGATTTCGTCCTCGCAGGGCCTTGAAACATAGTATCAACAAAGATGTGAACGGCGGACAGAAAAGAAGAAATGCATGTGATGAAGACAGCTGAATGCAGAGAGAAGGATAGAGAGTCCATAATTATGATTGCGACCTTGTCAAGTGCAGTCAGCGACCTTCCTGAGCTTCTATTTTGAGAGACAAGCTCTCGGCAGCATATTCAGCAGATTTCAGTGGACTCCACTGCTCATTCACAAGGGAGACATGTCCAGTAAACATAACATTGTAAGCACTAGCAGACAGGATGACAAGTCTAATCCAACAAGAAGAGAATAACAAGTTTGATCCAACAATAAGCATATGAACAGCAGAATCAACACGGTTGCACTCGAATTTGGCAAACACACTTCAATATGTATTTAGTTTCACATAGGACTCATGTGCAAGGATGGACAACGATCAATTTACTACTGATTAAATGAGGACCGAAATTATTTACAATCTCAAAGAATGAATAGCAAACAGAGAAGATGTTGGCATGGCACTGTGAAGATTTAGCTAAAACATACTCACTTCTTTACTCTTCACTCATTTACACATATACATGCACAAGCACTCCCCAAGCACCTCACTGCTCTCTTTTTTACTTCTTTCCTCATAATTTTTTATATTAGTTCACGGCAAAGAACTAATCCATCCAAGGTAAGACCTTCCAGGCTCTAAATAGATTCGAGAGTAAGACATCTCTCCTATTTACCCCAGTCAGAATTCACCAGTCCATGTATTTTGCACGACGAACGGTTCTACCTTCCGGAAAAAATCGCATTATGATGCAAGCCAATATGCGCATCTGCCTCTTGAGAAATTTTCTATCCTATCATATCAATATGAAAGCTTCCCCGGCCACTATGATGAATAGCAATCAGTGCAATTGAGAAATCCTCGATTAGCTGACACAACAGCTCAAAGGAAATTCACGAGTGTAATCAAATTCGCAAGTGCATAATTTTTAAGCATTGTTAAAGCACATACCAAATGAAGACGACAACACCAATCAGCCAAGCAAGAGAATACACAACCAGCGAGCATAATCTCAATCCGATGAATATAATCTGTCAGATGCCAAAACCCTTGGGTATACTTAAGTCGACATGCTTTGTTCGTCTAGATATTTGATTAACATGAATCTACACTTGGCATAATATCAGAATCAGAGACATATATGGATGGATTTGAACAACAATTCAAGTAGTCATGGCATATGGAGATCTCGGCCATAGTCTAAAATCACTTGAAACAGAGGAGCTGTAAGTGAGTCGAACATGTACATCATGCAACGATCATTCCAGATACTAAAGCATAAGAACGCTTCTCAAAATTGTATTCCGAATTCGTTCAGGCATTTTAACGAATATTTGGTGGTCAGTTCAAAAATTAGAACACGGAGTCATAATCGAAGAGTCAATTCCGATATAGACAACTTCAATGATATCAGAACGTATTTAAACTACTAACAGATCCGCAATCATCATTCTACTTTCACTCATAACCTTAACAACAAATCTCGGATTCAACTGAATAAAACAGAGCAATGAAGTACATCCCTCGGAGTCCGTCTTTGGCCAAGAACAGCCAAAGACGTCGTCACAGGTGATCTGCGTCTGAGAAGAAGCTCCAGCAAATCTCTCAGCTCGTCGGACTTCACGGCTTAAAGATATGAAGAGGTCGGGGCCATCGCGAGACATGGAACCGCACCTTACTTGCGTAGTGTGTTGTAGACATGGAATCGGGAAGCAAACCTTCGGGTGTTCTGGGCGTGCTCAAAGGAAACAGCGGTGAGGCTGAAAGAAAAAGGAATAGAGAAGAGTAATAAGGAGAAAAAGAAAAGAAGACAGCGCGTTGGGGGTCGAAAAGAAAGAAAACAGAAGAGGGAGGGGTGACAATATTATAAAATAAAAAAGAAAGAAAACAGAAGGGGGAGGGATCGAAAAGAAAGAAAACAGAAGTGGATGTATGGAGCTAAGTTTACCTATTTCCACCAAGTAATCATGTAAAATTTGATGAGTTTGCTTATTTGCCCTATTCTCTTCATTTCTGATGCCTTTATGGATTGATGCATTGCTTAATTACCATGACTAGGCCATTACCCTCGCCTTTCTCTCTCTCCATGCTTGCTTGTGTACTAGAACGTGACCTCACCGTAAGGTCATGAGCTCATGACCAACTCTTAATGTCACACTTAAGTGAGAGCCCGCGCTCAATTGGAGATCAAGCTTGGTCAAATCCAAAGACAAGGAAAGGGAGGCAACCTCATCACAAGATCATGAGCTCAAGGCCAACTCTCGATGTTGCTGTTGAAAGTGACCTCACTATCAATTGGAAGCCATGCTTAATCGAATTTGGGTGTCGTTGCCAACAAAATTATGTTGCAGTCACGTTGCCGACACCGGTGGCCACCGCGTGTGGCCCCTACCTCCTCTCCCAGCCTCCTTTTCTTTATCTTTTTTTCTTTGCCATGACATCGAATTACAGAGTTTTTCTTTTTCTTTTTGTCAATAGAGATATAGGTTTTTTTTTTTTTTTGGCGACAATAGAGATATAGGTTGACGAACACATAAATGGGACAAGATCAAAAAGGAAACACAGACACATATTTATTGCACTTGTCGATGTGTTATCACATTGTCTAATGATCCTGTCAAGTCTTCCCAGTCAACCAACTCTCTCTCTCTCTCTCTTTCTTCACAATTTGCCACTATCTCCGCCCATTGTGGCCACCTGTCATTACCGTTGCCTCCTCCACGTCTCGCCACTTTCTCCGTCGTGTCATCACGGTCGCCCTTAAATGAGAGAGGGAGAGAGATAACTACACGAAAGCAGGGACGACAACCAACATTGAAGCGAAAGGGGAGAGAGATCGAACGGAGGGTAACATGACCCCTCGTAAGCACCGGTGGTAAATGGTGGAGTGAGGAAGGTCAAGATGATGGTGGCACCAGAGGCATGTCAACGACACAAGCCGTGCGTGGTTGTGGGGGCTCCAAAGGGGAGAGTAAATGGTGGAGTGAAGAAGGTCAAGATTGATGGTGGCACTAGAGGCATGTCAAATGACACAAGCCTCGCGTGGTTGTGGGGTAGGCCCCATAAGGAGGGAAAAAGATGGGGAGGAGAAGAGAGTGGTGTTCGGATTTTGAGGAGTGATTGGGTGAGCTATAAAATTGATAACATAGACTCATGTTTTGATCTGGTGGTGGAGACAGCAAATAAGTAAATTAATGTTACAGTAGATCTACATCCAAGAGACATGAATAGTGATAGTGAAGACGATAAAATACAATGCCTTAGATGTGGTATAAAATACATAACGCGACAGCATAGTGAGTAAAGTGCGGAGCAAACAAAAACTAGCTTGCAATATGGACAACATAGGCTATATTAGGGCAAATGTCCATGAGATATATACTAAATTGCTGATCAACTGTCAATAGAGTACAACAACTCGCAATAGAATGCTATCAAGAAGCTCAAGTTCGGCATTAGGATCAATATCAACATGGATTGAGATCAAAATAGGAACAATCTAATGTTGATATGGAGTCAGAATGTGAGAGAATATTGAATTGTGTATTGTTCAATTGAAAAAGGGAAGTAATCTAATATGGGATATTTAACTCCAAACCATTGGCACATCCATGAATCACCACACGTAAAAAGCCCTTCCTCTTATATCGTGAAGCGTAAAAGCCGAAAGAACACTTACAAAGGTATATATAACCAATTGATGATCAAGAACGCTTTGAATCTGCCAAAGCCATTGCAAACAGCAGCAAAATATTGCTACTTTGCTTGTAATAATCTATTTAAGTTGCTCTTATGAGCAACATGTTATACATCCATATTTTCCTAAACTAGCTCATGAGTCATATCAAGCTAGTCGCTTTTATTTTTCCTTTACTCTTTATATAATACCCTATGATGCGTATAATAATAAGCCATAAGTAAGCTTGTCACTCTAAAAGACTTTCCTAGTATGGAAGTTCTCCTTCATAGTTTCCTGGAGGATCATAGTTGCACACAACATACCACCACCCGTTGTTACATTGAACTCTAGCGCACCCGACTTGGATTGAGTCATGCCAAACCATCTGAGTGTAGTGCAAGCAGTCACACCCGCTCAAGCAAGTGTTGGTGTTGTAATTGTAGTTTTGCTTCTCTGCGACCCACAAGCTAACGGCGTAGGTGCCGATGAATGTGCTAGTGCCCTTGGCAAGGTTCTCGCCGTAGGGCCCATTGGAGTGCACAAGGCTGCAGTCGCGGACCCGTTGATTCGCGTAGCTTTGGGCGTAGGCAGCAAGAGTGTTGTCCCATGTCACGTTCGCCACACCAACTTGCTTCCGAGCGACATTATGAGAGTCGAGATAGTCTTGGGGTGAGTTTTGGCCATGACTAGGTTGAAAGAGAGAAATGGAAACGAGAGAGATGATGATGGTTAGAGAATTCATGATGCTCAAGGAATTAGCTGATGTTGGTTCAAGATGATATTTTTGGTGATCATTAGGCTATTTATAGAAAAAAAGAAACATGAAGATTTTCGGGGCTTCAACTCATCGTGTGCGATGAACTTATCGGGAACATCTCCTTTGGACAGTTCAACTTTGCGTTAAAATCCAGATTGATCAGGAAATGATAAAATTAGTAAATGCGGCATCTAGGTAATTGGTTTTGCATGTTCTTTCTTTCCTCAAATGGAAGTAAAGTTAAAGGCTTTAGCGAAGTTTGAAGTTTCAGCAAGTCTGATGCAGTAATTAAAGTATAATGTTAGACGTTATTTGAAGTAATGCTAAAGATATTGAGATTAGTGCATGAAATTAAATTATTAGGGGATATAAAAAACTTTGTCCAAGTGTGATGAGCAAACAGGTCTTTCTCTCTCTCTCTACGCCATTCAAAAGTCACCACCAACTCGTCATCGTATCCATCTTCGTTTTTTAAGATCCACTGTCCATCTTCAACCAGACTTACGATCTCCAGCATCCCCCACCTTAAAACAATACGTTACTATCCTCTCATAGGAGAAATACATCAAAGATACCAAAAATTATGTATAGCACTCACTTTAATGTCAAAAATTTTCGTCGAATACTTAAGTATCAAATCTAATAAAAAACAATTACTTAATTATGTCTCCGGAGAGAATTTCTGACTAAAATATATGTGACATTTATAATTAAAATTTTAATATGAGCTGGCATTTAAAAAAAAAAAAAAAAAGTCTACGTGGTTTTCCATGTGTACCTTTCTCCTTATCTCCCTTCACGTCATTTTTTTTCTTTTTTTCTATTTTTCTCTTCTCTTTTCTCCCTTGTGCACCCTCACTACTTCACGTTGTAAATGGACTCCTCAACCACAACTTCATCGAGGCTCACCCATCACCGCCCAAACCTCGGAGCTGCGCCACAACCTCAACAAACGATGCCAAGAATCGATGAATGATATGGTCCAGGCAAGGAACGAGATGGTTCAGATCTATGAAAGGAGTCTTGTTCAGTCAAGATCGCTTGGTTTCATCGAATTAGAAAGCCATGAAGCACGTCCAGCAATCAATGAATGCCCAGGTTGGACAGAAAACCAAGAACAAGCGCGCGAACCTCTCCCAGACATTTCATCGAACACCTAAGGGTACAACAACCAGAAAGCATTTAGGCGCGCAAATTCATGCCAGAACCAACCATAACCAGAAAACAACACTAGGAATACACAGAGAAAGGAATGAGCAGGCTCGGAACGCATGAAATGGGGCCGGCAAGCCCCATTCCATTGATTCGACAAAACAGGGGAAAACGAGCTTGGGCGTATCCTGTGAAAGGAAAGTTGCCGGACGCCATTGCTAGGTAGATCGGAACAAAATTGGCTCTAGAAACCACCTCAAGGGACTTGGCCGGTGAAGGAGGCAACACCAACCGCAATTTGAACTCACCAAGAATGGATCCAACTGAGCCTCTAGTTTGTAGTCGGGTTTTTCAATGAATCGGCTTCATTAACGGCGGATTTTGAGGTGGCTTTGATGAATTTCCCAGATAAGAAGCCAGCGAGAAATTCCCTGCTGTGCTCCCTTTTCCCCCGTTCATCCCCTTTCCGTCGATTGTTCAGCAAGAAATTGATTTTTCTTGTTGGACAAAGTCGTTTTGGGTCATGCAGGCAAGTGAAACTTGTTAAATGAAGTCGTTTTTGAGCTTTTAATGATAAGTCAAACCACTGACGAGTCATGTCAGTAGAAAAAATATCAAAATATTGCCATGCCAAATTTCTGGCATTCGAGATTGGAATTGATATTTAAACGATCGTTTTATTTTTTTAAAAGTGACATTTGAGTGATTTGAAAAAATAAAAAATTAGCACCAAAACGAGCGTCATATACAACTTTTGACATTTCTTATGTACTTTCCCCTCTCCCACTCCTTGCAATGGCTGCCATTGAGACATCAATGAGCCCTAATCGGCCCTTGAGGCCTTGATGCTATCGAGGTTGCGGCAAGCGTCTAGATTTGGAGGTGCATCCTCCTTCTCTAGAGACTCAATCCCTCCACTCCAAGTCTAGAGGAAGTGGGATCCGGATCCGTCGTCCTCAACGGGCAAGTGGTCACCATTGCCCGTTGGTGTGGTAATATTTAAAATAAGTCAGACAAGTGACACGATCTTGTAATAGCGACGAGCGATGGATACATAAATGGAGGCAACATATTGCTTAATAAATCAATCTTCCATAAAAAGATAAAATTTATAAATCATTCTTAGTGTCTGCCATTTTCCTTAATTTAAGCTATCTGACATGTACATGTACTTCTCTTTTGTCACAATGAAGTTATCATCCAATTGTTCTTTAATGAATCCACGCATGAAAACCATATAATTTGCGTTTTTTATTTTATGCAGCTACCTTTACGGTTCTGCTATTGGCATGGATGCGAAGGGCTCGCCCTCACATCCCCACTTGCCATTGAACGGTTGGATGTGCATCCTGTATTAGTCTATCACCCCAAAAATAAGTCTTATAATATAGAAATTATTATGAGTTGGGAGTATGTAATAAATTGAATCTGAATTGTAGAAAATGTTTGGATCATATGTAAGTCACACCTAGATCTTATCAAATTCGACAGTTGAATAGCATTAACATCTTTACAAAGACCCAGCAAATGACATAATACATATAGATCAGGATACTTTTCTCAAACATGTATGCACATGTGCAAAGCTGCAGTAGTAACTATATTCGATAATTTCCAAACCCCTCACTTCAAGATCCATAAAACAATATTTATCATGTAGCAATTGGTGTTTTTTTTCCTCACAGCAAAAGATGACAAAATGAATGAGGAGTGATTCATTGAGAAAATACTAAAACGCATATTGTCCGGGTTGTTAATAAATCATGGAAGTTAAGAAGCTCATGAAAAAGTGGAGCCGATTGACAAGAGATGGTGTACCAAAAAATTCAATATCTAGGGAGGAAAATCCAAGAGTATATAGAAGAAAAAGAACAAAAAGGAAGAAGACAAGCTCATGCTATGCCAAAGTCTTCCAAGTTTTCCTTTGAATGTACTTTCACTTTCGAAGCAAAGTCTATCAATTTCAACCTTAGTCTATGCAGAAGCAATCGCTAAACACAATCACGTTGGAGAACCGCTTTAAACACAATCGACACTAGGGTTTCAAATTCCCAAAGGAGCAGAGCAAATCCGTATGCAGAACGCAGCCATTCAACTTCAAGAATTGAGAATCACAACTATTAAATGTACAATGAGAAGGAATTGAAGCGAGAAACCTGGATTCAATGTGAGACAAGCACAAGAGAAGCAATGGAGAGAGAGGTGAGCACGAACAGAGGCGATCGGACAGAGGCGACACAACCAAAGGCAACTCGACCGGAGAGAGGCGACTGGACAAAAGATTCAACTTCAAGAAGTAAGGATCAAAACTAGAAAATTTATAACAAGAAGGAATCAAAGCGAGAAACTTGGATTCAAGGCAAGACGAGCACGAGAGAAGTAACGCAGAGAGAGGCGAGCATGAGCAGAGGCAAATCGGACAGAGGTGACACGACTGGAGAGAGTTGACTGGACAAAGGCGAATATAGTTACTACTGGGTATCTCAAGAGAGGTAGTTTCTATCTTACTCAACTGTCTATATCTTTCAGACACAAAAGAATGGGTAGCACCTGTATCAAACAATGCATATGCCTTCTTGTCATTTATAGAAATTGTACCTGAGATGACATTTTTGGAAGCTTCTGCTTCCTCTTGGGTGACCGCATACACCCTTTCTTGTGCTAGTGGCCTCTATGGATTCCTTGATAGATTTGGTCCAGCAGTACGTTGCTGCACTTGTCGCACCGAGTTGACACTCAGCTGCGACCTCTCTTGTGGACAATTTCTCTTAAAGTGCCCTATCTGTCCACAACCAAAACATTTCAGTGGACTATTACAAAATCCTAGCCCATGCTGTCCACCACACCTCTGGCAAATATTACCCTAGTAGGGTACTCTCCTTAGAACCAGGCCACTCTTTGCTTTTCCAAAATTCCCAAAATTACTCCTCTTCTTAGATTCTCAAGGCTGACCTTGTCCAGAATGAGGTCTCTTACCCCTTCGAACATCATTAAAGGTCATTTGCCTCTTAGATTCTGATTGCTCTCTCACTAATTCTTGCTCCACCAACTGTGCTTTCTCATAAATCTCATTATAATCCCTTATATTCAGAGGCACTAGTTGTTTTCTAATATCAGTCCTTAACCCCTTCAGGAATCTCTTAGCCTTTTCCTCTTGATCCTCAACCAACCTGGGAGCATACCTAGACAATTCAGAAAATTTTGCTTCATACTGGTCCACTGTCAGCTCCCTTTGTTCTAATTGAACAAATTCTGTGATCTTCTTATCCTTGGCACAGTCAGAGAAATGCTTTCTATTGAAAGCTCCAACAAACTCATCCCAGTTTATGTCAGTACCTGGTGGAAAGATCGTGTCTCTTGAAGCTCTCCACCAAAACTTTGCATTTCCCTCCGCTTGGTACTCGCCAAAGTTATCTTTTCAGCATCGCTACGCAACAACCGGAAAATCTGTTCCATTCCTTCAATCCAATGTTCCGCCTCCTCGGACTTCCCACTCCAAAGAAACTTAGGTGGTTTCAACTTCGGAATTGTTCCACCGGTCCTTGAGGGCGACGTTCGCTCCGGATTGTTGCTGAGCTTGCCTTTCCATCAGATTTCCTATATTGGCCAATGCCTGCGGGATATCTTCCATTCGGGGTTCAGCCCCTTGATGGATGAGAACTCCCGATTCGCACCATGATTTTCCTGCAGCTTTTCCAAGCATTCGCCTCGGGAATAATTAGTGATTTGAGGTCACTGGTCAGATAATAAAATAAGGTTATTACTAAAGTCATATAAGTAACATAGAATGTTACTGACACACAAGAATAACATTGCACTAGTCACCAGAGATCTACAAGTGAAATCAATCACCCGTTATTCAAGGTTGGTCAACTACTCTTGGTTAGTATCCTATGGTGTGCATCATTCTATCCTCATTTCCATCTAAGGCTCCTTATCACTCCAAATAAAACCATTGCTCTGATACCAAAACCGACCTGTGGCACCCTCGAATGGCCCCCAATCCGTTTAGGTCGTCACAGCTCGCTTATCTCTCTCTTACAAGACCTGAAGGTCTAAAAATCCCGGGGGGTTTTATAAATTTTTAGATCGGTCTCTGCGCAGTTTATAAATGTATAACGGAAGCGAAAATCACATCTCCCTATCCCAAAAATTTTCAAATGATGCACACCCACTATATAGTTTTATAAGATAAAGCCGAGCACTTTTATTTACATAAGGTTGATAGACATTGCAAGTCGGTACACCAAAATTTGCCGTGGTTTTCTATACCCAGCTACATAACAAAAGATAACCCGACTTTCCCTTGGCTTTCCTTTCCATCCAGCCCTATACATAAGTCTATCAGACAATGCCGGCAGTCCAAAAAGTTTCATCTGCTACCCGTCACACACGATCACACCCAGCCCGGTCCATCGGTTGGCGGCGGCGGCAACATCCCTAGCATGATCCCATCACATCGAACGTGCACCGACAGAAACTCCTAAACCACGGGGCCATCAGGTAAACCGACGGTATACATGACTAGAACATGTACTTAGATGAAAACCAATCCTCGAACCCCAACATGAATGTGCTCCGAACACGTGCACTCAACATCGACTGGGATACCGTAAAAAGTACCGCGAGTGACAGGTAATAGAGGCATCTTTTAATCTGAAATGTTAGTCCCCAAACGGGGTGAGTACAACCACTCAGCAATAAAAGATTCATCAAACTATATCAAGCATTACCATCAATATCCAGATTCATGCAAGATAGACAAAAACAAGTGGTTAAAGAATAAGCGTGCATCAAAATCATGAGATTCCTCAACGCAATGGCAAATGCAGTTTCAATGGATCAAAATACCTCATGTCCAGTTACACAAGTCTCGATCATAGGGCCAAACTGTAATGACATGTCCCATTCCATGCCATACAACTTAGTCCTATAACCAGACCAACACACATATAGTAGAATCATCCATTTTATCATTCAAAAGGTTTCATCCCCCGTAGGACCAATGTTGCGTCCCTCCAAGCATTCGCATCCACCATGGCATCACGAAAGCCTCTGGCATTCAGCCACTTAGGGCCACCGGGCATCTGGAGCATATCACACCTCCAGGCATCTCGTACCCCACCTGGCATCACGAGGAAAACCCTACGAGACTCACCATGAAAATGGTTATCCCGGCCCTCCGGATTTACGTACCGACAAGCATACAACCGGGCATCCCGAAGCTCCCGAGGAAAGACCTCCGGCATTCAGCCACTTAGGGCCACTGGGCATCCACAAGGCATCGACTCATTCGATCCTTTGGGCATCCCGACTCCCGGGGCATCGTTGACCCGAGGGTCCAACGGTAACAATTAACATCTTAATTTCCAAAAACACATTTCAATGCAATAACAAGATGTCCCAAGAATCCTTCATCAAATCTCAATATTGCATAATATTCCAATACCAGTATCATCATGTCACATAACAATTCAAGATATAATCATCTTTGGGACAATTTGTGCAAATTCGAAACAAAACAGCTTAATCATTAAAATGCACAGTTCTGGTAGAAATTTCGGAATAATTCCCAAATGAGCTCAGAAAATTCTGAAATTTTGATATGTTATAGATGAGACCAAAAGGAAGAAATTTTGTGAAGGACACTAAGTCAAATTCGTGGTGTATAAAGATTAATAGTTTGCTGTTTCCTTCAAAAATTCTGCAGTAACTTTCAGATTCAGTACCTACAGAAGAAAATTCGTTTAACCAACTAAATCCTGTCCGTTTGTCCTCAAATATTGATATGTTATTCCTAAGGATGTTTCCTACAACTTTCACTAAGGGTTCGAAGTCAAATTCTATCTATAAAATTACAGAAAATTCACGGAATCATCAAAGGTCAAGCTGTTCTCTACAAAACAGAGTACCGGTTTCAATAGATTTACTCCTATCTTCATGTTTTCACATTCATATGGCTATAGCTAGATGTCAAACTCCATCTAATGGATGTAATCTTTAAATAGAATGATTTCTTTCCTTGTTTTCATCATTATAAATCAAAGCGATACAATTAAAAGGACTTTCCATCTAACTTTCTCCAAAACAGAATCGGCACATGCAATTTTCTTCATTCCTAATTCAATCAAGTCATTTGTTTCTCTACCAATCTATTACACCCCTTTAAGTCTCTTCCACAGCATCTAAGAACACTTTCATCAAGTTCTTATCAATAGAAAAACCTCCCACAGCTCAGCTCAAGGCATACATTCATCCTTAAACTCACTCATCTCAACATACACCACATCCTTTCCCTCGGCAACCCTTTCCTCACCTTGCTCGATCCACACAGCCATTTCTCACTCAATTTTCGAAACATACAAGGCCCTCATACAACATGAAATGGCTGGTAGTTTCTATCTTTTACTTATTTAGTTCAATCCCACACAAAACAGCAACATCACATTCAATCCTCCACATTTCAGCATTCAATCTTCATCTCTATCATCCAACAACACAACACGCAGCTTCCTATTTTGTATTTTCTCACATCTACCAGCATTTCACCCGAAAATGTTAGCATGCAAAGACATAGGTTGATGAACTTCCACTTGCCTCAACTCCTAGCTTGTTCGGCAACCAAAAACAGAGGCTTGGGACTTCGAACGCAGCTCAATCGGCGACGGGGATCGGCGGCGTCGATGGCGGCAGCTCGGACACGGCGGAAGGCGATCCTCCTCTTCCTCCCTCACGGCTCACGCCCACACGCCCGCTCTCTCGCTCGAACTCTCTTTCTCTCTCGCTTGGATTGCTCGCTCGAGCTCTCGGTTTCTCCCTCTCTCTCCTTAGTTCCGAATTCCTTTGTTTTCTTTCATTAGTTTACTAATTAAATCTTGCATGCTGGTGACAAATGGCTTCAAGAAGGAGACAAGTGGCTTCAAGAAAATAACAAGTGGAGAGGGTGGCGTGGCCTCCCCATCCGGTTCCTGCCCCCCCCCCTTTGGTCGACAGCCTTGTGGGCTTCTTGGGCTTGCTTGGGCCCGAAAAATTGAGGCCAAAATGTCCAATTTAAATGGCCCATAGTAAAATAATAATAAGCCTGTAATTTTCTGCACAATTATAAGGCATTTTGGTTTCCATAGAAATCAATAAATATTCACATAATCAATTTGCTTCATGTATAAGGATATAACCGAAATTCTTGCGTGCAGTCCAACTCAAAATTTTATTCTTAATTTTTTTTTTAGCAGGTGTGTCCCTCATGCATGGTCGAATTCCATCCCTTCGGCACAAAATTTAAATTGACCAATGTCCAAATTCCTCTCTTATTCCATATATACTTAATTGGTATAGTTGGGATTCTCGAATGCCACAATACCTGTCATGTCCCGAACCTCCGAGCCCATGCTCATCCCTTCTCGGTCGATAAAATAGCAATGTCTTAGGACGCATCGCCGACCTTGGCCAAAGATTGTCCAAGAAGGCCATGAGGACAACCGCAGTTACCACCGCCACCGCCGATGGGACAGATTAGAGAGTATGTGCCTCAAAACGCGCCACAAGGAGGTCAACTGAGACCACCAGTTCAGGGCACAGTGTACGCCCTCACCGGAGGACTGGACAAAGGGAAAGCACCGTAGATAGAACACCACTAGGATGGCGAAAGGAACAGGAATGGACCGGCTAGGCACCAAGCAAAGGAAGAATGTTTTTGATATGTTTTTTATCAGAGTAGTGCAGCGGGATTTTGAGTGATGGTTGTAAAATTTCCGTTGTTGTAATAAAGTGGTAGAAAAATGAATCTCTGACTATAGTTGTACTTGAAGGGTTTGCCGATGTATAACTTTGATATCATATATAAAAAGGTTTGTCTCGAAGAGCTTTTGTTTTAATGAATTGTTGTTGCAATGCGATACAGTTTAATCTGTCGATAGAGGAAAATTTCGAATTTATCAGAAGTCGAGGAGGACCCTCGATTTTCCTAATCTCATCGCAAGAGACAACCCGTTTGTTAGACGGGGGTTGTCAAGGTTACCTGACGAATGTTGTGGATACGACAATTGAGGAACTGAAAATTGAAGATATTTCAGTGGTGCAAGAATTTCCAGACATCTTTCCAAAGGAATTGCCGTGTCTACCATTAGAGAGAGAAATCGAGTTGTGATTGAACTAGCACCCGAGACAAAGCCAATTTCTAAGGCTTCTTACCGGATGGCGTTATCTAAGTTGAAAGAACTGAAGGTACAGATGCAAGAATTATTGGATAAGGGATTTGTTCGTCCTAGTGCATCGCTTTGGGGAGCACAAGTTCTCTTTGTAATGAAGAAAGATGGTCCGTTGCACTTATGAATCGACTATCGGCAACTCAATCAGGTAACGATCAAGAACAAGTATCCATCGCCAAGGATTGATGACTTGTTTGATCAGCTTCAAGGCTCAAAGATCGACTTGAGGACAGGATATCATCAACTGAGAATCAAGAAGGAGGACATTTCTAAGTCAGCATTTCGTACTCGATGTGGTCACTATGAGTTCATAGTGATGCCATTTGGGTTGACGAATGCTCCTATTGCCTTCATGGAGTTGATGAACCGAATATTCAAGGAATATCTAGATCAGTTTGTGATCATGTTCATCGATGATATTCTGGTGTATTCGAGGAGTGATGAAGAGCACGAGAATCATTTGAGATTAGTGCTGCAGAAGCTAAGAGTTCATCAGTTGTACGCTAAGTTTAGCAAGTGTGATTTTTGACTGACTCGTGTTGCTTTCTTAGGGCATGTGATTTCAGGCGAAGGAATTTCAGCGGACCTGAGCAAGATGGAAACCATGATCAATTGGCCAAGACCGACTACAGTGACAGAGATCAGAAGTTTTCTAGGTTTAGCAGGGTATTACAGACGGTTTGTGGAAGGGTTCTCATCATTAGCATCGCCGTTGACAAGACTCTTAAAGAAAGAGGAGAAATTTGTGTAGACTAACAAGTGCGAGAGTAGTTTCTAAGAGCTTAAGGAAAAGCTGACTACCGCACCTGTGTTGATGATTCCATCTGGTCTTGGAGAATTCGAGATCTATAGTGATGCGTCACTTAGAGGGTTGGGTTGCGTGTTGATGCAACATGGTCGAGTTGTTGCATATGCCTCCTGTCAGTTGAGAACTCATGAACAGAATTGTCTGACGCATGACATAGAGCTCGCAGCAATTATCTTTGCCTTGAAGATTTGGAGACATTATTTGTGCAGAGAAAGATTCTAGATCTTCACGGACCATGAAAGTCTCAAGTACCTATTCTCTCAGAAGGAGTTCAATATGAGACAACGCCGATGGATGGAGTTGCCGAAGGACTACGACTGTGATATTCTATATCACCTAGGAAAGGCGAACAAGGTCGCCGATACTTTGAGTCGAAAATCTTCAGTTGCTCACATATTGATTAAGGAGCGGAACTTAATCGAGAGAGCTCGAGATTTGGTATTCAAAAATTTGAGGTAGGCCATCTTTCGAGTCTTATGGCAACCCTCAGAATTGAACCAGATGTTCAGATCATAATCAAGTTACTCCAACCGACGGATCCAGATGTACAGAAAATCCTGCAAGAGGATACTAATAAGAGAGAGGTTGACTTTCAAATCTCTGAGGATGGAATACTCAAGTTCCGAAAGTGATTGGGTATACCTGATGATGTAACACTCAGGGAAGAGACTTGGTCAGGAATTCACAATAGCAGTTGCATTATTCGACATAAAATGCAAGGTAGGTCAGAATCAACGTCAGCTCGATTGGTAGACCGATATGAAGATAGTTATCGTCGGACAGGTTGCAAGTGTCAAATGTGCTAGTAAGTGAAAGTTCCGTAATGCAAGCTGAGAGGGCATTTACAATCACTCGAGAGTCCCGAGTGGGACTGGAAGTATATCACGATAGAATGTTGTGATAGGTTTACCAAGGAGTTAGAGGAATAATGACTCCAGTTGGGGTAGTAGTCGACAGACTGATGAAATCAGCTCACTTTATCACTGTATGAAAGGATCTTGATTTGAATAGGCATGCAGAAGTGTGTGTGTGTGTGTGTGTCAATTAGTTCATCTACAGGAAGTACCAGTGACGAACTTATATAAGATCTAGAACCAAGGTTCCCGGTTTCAGCAGAATAGTCAGATAGTTCCTTTTTGAAACAGGGCAGAGCAGAGTGTACAGAACTTCAGTTTGCTGAGATGAGATCAGAGAAAGAAAGATCACAGGCCTAGAGTCAGTTCAGTAGTTAGTTATTGCAGTTACAGTGATCACGAACAGATTAAAGACCGCTCAGAGCCGCCAGAAAAGTTGTATCGTTAAGCATTGAAGGCCCTTAAAGTTCCAAAGTGGTGATTACATCTTTCTAAAGGTGTCACCAATGAGGGATACCTTGCGCTTCAGCAAGGAGGGGAAAAACTGAAACCGTGGTACGTAGGTTCCTTTGAGATTTTGAAAAGAATTGAGATCCTAACATATCGTCTTGCGTTGTCGCCGAGGTAGGCACAAGTGCATGACGTCTTTCACGTGTTGAGGTCGAGGACGTATGAGCCTAACCCGACCCACGTGCGAAATTTTGAAGAATTAGACGTGGACGACAGAGTGTCGTATGTGGAAAGCCCGATTCAAATTGTGAACCAGAAAGATCGGATTCGGTGAACCAAGATAATGCCCTTGGTCAAAGTGGTTTGACAACACCACGGGACTAAAGAAGCAACCGGGGAAAGTGAGACTAGATGAGATGACGATACCCCCACCTTTTTATTTAAGGATTGGTAAAGGTTTAAATTTCGAGGACGAAATTTTTATAAAAGGGGAAGAGTTGTGACATCCCAGATTTTCACTACTGTTTTCTATTGAATAAATTGGACATTTCATCGATGCGCCTATAGGGCTGTTCTCAAAGCTGATCACTCTTGAGATAACTAGACTATCTAGGGAAGCCATTAAGAAATTTTAATGCAATAGACTTGAGAATTCGACTAGGGATCGGTTACTCGACTGTGCTCATCTGCCAAAATCATTCCGGCACATATATAAATTGATTAGAGATCAGAGATAGGCCTGTTCGACTGAGATGTGTGGCAAATCGTGGGCGACACCATTAAATTGGAAAATTCTCGTCGACCGACCCTAAACTGATTCTTTTGTCGTTTTGGTACCCTGTGTCCGTATTTGAATTCTCGAGATTTTCACAACAATCGAGAGTCGCCATTGAATTGAGTGGGTTCATTGTGGCTTGAAGAAAATCGACCACGGGTCATTTGCACTAAAAATTTCTAAAAACTACCCGGTAGCCTAGGTCACGCTAAAAACACGCCGAATGGAAATTAACCGTGAATTCAAATCCGATTTCAAAAATTGAAGATCTTGTCATGTCACAATAAATTCTAGGAACGTCGACTCAGTCTCAGAAGATTTTTCTGCAACCCGAGACTTTTTGGGAAAAAGTTAGCATAGGACCGTTTTTGTTCAGAAAAAGGCCGAGATTGTTTTTGATCGTAAATTTGGGAAGCATGATGGATATATGGGTGAGAAAAAATATTAATTGAAGCATTGAGGTGTCAATTGAATTTATTAAAGCCAATTGAGATTTAATTGAGCAAGAATTGAGTCTAATTGAAGCCAAGATGGTGCCAAATTCGTAGCTCTCCCTTCCCCCTAACCAAATGGACCATTTCATGAGTTGTAAAGAGTGTGTGTGTGGCTCATTGACAGCCATTGGATGTTGGCTTGATGGACAAGATTGAGAGGGGACAATTTTGTGGAAAAATTGGCCAAGAGACCCTACCAAGGCAAAAGTTGCCCCACACTCCTATCTCTCTCTCCCTCTTGCCGTCCAAGCCACCTCCCTCCTCCCTCCAAGCCGTGTGACACCCAGCAGACCAAGAAGGAGCCACCAGAGCAAGTTGCCCGTCGCCGTGTGCCGTCACAACGCCGCCGTTGCCCCACGTCGGTTCGCACGACCCCAACCCCTTAGCCTCGCCTCTCACTACCTCCCAGCTACTGCTCCGAATCTGTTGTAGCACATCCAGAGCTATCCCGAGCCCGTTTAACCTCCGTAAGTCCACATTTAGGCCCGGTTTGGCCTACTCTCTCTTCCCCAAGCAATTCTCGCATTGAATCAAGTTGTTTGGCTTCTGTTTTCAGCAAGATCAGGCCAGAATTTTGTGGGTTTCCAGCCACATTTGGAGGTTGTTTTGAAGTGTTTCCAGGTCCCGGACCTTAGGCCCATTTTGGAGTAAAACGTCCCATGCGACGTTCCCGACGTTTCAATTCGAGCGGATTGTTAAACGGGTGAATTTAGTTCACTAATCCCTTATTAGTATGCTAATGATGCTTAAGGGTTGATTAGTGTTAATTAAGCATGATTAGATGGATATATTAGATTAGAATATTAAATTAGGGATTTACCTATGCATGTTAGGCAAATGGTTAGTGTAATTAGCAAGTAGACAAGCTCTATTATTTATTGAACGAGTTTCGAAAATTTTCTGGGCTCGTCTCGGCTTTCAATTAAGCATTACGGGCCTAAATTGGATTTATTGTATTTATTTAATAATTTTCGGAATTAATTAATTATTTATTTATTTTTCGAAAATTAGATCGGGATGGTGGACGACTAGAAATTTATGCAGATTATCGTGATGCGGTCTGTTTAATTTATTGACTGCTAGATTATGCTAAATTGATTTATTAATGATTTTATGATTATTTTCCTAAATTAATTAATTTTGAATAATTAATTGGAAAATAACTGGCGTTGGTTGACAGCTCCAAAAATGTTTTGGTGGACTACAGAAAACGGCGGGATTTGTGGAAAGGAAATTATTATATTTTAGTTAGGGCTGATTGTGTACACACACGCCACATTTTCTCGAAAAGGATAAAAATGGTTATTTGATTGTTTGCTTGGAATGGCATGTATACCCACTCGGTGACTCTACAGGTTATTTTGAGATAGTACGGTATGATATACCGGCTTGATAATTCTACAGATCATCTTGAGACAGTACGGTATGATAAATTATGTGTATACCGGCTCGGTGACTCTATATGTCATCTTGAGACAAGACGGTATGATCTACTAGCTCGGTGACTCTACAGGTTATCTTGAGATAGTACGGTATAATAGACCGGTTCGATAACTCTACAAATCATCTTGAGACAAGACGGTATGATTTGACAGCTCGATGACTCTATATATCATCTGGAATTAGGGTAATATACTATTTATATATCACCTTGGGTGAGTAGTCTTGGATGTTGATCAGACTTATAGATAGTATGGAGGGGCCGACCAAGAAATGGTCGTGATCACATGAAATCGACTAGGTCGATTGATCGATAGTTCGATCGCAATTGATTGGGTGATGTGATGTAATGTGTTCATGTATATCTGATATATATACCGACTTGCAGGAAGGAACTGAGGCCAAGGTAAGTCCTCTGACTCGTGTTGTGCTTAGGCAGCCCTAAGGTGTATTGGCTTCCTAATCGGGTCTTAGGGGGTAGAACTTGCTGAGACATAGTCTCATCCTAGTTGTGGGACAACATTTCAGGACCCTGATGAGGAATCTGAGGAGAAAGAACCCGAAGAGGAGGACCCTGATGAGGAATCAGAGGAGGAGTCCAAGGAGGGTCCCGAGGATGAGCCGGAGTATGACCCAGATGAGGACTGAGACCTCACCTCATTTTGCAAACCCTGAGGGTGAAGTGTTTGAGATAGATCAAACTCTTGTTAATAGTATTGTAATATATACTATGAAACTTGCCTTGTATAAAAGTGTGGTTGTGGTTTTTCAGTTGAGAAAAATATAACCCTCTTTTTCTATCTCATCATTTATTGTCTTGGGATTTTTATCTGCTTCCGCATGCATATTAAAATGAAAGAGTCGGCGATGCATCCTGGGACGTCGCTATAAATCGACTAAGGTGAGGGATGGGTGCGTGCCCGAGGATCGAGGCGTGACAATGTCGACCATATAACGATACATTTTATTCATTAAGATGATAAGAGTTAATAAAGAGAATTGGGATAAGACCCATGAAGGAAGTCTCACCATAGAATCTAGGTAGAGCTCCTTAAAAAATGGAGTCCATTAAATCAGATAAAAATATATAAGAATACGGGACAGGTAGAGTTTAATTGTCTGGATTGGACGGTAATTCGTCGATAGATTTTATATATTGATGAATTGACCAAGCAAGTATATCAGCTCTAATTAATGAACAAAGTGTTAGTAAGCTTTTACCCAAATAACAAATTAGGTGTCAATGGTCAAATTGCCTAATTTTGTATTCCATTTCAATCCATCTTATCTATTGCAGCCTAGTATATTACTTAGAAAGGTCATAGACTCATCATAGCTGGAAAATCCTTACCCGTTATAATTTACCTCAAATAATTTTTCATTTTATCTCGAATCATGCTGTTTTAATATTAAGACACAAGAACACGCCAAAATTTGCGGTCAGTGAATTCTAATTTACGAGTTTTATACTTGTGGATTCAGTCACCGAAATCGATACGATGTTGTTGTATATAACTTGGTGGATGAAATGATTAAGCTATACTTCGGGAAAGTGTTGCGAAAGCTCTAGAAATCCGAACTGTTGGGACGGTGCAATATAAATTAGATACCTCTATTTGGAAAATTACAGAAAGAAAAAGAGCTTACAATCCGAGCTCGTTAACAAATCCCAGTGGATGACGATGAGTTTGGTAGATCTAGGCTCTAACATTCATCGGCAGTATTGCGCATGCATGTTAAAAACCAATAATCATTGACTTTAAGGAACTTTTAACATTCTATTTAGTCTTTTTCAATGAAGTCGTTTGGGACAGAAGTTGGGGTGTCACGACCCGGCACTAGTCACCAGTGAGCCAAGTTCATCTACGGACAGGCCGATTGTGATTACTTACCAATGTTGCTAGTCGAGGTAGAAGTAAACTCCAAACATTTACTTCCAATTTCGAAGCGAAAATCATTCTTTTACACTAGAAGTTCTGATTTTTTTTTCTTCACAGGCCACAAAATCTGCGCTTTGCATAGGCATACCTGGATATAAATGTTTTATCTGCATATATTGGTATTTTTACAAGTTACCTTTATCCGTGTTAGCATGTAACCGTAGTTACTTAAAATCTCGACAACACTGGTACTTATATTATTTTTACCAATGTGTTGGGTCTATATCAATGCATAAATACTATAAAAAAAAAAAAAAAAGCACTTACGACTTACGACCCTTAAAAACCGAGCTTCCGAAGGAAGAAATAGAATCTAGTTCTTCATGATACAAGTCAGCAACACACACCTATATCCAGCGCATATTGAGAAGCAATTCTCCATGAAAACAAGCTTGAATCAAGCTGGAACTTGTTGATTCTCACCTCAATTGATGAACTAATTCGTCATACCAAAAGCATCATCTTCTTGCATAAACATGACAAATCAAGCTTCATCTCCATGGAAACCCCAAAATCATCTTCTCGATTTGTCCCTCTTTCCTCCGTCCCCTTCTTTCTATTTTTATTTTTCCTTTTTCTTCTCTCTCCCTTGTCTTGCTTGTCTCCACTACAACAAGGAGACCCTATTAGATTAGCCACCTTAATGAGTCAGTAAATCCAATTAACTATCCAGGTGCCCAAGATAGACTTTAAAACCAAGATATAATGGACTAACGTATTTAGATGCTTCATTCGCCACTTTCTAGAAATCAAAGAAACCATGTAAAATTGTTATTCATTATTCAATTTATGGATCCACTTTTATTTCTTGAGCATTTACATAATTTACGTAAATATGAGGTACTTTTCAAATGTTCGCTAAACGTTATATTTACATGGAATCACGAAATCAACCCGTCTTATCCCAAGTTGCAAAAATATTCCTTATTGTCATAACCTCATAATGTCTCATATCAATGTCCACATGTCACTAGGTGTCAAAATTTCTGCCTGCAAACACTATTAATGAGTTACCCTCAATGTTGAGCAAACAAATTATCGACGAACAAGTAATTGCCCACCTCTTCTTGGTCGGCCACTTTATAGGAATCAAAGAAAGCATATAACAGCAGTATTAGTTATTAATTTTATAAATACACTTCTAATTCTCGGTCATTTTTTGATTTGTATAAATATGAGGCACTTTCCGAGATTCAAGAGATGACTATCATGACGTAGCACTTTTTCCAATGTGGCATTTAATTATAGGTGTAAGCAATAAAGACCGAAAGCCCAAATTGGACCAGCTAGAATAGGCACCCATGGGATTTCGGGCTCCCTCTTTTTTCAGGCCAGTCCGAGCCTTCAAGCTTGAGATGCTCAAGCCTAAAATGGCCCATCTCCAAATTAATTTTTTAACAATAGAATATGCAATATAGGTATAAAATCTAAAAAATTTAGAAAGTTTCTTATTTATGTTCAAAATAGTTTAATAAAGTCATGAACAAGTACAAAATAGTTAGATAATAAAGTGATTTTTGAGGTGAAAAATATATATTTATTTATTTTAAGTCCAAAAAACAGAAAAATTTTGGCTAGGCCTGAGGGAATGTTTGAGAGGACATTTGTTACAACATTGAAAAGAAAAATAACAATATAAGAAGTTAAATTTTGTTTAATTGATCCTACCCTTTTATGTTTAATTCCCATTTTAATATAATCTTTAGATTGATTACTGACTTCACACCTTTTTTATGATATGGCCAAGCCATGCAGCCGCCGTGTCATTTAGTAAGAAATTTACATGTAACATTACTCTTGAAATACTTGTCTCACTATGCCCACTGAAACATTGCATTTCTAGACACTTGATAAGTTGGGGCAACATTTTAAAATGCAATGGGTGTTCATGCCAATCTGGTGCATCATAGTTCTCAACTGGGGTGGTTAATTTTCACGTGAGACTAATGGACATACTCCCCTAGTGATCGTATTGGCCAAGAACTCTTGAATTTTCTTGATTGGAATATTTCTCATAATTAGGTTCAATAGTCTCTTAAAATTGTTAATTATCCTAGAGATTTCACCGCAAAAGCCTTTTTTTATGCATTGTTTACAAAAGCTCTCGAAGAAGAATCCACTCTAATGGAAAATAGAGCATACCGGTGCAGTTGTGGTGCTAAAAGAGAAATTGATGCATCTTCCCCCACTGTTAGTTCCTTTTAATGGCAAGCAAATCTTGTGAATTGATGATAGTGAAAAGTTTTGGACAGTAATTTTGCTTGAAGAAGTCAAGGAAAGAGATACATCTATGAACAAAAGAGCGGATGGTTTTCACCTGCTGAACTTCACTACCACTCTACATTCAAAGAAACTTTAGCCGTCAAATATGAAATAAAGGAATTCGAATTCAATATGATTGGTTATCATTTCTCTGTCAAAAAAAAAAAAAATATCTGTCCTTTCCCCATCCAAAATGAAGTTTAAAGCCAAACTAGTTTCTCATCCTCAACTTATTTGATGCGTAGAATGGTTTTCCAAATATTCTTTTGAAACCAAACCCATTAAATGAGAGAAGAACCTCGTAAATCTTCTTTGAAGACCCAAAGACTTCTCATCCTTTTACATGTTCACTTTTGACCGATTGTGAATTGATAGCATAAGGGAAGGGTGAAAAGAGCCCCATCAGGGTGATATGCCTAATGTCCTCCTTGAAAACCACAATACTTTCCTCGTCAGACAACATTTTTCTACAAGTCAAGGAAAGAGATACATCTATGAACAAAAGAGCGGACGGTTTTCACCTGCTAAACTTCACTACCACTCTACATTCAAAGAAACTTTAGCCATCAAATATGAAATAAAGAAATTCGAATTCAATATGATTGGTTATCATTTCTCTATCAAAAAAAAAAAAAAAAACTGTCCTTTCCCCATCCAAAATGAAGTTTAAAGCCAAACTAGTTTCTCATCCTCAACTTATTTGATGGGTAGAATAGTTTTCCAAATACTCTTTTGAAACCAAACCCATTAAATGAGAGAAGAACCTCCTTGTAAATCTTCTCTGAAGACCCAAAGACTTCTCATCCTTTTACATGTTCACTTTTGACCGATTGTGAATTGATAGCGTAAGGGAAGGGTGAAAAGAGCCCCATTAGGGTAATATGCCCAATGTCCTCCTTGAAAACCACAATACTTTCCTCGTCAGACAACATTTTTCTACAAGTCAAGGAAAGAGATACATCTATGAACAAAAGAGCGGACGGTTTTCACCTGCTGAACTTCACTACTACTCTACATTCAAAGAAACTTTAGCCGTCAAATATGAAATAAAGGAATTTGAATTCAATATGATTGGTTATCATTTCTCTGTCAAAAAAAAAAAATCTATCCCTTCCCCATCCAAAATGAAGTTTAAAGCCAAACTAGTTTCTCATCCTCAACTTATTTGATGGGTAGAATAGTTTTCCAAATATTATTTTGAAACCAAACCCATTAAAGGAGATAAGAACCCCCTTGTAAATGTTCTCTGAAGACCCAAAGACTTCTCATCCTTTTACATGTTCACTTTTGACCGATTGTGAATTGATAGTGTAAGGGAAGGGTGAAAAGAGCCCCATCAGGGTGATATGCCCAATGTCTTCCTTGAAAACCACAATACTTTCCTCGTCAGACGACATTTTTCTACATGTGATAATAATAAATGCTAAACATATTGTAACTATGAATGCATTGAAAATTTGGGCCTCCTTCCTTCGTTGGAAATCTGGCTTCTTCACAAAAATAGAGTGTTTGTAGATAGCTTGTAGCTAGAATTATTGTAGTACATAACACCTTGTAAGGAGCACTTCTATCTAATTTTTCCCCTAATAAATACAATCTCATAAACTTGTCCCTTGAAGAGGATATTTGTACTTTGCAAGTATAGCCAGGCATGTTTTCAATTGAATGAGATCGATTGAATACACTATATCTCATAATGAGCTAGGGCAGCAACGACAAAAATAACATAAAACGCAGTTGATGGAATGTTTAGTCTTCATCTCCATGGACTTCTCAATCCCTCCCATAATTGACGGAAAACATGAGGCACCGATTCGTCCAGTCTTTGACCTTCAGTTTGCCAATTTGTCCTTTTTTGGATTTTGTCCTCCCTTTCTTCTTTTTTATCATCTTAAATATTAGTGTACAAAACCACATAGCAAACTGCGAGTGGACAATAAATCATATTCAATGCATCTTCCGTTGTTGCCTGATCTTTATGATGGCAAGCGAATCTTGCGAAATTGATGATAGTGAAAAGCATTGGACAATAATTTTGCTTGAAAAAGTCAAGGAAAGAGATACATCTGTGAACATAAGAGCAGAGGGTTTTCACTTGCCGACCTTCACTACCACTCAACGTTCAAAGAACATTAGCCTTCAAATATGAAATAAAGGAATTCGAGTTCAATATAATTGGTTATCATTTCTTTGTCTGAAAAAAAGAAGAAGAAAAAGTCCATCCTTTCCCCATTCCAAATGAAGTTTAAACCCAAATTAGTTTCTTATCCTCAACTTGTTTGATGGTTAGAATGGTTTTCAAAGTACTCTTTTGAAATCAAAGACATTAAAGAAGAAAAAACATCTTCATATATCTCTTTCAAGAACCAAAGACTTCTCATCCTTTTATAGGTTCACTTTTGACCAATTGCGAATTAGTACCGTGAGGGAAGGGTGAAAAGAACTCCATTGGAGAGATTAGCCCTATGTCCTTATTGAAATCCACAATAATTTCCTTGTCAGACAACATTTTTCTACATGTAATAACAATAAATACTAAACATATTGTAAATGTAAAGGCATTGAAAATTTGGGCCTCCTTCCTTCATTAGGACTTTGGCTCCTGCACAATAGTACCGTGTTTGTAGATAGATTGTAACTAGAATTTGGCTAGTACATAACACCTTGTAAGGAGTAGTTCTATCTTAATTTTTCCCTAATAGATAGAATCTCATGAACTTGTCGCTTGCAGAGAATATTTGTACTTTGCAAGTATAGCTGGGCGTGTTTTCAATTGAATACGTTGGATGTGATAATGAGCCAGGGCTAGCAACAAAAAGAACATGATAAAACACATTTGATGGAACATGAGGCATCAATTCATGAGGAGTTAAGATATACGAAAGTTATGATACTCAAGTGGTCAAAAAAAAAGTTTATGACACTAAAGTGATCGTCATACCAAAGTTTTGGTACTTCTGATGTTCTTTCCCAACAAAGTTTGTTAAAAAGGGAAAAGAGAGGGGCAACTTTAATAAAATGAGATATAGTTTTCTATTCCCTCGTCATTCCTTCTCAAGATTACATGAAAGTCCTCTCAAGCATTATTACAAGCTGCCATTGTATTTTTGCTGGAGAATCGTCGAAGCTAATCAAATAGTTTTTAACTTGTCATAACAAAATATATTGTAATTATACATTTCTCACATTGATCTTCATTATTTCACCCACAGTGATTTTATTTTTATTAATTCGATTTCATTAGAGTAAAAATTCTCGCTGAAATAAGATCCATGAAGATGGAGATTTGTCAATGTAACCTCCTGAGATTAATTTCATTTGACTTTTGTATGCTTAATAGATTGTTGGACCCCTTCTATCATTTGGTAGCTGCATGTAGATCTTCTTCAAAACTAAAATTTGTTTGATCATCCTTATAAAGTTCGAATATGTTCAATTCCTTTATGGCCCCTTTACTTCTTGTGCTTGCATTCAAAAGATGTTCAGAGCATACTTCAGTGTCCACTTGAGACGAACTCGAGAGGAGATCTGTTACAACATTGGAAAGAAAGATAAACAGAATGAGAAGCTAATTTCTTATACTTGATCTTACCCCGTTTATTTCTTTTTTTCCTTTTTCACAATCTTTAGTTTCCTTTCTCACAATCTGTTCCACATCATCCTTATCTTAAATGGAGTCCAAAAATTAAGTTACATACTGGTGAAGCAAATTGACCTCAAATAAGATATTTCACATCTAATTCATATTTATGTTTTTGAAAAGGTTTGATCATAATAAGTGCGACATTTTAAAACTAAGCTATATTGTCACGAAAAGTGATTTTTTGCAGATTTTGTGAAGATTATTCTGAACAACTTATCTTAAACCAAAATAGAAGAAATGAACAAGTAACACTATGTAATAGTCACTAAAGTAGCATGGGCATAATTTGAGAGGGGACACATTGAATATGCATTTGATGGAATGTTCGGTGATCGTCTCCATGTGCTTGTCAGTCCTCACGTAATTGATGGGTTACTAATTGACTAAACAAGTTCATCACTGTTTAATAAAAAGTGATAGGATATGATGGAGAAAAACCACTTTTTCTGTAATTTTTTTGAAAAAATTCAAATGTTAATTAAAACTATGTATATATATATATATATATATATATATATATATATATATATATATATGTTAGGGTGACATTTTAAAATGCAGTGGATTCATGTCAATCTAATGCATTATAGTTCTCAACCGGGGTTGTTAAATTCCATGTGGGATTTACATAATCTAAATTTAATTAGACTCATATGAGTTCAATGGACATACTAGCTTAGTGGTCCTATTGGCCAAGAAGTCTGAGAGTTTCTTGATTAGAATATTTCTCATAGGCAAGTTCAACAATTTCTTAGGATTGTTAATTATCTTAGAGATTCCGTACCAAAAGCCTCTAAATTTATGCATGCATTGCAATAAGCTCTTGAAGATGAATCCACTCCCATGGGAAAGAGAGCATATCAGTGCAATTGAGGTGTCAAAGGAGAAGTTGTTGTATCTTTCCCCATTGCAAGTTCCTTCTGATGGCAAGCGAATCTTGGGATCTGATGATAGTGAAAAGTATTGGATTGTAGTTCTGCTTGAAGAAATTGATGAAAGAGATATATCTGTAAACATAAGAGGGGACGGTTTTCACCCGCCAAACTTCACTACCACTCTATATTGAAAGGAACCTTAGCCATTAATTATGAAATTAAGGAAATAAAATTCCATCTTATTGTTTAGCATTTCTATGTCAAAATAAGAAGTCATCCTTTCCCCATATGATGAAGTTTAAAGCCAAAATAGTTTCTTATCCTCAATTTGTTCGATGGTTATTATGATTTTCAAAATACTCTTTTGAAATCAAACACATTAAAGTAGAGAAGAACATCCTTGTAGATCTTCTTTCAAGACACAAAGACTTCTCATCCTTGCACATATTCACATTTGACTGATCGCGAATAAGTACTGTGAAGGAAGGGTGAAACAAACTCCATGAGGGTGATATGCCCAATGTCCTCCTTGAAAATTGACCATCACGCAGTTTCATTTAAGGACTAAATGAGGAAAGGGCATGCCTGCTAGGATAACATACATGTCCCAAATTTCATTAGTCTTCCTCTTGTTTTATGGTTATATGCATTGTTAGCTTATTCCATTTCTCCTTTTTTATTTTTCCTATGGGGTAATTATCGTCAATTACATGCCATTTCTGTTGAAATACATTACATGTCCCTATCCTATTCCTCTTCCCAATCGTTATTAAATTGATGGGAAATATGAGGCAGCAATTATTAAATTATGGCTTGAGTTTGAAGTAGGTACGAGACCCAACTCATTTAAAGGATTCTGATTCGTTCAAAATATGGTGTTCCTTTTTAATCAGTATCGTATTTTGATTTGTTGGGCGGTGCTACTTAACTATTAAATGTATTGAAGGTTTGGTTCTGCTGAAGATAAATATCCAAGTTTAACCGAGGGAGCAAACATTAGTCGGACTCCACTCAACGCGTCCAGTTTTAGGCCTTTTCTAATATCCTGAAGAAGACGTACTGCTGAAGTCTATTTTATATCCCCGCACGAGAGGACTCTCTCTAGCGAAGAAAAAAAGGGGACGCACCAGTAACGCTTTCTTTGATCGCACGGAGTTCTACAATCGGTGGATTTTGTGACGCGAGTCACATAATGAGTCGTTCTATTAATGTGAGTTTAGATGTAATCAAAGCATGGAAAACACTCAAACTTGCAAGTAATTGTAACTCTATTTTTCTCCGATTTTTAGTGGATTATAGTTGCTTACTCTTCCAGCTGCATAGATATCGATTTTCAGAGTGAACCACGGAAATCTCAGGAGTTCTTCATTGTTTCTCATTTATTTTCTTGGTGATTTCGCATTAATTAATTACAAAATTTGGTTAGTTTCCACATTATTTTATAATAATTTATTCAATCTTCAGTCCTCAGTCTTCAGGAGAGAGAAAGTTTACGGAACTTCCCATGATGGAGTTAGTCAATAATTGACTTGTGCATAGAGAGAGGAGGTTTATAAATTCAGCTCAGACTGAAAGTGGATCATTGGACGAGATGGGGAAGCAGCTATTTCTTATTCTCAACTCTATTCTCTTGTGGTGGTGGAGCTCAATCACAATCTCCAAAGCATACTCACAAAACCAAACGGATCGGTTCGCATTAGCCTTCATAAAAAACGCAATACAAAAAGACCCATTTGGGGTCTTGAGCTCTTGGAATGATTCTACTCATCATTGTGAGTGGCAAGGTGTTTTGTGTAGCAAAAGACATCCTGAGAGGGTCGTATCTCTGTTCCTGAGATCACAAGGCTTGGACGGCTTTCTATCTCCTCACATAGGTAACCTCTCTTTTCTGAGGCTCATATTTCTGCATAACAACAGCTTCCATGGCAAAATCCCACCACAGATCGGCAATTTGCTTCGGCTACGTGCTCTTGTTCTTAGAAGCAACTCATTTGGTGGGCCGATACCCTCCAATCTTTCCCGCTGCTCGAACCTGAAGGAACTGGATCTCATAGATAACCAACTTGTGGGGGGAATTCATTCCGATTTTGGTTCTTTAACAAGACTTAAATCCTTGGGCTTGTATCATAATAGTCTTGTAGGTCCTATTCCTCGTTCGATTGGAAACCTCTCGCTGCTACTACAGCTCTCGCTGGGAGAAAATGCGTTAAGCGGAGAAATACCTGAGGAATTGTCCAGACTGAAGAGATTGATACTTTTCCAACTATCTTTTAACAAACTAACCGGTGAGATTCCAGCAGGGATTTTAAACATGTCTGACATTATAGTATTCGGTGTTGCTGATAACCAGTTGCGGGGAAGCTTTCTCAATGATGTCGGCACCACTTCTTCTTCTCTCAAGTTCCTTAACGCCCAGGATAACTTGTTCACCGGGACGATTCCGTCAACGTTAACGAATGTCACAGGTCTTGAGAAACTTTGCCTTTGCAACAACAGTTTTCATGGGCCAATACCGAAAAATCTGGGAAGGCTAAAGGGCCTTTATATAACTGAATTGGATTATAACCACTTGCAGGGTGACTTGAGTTTTATTTCTTCTTTAGTTAATTGTTCCAACTTAGTATATCTCGGGATGGCAGTTAACTTGATTCACGGATCGTTGCCGAGATCCTTCTCCAATCTATCCGCCAGCATTGAGTGGATTTCTATGTCAAACAATCAGATCCAAGGATCTATTCCTTCAGCCATTGGAAATCTCTTCAACCTGTCTTTGTTGAGTTTATCGAATAATTCTTTAATCGGTCGCATTCCTCATTCCATCGGAGCACTTTACAAGTTGCAAAGACTTTTTTTAGCCGCGAACATGTTGACTGGAGAGATACCGTCTTCAATTGGTAACATTACGTTGTTAAATCTCCTTGACCTTTCCTCCAACATTTTCCAAGGCCACATACCACAAAGTCTCGGCAACTGCAGGCAACTAATTGGGCTTGATCTTTCAAACAATAACCTAATTGGCTCAATTCCTATCGAAATCATGGGTCTTTCTTCCTTGTCGATCGCTCTTAGTTTAGCAGATAATAATTTAAGTGGATCCCTTCCATTGCAAGTAGGATCTTTTAAGAATCTTGGCATATTAGATCTGTCTTACAACAGACTGACTGGCTTAATTCCAGCATCCATCAGCTTGTGCTTGGTATTGGAAGAACTTTACTTAGAAGCTAATTCTTTTCGTGGTCAAATCCCCGAAGCTTTACGTCCGTTACGGGGTCTAAAAGAGCTGGACCTTTCCAATAATAATTTTTCCGGTCCAATCTCGAGCTTTCTCGCAGAGCTCTCACTACTTGAGTACTTGAATTTGTCTTTCAATCAACTAGAAGGACAAGTTCCAGAGGGTGGAGTTTTTCTTAATGCAAGTTCTGTATCGATTTGTGGAAATACGAAACTCTGTGGAGGTGTTCCCGATCTGAAGCTTCCTCTTTTCAAATCACCAAGCTCTAAGAAGTCTTCTTCAACCAAGGCCAAAGTAATATATGTGGTAGTTGGTAGTTTGTCATGTTTGGCTTTGTTGCTCCTATGTCTGTCTATCTTTTATTGCAAAAAGAAGCAGACAACAACCAATGCCTCCAATTCATTATCTTTCGAGAACCAATTCTTGAGGATTTCTTATGAAGAACTCTTGAGAGCAACTAACAGATTCTCTAAGAACAATTTAATCGGTAAAGGGAGATATGGCACAGTTTATAAGGGGATTCTTGATGGAGGTGCCACAGTGGCGACGAAGGTGCTCAATCTAATGCAAAGAGGTGCTTCGAGGAGCTTTATCTCCGAATGTCAAACTCTAGGAACCATTCGACACCAAAACCTCATGAAGATACTAAGTGTCTGTTCAAGCGTGGACTTTTATGGCAATGACTTCAAAGCTCTAATATATGAGTTCATGGCTAATGAGAGCTTGGAGGAGTGGCTGCACCCTGGAACTATAGGACGAGATGACGAGTATAGCAAATCGAGAAATCTAAGACTAGTGCAAAGATTAAACATCGCCATCAACATAGCTACCGCGATTGAATATCTCCACAAGGGTTGCTATCCAGCCATCGTCCATGGAGATCTGAAGCCGAGTAATGTGCTTTGGGACAACAACATGATGGCTCGAGTTGGAGATTTCGGGCTTGCAAAGATCATTTCAACAATGTCTACCGAAGCCATAGGAGTTCAAGACCAGGGTAGTTCAACTTCAACCGCAGTCAGAGGATCCATTGGCTATGTGCCTCCTGGTAAGGGTGTCAATGGGTCAGGTCGGGTCGGGTTTTGTTGTTACCCGACCCGACCCGAAACACAAAGGGTCACACACTGTGACCCGACCCGAACCGACCCGAAACACATTAGACCATCTAATGTGTTTCGGGTCGGTTCGGGTCGGGTTGATGGGTTTCTTGCCTTTTTTTTTTTTTTTTGTTTAATGGGAACAGGTTATTACAAGAACCTGATTTTAACATCCATTCTTGCGAGTGATCAATCTTAGTCTTTTTAACTGATAAAAACTCAATAGCAGAGCACCAAGTAGAAGAACAAAGAGCAGCGAAGAAAAAATCCCAAGAAACCTAAAGCTTTGGCACTTCAACCTGTTGGGCAGGTTCCATATCCAAAAGAAAACTGAGTTTTTTATCAAACTCACCCATAAGACCACCGCAAATTCCTTTTCGATTCTCATGATTTATGAAGAGACAATTACATTTTGCAATAGTAAGTATCATTCCAGTAACACCTACTCGACTGGCCACCTTAATGAAGTGCTGAAGTGCAGAATTCAACTTAAGTTCATGAAAGACCAGCTACACAGGACTAGCGAGCCACTACTCGTGCTCCACTCTAGATACTCCAAAGAAACATACCAACCTAATACTGCAGTGATGAAGCTGCTTCATGCTAATCCACATTGTTCACTTGCTTTTTCTTTCTCAAAGGTCTCAAAGTACTGATAAATGATGGTGACGGCGAGAAGAATCCCGGTCCAAAGGCAGACTTGACAGACATTTTTCAACTTGCAATAAGTCCGGCAAATTTAAGTTTTCTTGCATCTAGCATATGCACCTGTTCTGTATACAAAGTAATGAGCGATTGAATCAAAACTGGTAAACAGAGCACGCCAGTGACAATTACCCGTGCCCTTATCGCCAACGATGACAAGCTTGAAGCCCGGGTGATTGAACATCTGCTGATTCGGCAAACCTTGAAAGAGACACGCAAGGGAAACAACAACAATTAAAACAACAAACCAAATGAGATCAAAAAAATCCAAACTTTGCGATCACGTAACCAGATCGCTCAGCTCCAGAACCCCCAAAAGAAACAGCATCTGACCAGGACCCAAAAGCTCGAGAAGAATCACAAAAAGAATCGAGATTCAAGAAGACCCAGCAACAACAGAACACGAGCTATTGATATAAGAATGGACGCGCGGAAAATGGAATGATGAAAAGGAAAGAATGGACCGTCAGCGAGCGAAACTTACTGAGAATGGACCGATTCTAATACCAAAACCAATGAACCCGAAGAAAATTCAACCACTCAAAGATAAACAGAGACCCAAGCAGCATCACCAACACCGTTGGTCCAACAGAAGTCTCCCACAGGAATACAAGGCAAGAAGCCAATTTCCACTCAAAACCCACACATTCCGATTTAAACGAAAAACAAGTGCCCAAAACACCCATCCTTTGCCACAAGAGAAAAAAGGAGGGGGGCAAAAAACGCATTTACCACGTCGTGTCGGTGGGGGACTTCCGGACGGCGAGGCGGGTCCAGGCGACGACCTTCCCGGAGGGCAAGTCCCTGGCCTCGACGGGCGTCGAGACGATCCCGATGAGCTGGACGGAGTTAGTGAGCTCCTTCCTCCACTGGATCTCCTGGGGCCTCAGGTACGCGGCTGCCTGGAGGGAGCACCTCTGCCGGGCGTTGCGGGTCGGCGCGAACGAGAGGAGGAGCGAGTTCGGAGAAGACCCGGAAGGGATTTGACTGTTTGTGTTTGGTTAGCTTGTTTGGAACAGGGTGTTAACGTGTTTCGGGTCTGAACAATGTTCCAACCCTGACCCGACCCAAAACATATTTCGTTGCTTGTTTTATGTCTATTATCCGAACAATTTTAAGACCCGAAACACGTACTCAACTTGTTCGTGTTCGGGTCGGGTCGAGTAGGGTTTTTTTGACACCCCTACCTCCTGGTATGAAACTGTCATATTTTCTTGATTAGTTTTTATTTGATTGTGATAGTAATATGTGAGTGCCAAAAGTTTGACTAAACAATTATTCTTGACGTTATGTTATCATTGGTGTGCTCTGACACCTCGTTCTCACAACTCAATTCCTCTTTCCGCTATTAATAGCTTCTGCAGAAAAAGAAAATACATATCTTTTTGTACAAAAAGATTAATAATAGCTTGCCCTAATCATATTTTAAATTAAGATGAGAATAAACCATTGTAAATTTTTAGACAAAACTTGTGAATCCATGTGAATAAATAGATTAAGCATATTGTATCATCTCATATTTATATTTTCTTTCTATAATTCGTATTTTGTCTCATATCACGTTCATGCCATTAAAACAGATTGCGAATCTCTTTTGGAATGTTATGACTTAAGGTCTTAACAATAAGTAATTTTTCCTTTACGGCAGACCCTTTCATGACCGATAATTTAATATTAGAAAAATATATTAGATGACATGACATTTATGCCAGAAACCGTTGGAGGATACACTAATTGACAACACGATCGGCTCTACCCAACTATCACTTTCCCTAAACTTATTGGTCAGAGCTTATCAAGACAAATTTATGCATTTACAAGTATAAATCCATCACCGTCAACAAATCACTCTTAAGTCTCTTCTTTTCCCCCCACTATGTTCATTTTTTGCCTGTTCTTCTTGGCATTTTCTTCTTGTCTTTCCATAAAAGAAAGTGTGGTATAGGTATTAAACATAATTTGTATCATGAAAATGACGAGCCTCACGTGGATCCCATATGTTTCTAGTCAAAAAACCAACTATTCAAATTTAGTTAACACATAGACTTCTGCCAAGGCCTTCACCCGACATATTTTCTTCTGTTTCTATTTTCACCCGTGTCCTACTAGAGGACAAAGCCACTTTTGATGTTTAGGCAATTTGTGTAGCAAACATGTGACAACTTTGGTTACACTTAGTAGTTTTGAAGAAGAAGAGTTTATATGTTGTTAACTTACCTTTGGTGTGCTTTTTGAATTCTAAAATCCTATTTCTCTACCGTTGATGCATTTCTCAACGGTTAATGCACTTTATAAGAGTTCACACGATAGGCGCTAAACATCAGCCATATACAGTAAACTAAACGAAAATTAAACAGAGAGAAATGAAAGCAAAAAACCAGTAGGGGGCTTTAGGACACCCCTGCCTTGCTCCAGCAGAGGATCCCTTGGCCTCTGCCATCCATAGTGGGCCCGATTGTGAAGTGAGTGAGGGCTTGCAAGCCATCTCTCTATGTTGGGTGCGATAGATGCGATCCCTCACAATTTTCTTTCGCAAGCTCTTGCAAATGGACATCAAGCAAAATCTCATGTGACTTAGAAGCTTTTTCTAAACAATTGACTTCAAGAAAAAGTGTATGTTAGTTCCTATTAATGTCTTGATGATATTTTCAGAGTATGGCATGGGACACAAGGTTTCCACACTTGGGGATGCATATAGTTACGGCATTCTATTATTGGAGATGTTCACAGGAAAGAGACCCACTGAAGAGGCCTTTGGGCACCATCTTAACCTCCACAACTTTGTCCGAATGGCTCTTCTAGATCAAGCAATGGACATTATAGACTTAAGGCTTTGGAGTGAAGCTGGTGATCAACAACAAGAGATGAAAATCAGAGATTGCATTATCTCTATATTCGAAGTTGGAGTCGCATGTTCGATGGAATCACCACCGGAACGGATGGGCATGACCGAGGCAATAAGGAAATTACACTTGATCAAGGTGAGTTACGAAGCCAAAGAGAGGATGATAGTTATGTAGCTAAATCAGTTTTCTCGTTTTGTCTTGGAACTTTTTCACTAGTATAGAAAATCATCGTGCAAAGGTAGTGCTAGCAAATTTACATGAATGTCTCCCTAACTAGTCTACCTACCCATACCTATTATGTGTGTTTTTTATAATTGCATTTTATAATCGTGGAAAGTGGATGTATGGAGTTAAGTCCACCTATTTCCACCAAGTAATCATGTAAAATTTGATGGATTTGCTTATTTGCCCGGTTCTCTTCATTTCCGATGCCAATGTGGATCGATGCATTGCTTAATTATCATGGTTGGGCCATTGCCCTTACCTCTCTCTCTCTGCGAACGCTTGTGTATTAGAATGTGACCTCACCGTGAGGTCACGAGCTCAAGGCCAACTCTTAATGTCGTGCTTAAACGAGAGCCCACGGTCACATGGAGATCAAGCTTGATCAAATCCAAAGGCAAGGAGAGGGAGGCAACCTAATCACAAGATCATGGGGTCAAGGCTAACTCTCGATGTTGCTATTGAGAGTGACCTCACTATCAATTGGAAGCCATGCTCGATCAAATTTAGGCGACGTTGCCGACGAAATTATGTTGTGGTCATGTTGCCAACACCAACAGCCACCATGTGAGACCCCCCTACCTCCTCTCCAAACCTCCTTTTATTTTATCTTTTTTCTTTGCTATGGCATCAAATTACAGACTTTTTCTTTTTTTTGGTCGATAGAGATAGAGAGTTAACAAAGACATAAATGGGACATGATCAAAAACGGAACATGGATGCATATTTGTTGCACTTGTTTGTGTGCATATTACAATGTCTAATTATCCTCATCAAGTCTTCCCACTCAACCAATCCTCTCTCTTTCTTCACCATTAGCCACTGTCTCTGGCCGTTGCGGCCACCTATCATCACGGTCGCCTCCTCCACGTCTCACTACTTTCTCCTTCGTGTCATCCATGACCATCTTTGCTTTCTCTATTTACTGACCCAAAACACTCTCTCCTTCAGTGTCTCTTCTCTCACCGCCAAATTTCTAAGGTCTCGAAACCACCATTGATGACCTGATTTAGCCACTATGGCCTTTAAGATCTCATGCAAATCTCAATGGATAGGGTAGATGTAGGAGGCATCCCCAAACCTTGAGATGGCCTTTTGATCTCATCATCATCGATAACTTGACTGTAGATGACGAGAGGAGCTCGATGCGGGGCCTTGACATTCGGGCAAGCTTGGCTGCCCTCAAATGAGAAAGGGAGAAAGAGCTATGCGAAAGCAGGGACAGCGACTGACTTTGAAGCGATATGGGAGAGAGGGTGAACAGAGCATGACACGATCCCTTATCAACACCAACAGTAAATGGTGGAGCAAAGAAGGTCACGATTTATATTGGCAATGGAGGCACGTCAATGACACGAGCCGCGTGTGGTTGTAGGGCTCGACAGGGGGCGGAGATAGACTAGAGGGAGAGAAAAGATTGGCATTGGAATTTTGAGGGATGATTGGGGAAGGTGTACAATTAACAAGAGAGACTCATGTCTTGATTTGGCATTAGAGACGGCAGATAAGTAAACCAATGGTACAATGGATCCACATCCAATGCCATAGATGTGGTGCAAAATACATAACACCACGGTATAATGACAAAAACGCTAAGCAAACAAAACTGACTCACAGTATGGATGGAATAGGCTATATTAGGGCAAGTGCCCATGAAATATATTCCAAATTGTAGGTCAACTATCAATAGTGTAACAATGCGCAATAGAATGCCATCAAGCAACTCAAGTTTGCCATTAGGATCAAAATCAGGGGCACGCTGAAAACATCATGAATTGAGATTAGAACAAGAACAATCTAATGCTAATATCAAGTCACAATGTGAGAGAATATTGACTTTGTGTATTGCTCAATTGGACAATGTATTACACTGGAGGGATATTTGTATCCAGGATAATATACACAAGGAAGTAATCTATTACGGGCTGTTTAACTCCAAATCATCCCTTCTCATTATATCATGAAGCGTAAAAGTCGAAAGAACACTTTGTTCTCATGCATCATTTCATTACAAAAGCAAATAATAGGCCATAGGTAAGCTTGTCACTCTAAAAGCCTTTCCTAGTAAGGAAGTTCTCCTTCATAGTTGCCTGGAGGATCGTAGTTGCACACAACATACCACCACCCATTGTACACTGAACCTTAGCGCTCCCGACTCGAACCGAGTCGCGCCAAACCATTTGAGTGTAGTGCAAGTAGTCGCACCCGCTTGCGCAGGTGTTGGTGTTGAAATTGTAGTTCTACTTCTCTGCGACCCACAAGCTGACGGCGTTGGTGCCAGTGAACGTGCCGGTGCCCTTGGCAAGGTTCTCTCCCTAGGGTCCATTGGAGTGCACGAGGCCATAGTCACTGACCCGTTGGTTCACATAGCTTTGGGCGTAGGCAGCAAGCATGTTGTCCCATGTCATGTTCGCCACGCCAACTTGCTTCCGAGCGGCATTGTGAGAGTTGAGATAGTCTTGGGGTGAGTTTTGGGCATGAGTAGGTTGAAAGAGAGAAATAGAGACAAGAGAGATGATGGTGGTTAGAGAATTCATGATGCTCAAGCAATTAGCTGATGTTGGTTCAAGGTGAAATATTTGGTGATCGTTATGCTATTTATAGAAAAATATTTTCGGGCTTCAACTTACCATGTGCAATGAACTTATCGGGGAACATCTCCTTTGGACATCACAACCTTGCATTCAAATCTAGTTTGATTTGAATGATAAACTAGTAACTAGTGCATGAGGAAGTAGTTTTGCATGTTCTTCCTTTCCTCTAATGGAAGTAAAGTAAAAGGCTTAAGTGAAGTTTGAAATTTCAGCAAATTAGATACATTATAATAAGAAGAATGTTAGACTTTATGTCGAGTAATGTTAAAGACATTGAGAATAGTGCATGAGATTAAATTATTAGGGGACATAAATAAAGTTTATTGGGTTGTAATGAGCAAACAAGTCTTATCCAAGCCTCCAGTAGGGAATGCCCCGATTTATTTACAATACCAGCCATCGCCACTTACCGTCCTCCGATGCCGCCCACTAAGCCATTCAAAAGTCACCACCAACTTGTCATCATATCCATAGTCGTTGTTCTAAGATCCACCATCCATCTTCAACTAGACTATTTGTCTCTAGCATCCCCCATCTCATAATAATACATGACTACCTTCCCACGAGAGAAGTATTGTGTCAAAAGTTATGTACAATAATCATTTTAGCTTTAAAAGTGTTCGCCGGATCATTTAAGTACCTTCGACGAGATATTTTGATCAAAAATATATACATGACATTCTTCACCAAATATATATATATACATGACATTTATAACTAAAATTTTAATATGAGTTGACATTTAAAAAAAAAATAACTGGTTTCTATGGCATTGCCATATGTACATTTCTCCGCCTCTCCCTCCACATCAATTTTTTGTTTTTTTCCCTTCTCTTTTCTCTGTTATGCACCGTCGCTACTTCACACTTTACATGAACTCCTCAGCTACAACTTCATCAACGCTCACCCATCACCACCCAGACCTACGAGCTTCGCCACAACCTCAACAAACAACATCAAGAATCGATGAACGACACCTGTGACGAGTTGGAGAGGAGGCGAGGAACGACATGTTTCAGATCTATGAAAAGAGTCTTGTTCAGTCAAGATTGCTTGGTTTCATCAAATTAGAAAGCCACGAAGCACGTCCAGCAATCAATGAACGCCTAGGTTGGACGGAAAACCAAGAACAGGCACGCGAACCTCACCCGAACATTTCATCGAACACCTAAGGTACAACAACCGGAAAGCATTGGGGCCGCAAAACGCATGCAGACCGGGGCCGGTGAGCGTCGTTCCATCGATTCGACAAGACAGGGGCAAACAAGCTTGGGCGTAACTTGTGAAAGGAAAGTTGCCGGACGCGATTGCTAGGTAGATCGGAACAAAACGACTCCAGAAACCGCCTCGAGGGACTTGGCCAGTGAAGAAGGCAACACCAACCGCGATTCGAACTCGCCGAGAATGGATCCGACTGAGCCTCCGGTTTGCAGCTTTTCAATGAATCGACTCTGTTAACGGCGGATTTTGAGGTGGTTTTGATGAATTGCCCAGACAAGAAACCAGAGAGAAATTCCCTGCTGCATCCCCTTTCCATCGATTGTTTAGCAAGAAATTGATTTTTCTTGTTGAATGAAGTCGTTTTGGGTCATGCAAGCAGGTGAAACTTGTTAAACGATGTCGTTTTGAGCTTTTTATGTTGAATCGGACTGCCGGCAAGCCACACTGTGGAAAAAATATCAAAATTTTACCACGTCAAATTTTCGACATTCAAGATCAGAGTTGACAATTAAATGATCGCTTTTTTGTTTAAGTGACATTTAAGTAATCTTAAAAAAAAAAACTTTTGACATTAAAGCGAGCGTCGTACATAATTTTGACCATTTTAATATACTTCTCCCTCATCCCGCTCCTAGCAATGGCCGCCGTCAAGACGTTGACGAGCTCTAACCAACCCTCGAGGCCTTGATGATGTCAAGGTTGCAGCGAGCATCTAGATTTGGAGGTGCATCCTCCTTATCTAAAGACTCAACCCCTCCACTCCAGATCTAAAGGCAGCGAGATCTGGATCCATCGCCCTGAACAGGCAGGTGGTCGCGGTTGCCCCTTGATTTATTGCTTAACAAATCAATCTTCCATAAAAAAGATAAAATTTATTAATCATTCTTTAATGTCTCTGCCATTTTCCTTATTTTATATATTACATGTACTTCTCTTTTGTCTCAATTAAGTTATCATCCACTTGTTTTTAAATTAATACAAGCATGAAATCCATATTATTTGTGTTTTTAATTTTATGAGCTACTTTTACAGTTCTGCAATTGGCATGGATGCGAAGGGCACGCCCTCACATCCCCACTTAGCATTGAACGGTTGGACGTGCATCTTGTATCTGTCTATTGTGCCATAAATAAGTCTTATAACAAAGAAATTATAATGAGCTCGAGATATGTAATAAATTAAATTTGAATCATAAAAAATGTTTAGAACATACGTAAGTCCCACCTAGATCTTATCAAATTCAACAGTCCAGATTTGGGACGTGAAATACTATGTAGAGTAAAGATCCATTAGGAAAATGATTTGAGTAATTTTTCATCGACCGAAATATGCCCTCTCTCTCTGTCTGTCTGCGCACATGCGCTTGTGTGCTTCACCATCAAGCTGCAGTCAATTGAAGACCAAGCTTGATTGAACAGTTATGTGACTAATTCGATCAAATCTGAAGAGGACAAAGAGGGAGGCTACCTCATCGCAAGATCATGGAAAGAAGGAGGTCGACTCTTGATGTCGCAATTGAGCATAGGCTCACTATCAACTAGAAGCCAATGCTTGATTGAATTTGGGTGACGTTGCTGATGAAATTCTGTTGCGGTCATGTTGCCGACACCTGCGGCCATCATGTGTGTCCTTTAACAATAAGTACACCAGAAGTGTCAAAAGTCGTGTACGACGCTTACTTTAGTGCCAAAAGTTTTTTCGGATCACTTAAGTGCCACTTTTTTAAAAACACAATCATTTAAGTCCCAACTCCAATTTTGATAGCCGGAAATCGTACGTAACTATATTTTATTAATTTCTCAGTCCTACATGGTTCGCCGGCATACTTACTTAGCATATAACACCTAAACGATGTCGTCCGAAAGTTGTAAAAAGTGATCATTTAAGTGCAAAATTTTATTTAAAATGATCATTTAAATGCCAAATTTTGTTTAAAGTGATCATTTCGGTGGTAGTTGTTATTTAAAAACGATCACTTCAGTGCTAAGCATGCCATGTGGAAATGCCATATGGACTGGATTTTTTAAAAATTTGTAATATTAATTATAAATGATCCATAATCAATTTGGTCGGAATTTCTCGCCGTTGGTATTTAAGTGATCATTTTTCTCCTATTTAGCACTTAAGTGAGTTGGCAAAAACTTTTGGCACTAAAGTAAGTGTCATACACAACTTTGGGCACTTCTAGTATACTTATCAAGTATCCCCTACCTACTCTTCAAACCTCATTTTTCATTGCCATGTCATTTACTGGAGATACAAAGTTGACAAACACATAAACAAGACAAGATCAAAAAAGAAACATGGACCTATATTTGTTGCACTTCTCAGTGCGCTCATCACATTGTCTAATAATTTTTGTCAAGTCTTCCTACTCAATCAACCCTCTCATTCTTCACCATTAGCCACCGTCTCCGGCCGTTATGGCCACTTGTCAGCACCATCACTCCTCCACATCTCACTATTATCTCCGTTGTGTCATCCACGACCATCTTTGTTTTCTCTATTTGCAAACCGAAAACACTCTCTCCCTCACTCTGTCTCTTCTCTCACCACCAAATCTCTATAAGGTCTCGGCACCACCATTGATGACCTGATCTGGCCATGGCCTTTTAGATCTCACCTCAATCTCAATGGACAGGCAGATGGATGAGGCATCCCCAAATCTTGAGATGACCTTTGATTTTGTCATTGTCGACAAAGTAATTGTAAATGATGAGGGAGCTCAACGCGAGGTCTTGAGACCCGCCAAAGGCATAAACTTGACATTCGTGGTGAGCTCATCTGTCCTTATCCAAGAGAGGGAGAGAGATAGCCACATGAAAGCAGGGATGACGATTGACATTGAAGCGATAGGGGAGAGAGAGCGAATGGAGCATGACATGACCCTTCATAGGCACCGGCATTGAATGGCGGAGCGAGGAAGGTCAAGATTGATGGTGGCACTAGAGGCATGTCAATGACACAAGCCACGTGTGGTTGTGGGGGCTCAATAAGGGGGGAGAAAGATGGGGAGAAGAAGAGAGATTGGTGTTGGGATCTTGAGGAGTGATTGGGTAAGCTATAAAATCAAGAAGAGAGACTCGTGTTTTGATCTTGTGTTGGAGACAGCAAATAAGTAAACCAATGCGTATAATGGATCTGCATCCAAGAGACATAAATAGGGATGGTGAAGGACATAAAATACAATGCCTTGGATCTAGTATAAAATAGGTAACACGATGGCATAATCGGGAAAATGAAAATCAATCATAAACTGACTCATAGCATGGTCGATCTAAGCTATGTTAGAGCAAGTTACCATAAAAGATATACTACATTATTGACCAACTGTCAATGAAGTGTAACGTCTTACAATAGCATGCCATCAACAAGCTCAAGTTTGGCATTAAGATCAACAATATCAGGGGGGCTGTAGGCTTCATGGATTGAGATCAAAACAGGAACAATCTAGCTATAATACCAAGTCAGTATGTGAGGAAATATTGAATTGTGCATTGCTTTATTGAATAATGTTTTCCATTATACAAGGTACTTATATCCAGAAAAATAAACACAAATAGGGAAGCAATCTAATGAAGAAATTAACTAACATAGGAATTAATGAAAAACCAGAACAATTGAAACCAATTACAATCCACATAACATCACATAATCTTGAACATTACCTAACGATTGAAATTCATCATAAGAATCAACATGTCTTTCCAGAATTTTTCTATGGAAGTTTGAGGTTGAAATTGCTCTCGCAAGTTTGTTTTATAGATTATAAACTTTTCTTTTTTTACTTTTTTGGTCAATATAGTAGAGACAGTTGAGATAAGTGGCCTTGGCTATATTTGTTAACAAAGCAATGGAAGGATGACCACATCCTATGGTAAATCAAAAAAGAAAACAGTGCTCTCCTGCAATTAGCTTACAATTAGCCAACAATTAGCTAACAATCATCACATGTGCCCTTCCTCTACTGGCATGGAGCATAAAAGTCGAAAGAGCAAGAGTACTTGAAATCTGCCAAAGCCATTTCAAGCAGGTGCAGATTACTTCTAATTTGCTAGTAATAATCTGCTTAAGTTGCTTTTATGCGCAACGTGTCATGCATCCATATTTTCCAAAACTAGCTAATTCTAATACTAAAATCTAACAACCTAATAAATGCCTATTTTTCCAACCAATTTCCATTTTCATTTTCCAGAATTTTTTATTTTATTATTTTCGTTTTCTTATCTTATTCTTGGTCCCTCCTCTGAATCAAATTTTCACTGAGATACTCCGTGAATTTCAGTATTACCTCAGACGAAGCAATTGGTAACAAACATGCTCAATGATGAAGAAATCATCAACATATGAACAGCAACATCACGGGTAATTAGAACAACACTTGGATGGGCTTCAGATCAATTCAATCTACACCCAAAAGAGGTGACCAGCAAAGGAATGGTGATGACAGCCAGTTCAAGGCACAGCAATATGGTTATCCGTTGAAAAATCATCACCAATTCACCATAACAATCTCCTAAATCATCATGCCAGAGTCACACGGGTTTTGGTAGGACTGGAGAAAAGCAAATGTTAAGCAAACCCTACTAAAAACTTAGTTTCACAAATTGCAAGACATTGATTGCCCTAAAGCAATCAATAATTCCCCAAAGAACCACTGCTACTTCCTTTTTTTGGGGAATTAGAAAGATACAACACCTTCTATATACGATCACATCGTAATACCTATCAGGATAGCAACAGAAGAGCTACTCAGAGAGAGCAACGGAAGAGAGAGAGAGAGAATAGGCAAAAAAGGATTCACCTGTACTGAATTGATCTTTCCTCACCAAATTTACATGGATATACCCGTACTCGAACCTTTCAAGTTGAAAGCAATGCGGATACGGAAAGAGCAGGAGTTTCACCCAGTGATGGATAACTTCGATTTCGTCCTTGCAGGGCCTTGAAACATAGCAACAACAAAGATGTGAACGGCAGACAGAAAAGAAGAAACGCATGTGATGAAGACAGCTAAATGCAGAGAGAAGGATAGAGAGTGCATAATTATGATTGCGACCTTGTCAAGTGCAGTCAGCGACCTTCCTGAGCTTCTATTTTGAGAGACAAGCTCTCGGCAGCATATTCAGCGGATTTCAGCAGCCTCCACTGCTCATTCACAAGGGAGACATGTCCAGTAAACATAACATTGTAAGCACTAGCAGAAAGGATGACAAGTCTAATCCAACAAGAAGAGAATAACAAGTTTGATCCAACAATAAGCATATGAACAGCAGAATCAACACAGTTGCACTCGAATTTGGCAAACACACTTCAATATTTATTTAGTTTCATATAGGACTCATGTGCAAGGATGGACAACGATCAATTTACTACCAATTAAATGACCGGAATTCTTTACAATCTCAAGGCATGAATAGCAAACAGAGAAGATGTTGGCATGGCACTGTGAAGATTTAGCTAAACATACTCACTTCTTTACTCTTCACTCATTTACACATATACATGCACAAGCACTCCCAAAGCACCTCACTGCTCTCTGTTTTTCCTCAGGCTTTTTCATGTTAGTTCATGGCAAAGAACTAATCCATCCAAGGTAGGACCTTCCAGGCTCTCAATAGATTCAAGAGTAAGACATCTCTCCTATTTACCCCAGTCAGAATTCACCAGTCCATGTATTTTGCACGACAAACGGTTCTACCTTCCGGACAAAATCGCATTATGATGCAAGCCAATATGCGCATCTGCCTCTTGAGAAATTTTCTATCCTATCATATCAATATCAAAGCTTCCCCGGCCACTATGACAAATAGCAATCAGCGCAATTGAGAAATCCTCGATTAGCCCACACAACAGCTCAAAGGAAATTCACGAGTGTAATAAAATTCGCAAGTGCATAATTATTAAGCATCGTTAAAGCAAATACCAAATTAAGACCACAACACCAATCAGCCGAGCAAGAGAATACACAACCAGCGAGCATAATCTCAATCCGACATATATAATCCATCAGATGCCAAAACGAACTCATGACCCCTTGGGTATACGTAAGTCAACATGCTTTGCTCATCCAGATATTTGATTAACATGAATCTATACTTTGCACAATATCAGAATCAGAGACAAAATATATGGATGGATTTGAACAACAATTCAAGTAGTCATGGCATATGGAGATCTCAGCCATAGTCTAAAATCACTGGAAACAGAGGAGCTGCAAGTGAGTCGAACATGTACATTACGCAACAATCATTCCAGACACTAAACCATAAGAACGCTTCTCAAAATCGTATTCCGAATTCGTTCAGGCATTTTAACGAATGTTTGGTGGTCAGTTCAAAAATAGAACACAGAGCCATGATCGAAGAGTAATTTCCCATATATACAAATTCAATGACATCAGAACGTATTTAAACTACTAACAGATCCGCAATCATCAATCTGCTTTCACTCATAACCTCAATAACAAATCTCGGATTCAACTGAATAAAACAGAGCAATGTCATACACCCCTCGGAGACCGTCTTTGGCCAAGAGCAGCCATGGAATAGTGGACCGAGGTCTTGGAGGCATCGTCACAGGTGAGGTCGGGGCCATCGCGAGACATGGAACCGCACATTGCTGGCATAGCATCGCGCGTTGGTGAAAAACGAGAAGTCGTCGACGGTGAAGATCACTGAGCTCTCGTCGGACAACATCAGGCACGTGCGAGGCTAAGGAGAGTAGAATATCAGCAGCCGCTAGAATGAGTGATTCCGACTTCATCTGAACAATTAAATCTGGTAAATCACACACATATATATAAACCACGTTAGACAATCTAGAAACAATTAGGTTTCCACACTCATGCATGCAATAACCTTCCTTTTCTAGAAGAGAGAGTGGATCGTGCTGATAATAAACCCTCTCAATTCATGAGACAACATATTACTGGTTTTATATGCCTACCATGGTCGTCCGCTAGATGAGAAATTCGACAAAAGCTCACGTGATTAGAGCATTATTCATATGGTGCTCTTACTTTTAAATGTGAAAGCTTTAATATAGACGAAAAAGAAAAAAAAAATACAAGACATATGAATGTTTCATGTGTACAAAACTAACTATCTCATGTGTCATTGGACCAACTATTGCATCATCACCATGATTGATATACATATTTAAGCCCAGCTTATTAGTATGGTTTGCAGCTTGTATTCTCTAGGCCTCACACAATGGAAGCTCGGGTGAAAATCTAGAGTTTTAGGTATTCAGCCACCAAATCTGAAAATAAACCCCCCCAACTCCTCCCCACCTCCCCCCCCAAAAAAAAAAAAACCTCCACACCGTTATAATGCATTATAGAATTATAATTATTGGGAGATTAAAAAAAAGCTATGCTTTGCATAATCTATTGTTACAGTTTCTTCAACTTCAGGTGTGAAGTACATGGCTTTCGAAGGCTCATGAGTGATGACAAAACGTACATATCTAAAGGATAAGGGAGAATTTATGCGATCATTTTGAATTTAGGGGATAGAGGGCATGTGTTTGTCCCCAAACTATCAATCTATTGACACTGTCTTTCGAGTTCTCATTTCGGTTAACGCAGAAGACTTATAGGACTCATATGATTTTCCTTAAAATAAAAATAGAGATAACGAAAGTAAAGTGCAGCAGATGGTATATTTTTGTAGGAGAACTATTAAATGAGCATAGACTTTAGAGGTGTCAAAAATGGGCCTTGGAGCCATTTTTTTACTCATACATTTAGGTTGGGTTGTAAATGAGCTGTTAAACATTTAAAGGGCCGGGTGAAAATGAGTTTAAAATATTGAACTCCAATCAGAGTACATCATAAATGGGTGTATAGAGAATCCATTTATAACTATTTAAATAATAAGTTTGTATTAGCTGGATAAGGGAAATTTGGACCTACATTTCTTTTGTTCTAGAGGTGATTTCCAATATACAGCGCTTTGCCCGTTCAAGAGATCACTCTCATGATATGGAACTTTGTCCCATATGGCACTTAGTTCTAAGGTGAGCACTTTGTCTCATGCGGCCTTCATTGGACTGGCCCGAATCTTCCTGTATGAATTGGCCCAAGCCAAGATTTCGGGCTCCCCACTTTTTCCCGATGCGATCTGCGCATTCAGGCTTGAGAAAGGCCCCAATTGGCCTAAACAGGCCGAACTATTTTTAATAAAAAAATATATCAATCATTAAATACAACGCGTAAATAATAGAAAATACATTATTAATACTTAAAATACTTCAATAAATTCATAAATAATTTAAAGGTGAACGTGTTAAAAAAAGTGATTTTTGAGGCTCAAAATATAATAACTAATCTATTTTTACTTTTAAAAAGAAATAAGAAAAATTCAGACTAGGTCTGTACCGGCCAAGAATGGCTCAATTTAGTTTGGTTAGGCCTTTAAATAAAATTTGGCTCAGGTGGAAATTCTATAGAATATTCAGTCTTCGTCTCCATGGAGTGCTCAATCCTCTCATAATTGACTGTGAATATGAGGCACTAGTATGTTCAGTCTTCAGTCTTCGGTCTTCGTCTCCAAGGGCTTCATATATTGTAGAATACAAGTCACCAATATTAATATTCCTTTCTCTCCCCTCAACTTTTAAAGGCGTGTCCTATTGAATAGTGCTATCTTATAGATTAGTATTAATATACCAAACCATATGGCAGATTATAAGTGAAATATAAGCCATACTCAATAATTAATAACAATATGCGACGTCACTTATTAAATACCAGATTTATGAAACAATATACTACGTCTTCAAAACCTGTGGAATTAGCATTAGATTGAAGTTTGTCAAAAGGGGGAAAGAGATAAATTGAGCAAGATCAATTGAAGGAAAATTTGTTTTCTATTCCACCATCATTTCTTACCAAAATCACACAAAGTGCTCTTAAGCAATTTTAGGAGTTGCCATTTAAGTTTGTTTGATAATTGTTGAAGCATACCATATAGACAATCCAACTGATATGAGGTGGCCCCATAGATTCACAAGATGGTTTCGCCGTATAGCACTTTGTCTTTACAAGGTTTGAGAAATAGCTCCCAAGTTGTAGGACTGTGTCTCACATGACACTTAGTTCTAGGGTGAAAGAAAAAAGAAAAAGATCAAAAAAACGAGTTGGCCCAGATTAGACGGCCTACATTTTAGTGCTCTGCCTTATTCATTTTCGGGCCGATCCGCACCTTAAGCCTAAGCATCTTCGGGATCTCGGGCTTGAAATGGCTCGGACTGGTCAAATAATTTGATAAAGTCGAAAGTAAGTCAAAATATAAACATACAAAAAATGATTTTTTTGGGCCCAAAATATAATAAAGAATCTATTTTTAATTCAAAAAAATAAAAAAAAAATCTGATAAAAATTTTTATTGTCAATATTAAACTAGACTTCTTTTTTTTTTTTTGCCCAAAAAATAGGCTCTCTAGTTTCTTTGTCCCCTTGTTGGTAGCATGTATAATTTGTTGTGTTAAACAGTGCTAGAGGTCAAAAGACTTTTCACAACATGATACAAAGCAATATAAAATCAATTAGACTATATTCTTATGCGAAAATCACTAAAATAGATTTCTTGAGTCCAAGTGCACTGGACACAATCTCTTTTCATTATGGAAGCAAAAAACTTGCCCCGTGATTCAAGTACATTTCTTTTGAGGGCCTAAAGGAAATTTCCAAGTGCTTTTTTGATGACTTGAGCAAGAAAAGCAATGGAGATGTACCGCACTCGAGAACAATAAAAATGAACTTTGCTTCAATAATTATGAAGATCATGACACTTGCATATCACATAATGAGTAAAGCAATTATAAATAAAATATTTTTGCCGTAATAAAAGTGGGTTTTGCTTTCACATCTCTAGATTGAAAAGATGCGAAAACTCATCTCATACAATCAATTCTTGGACTACTTTTCCATTCAAAAAGAGATTTTATGGAAAATATTTGCCTTTTTGAAAAAGAAGAAAAGGAACATTATTATACAAAAAGTTAGTGGATTTGTAATAAAGATTTGATGTTTGTGTTCATATTGATAGAGTAAATATCATAAACTATTAACCACTAGGGTTCGCTCCGTGTGGCCACCCTTCCAACTTGGAAGAGGGAGGTGGGGGTTCAAATCCCCACTTTCTCTGGGGGGATTGGGGTGGGGACGATTTCATTTCAGGTTTGGGTTTCGACTCCCACGCCCTACAAGGAGGCAGGGCAAAAGTCTGAGCATGAGTGTTAGAGTAGGATTAGAATAGGACCGACAAAAAAAAGAAATATCATAAACTATCATTAAATGAAGGTTTTATTCATTTTTTTAGAGGCCATCCCGGAGAAGATGGGTCATCGTTAATATGAGGCACCAATATACCCTTTATACGGACCCTTCGGTTTTGTTTTTTATTTTGTACTATCCCCACTTTCTGCTTTGTTATTGCCTTAAATATTGCTTTTTTTTCCCTCCCAAACTTTATAGGGTGTTCCTGATGGATAATGCTATGTTTAATTTATTAATTTAATATACTGAGCTACATGGCTGAATATAAGTGGACAATGAGCCATATTCAATAATTTATAACAATATGGCACATTGCTTATAATACAAAATTCATAAAGCAGTCTTAGTGTTAGACATTTCTCTTTCTTGTTTTTGTCATAAAAGTGAAACAAGCAAGACGATGGAATATGAATAGCACTACAAGTACTAGGACTTAACTAGAGTTTCTTACTAAATTAAATGGCATGCTACGTGGCATGCGCTGTGTCATCAAATGAGTGTGGAATTAGCGTTGGGATAATGGTTGTAAAAAGGGGAAAAATATAAGTGGGGCTAGAACAACTAAAGGAAATTTAGTTTTTTATTCCACCATCATTTTTCTTAAAATTACACAAATCCTCTCATGCATTATTGTAAGCTGCGTTAGATTGGAGATAGTTATAAAAGGAAAGACCTCAAAAGCCAAATGTTAGAGAACGACATAAGTTGAAGTCTAAAATTTTGCTACTCATTGTCTGAGTAATGATGCTAAGGATTAAGTGTACAAGAACAAGAGCAGCAATTGAGTCCTCATAGTGTGATCTACCATGTAATAGGACCAATGCTTGCCAATTGTAATTTTATAAATGGATTACTAGTGGAATCCAGCTCAACTTGTGGTTATTAGTTTGAAAAGTGGACATAGGCTTAGGGATAAAACCAAACTACTGTACTTCATTGTGTACTACTATTTTTCTCTTATTACTTTCACAAGCACACATTACGATCACGGGTTTTAAAATATTACCTTGATCTAATCTTTATGTAGTGTTAGCTATTTTCCACGAAATGTTCTAAAATAACCTATTCATCCCACTCTAGATTGTATTGTTAGCCCCCAACATCATGGACCAACCAAATATACAATAAAGTAAGTAAAAAGGATGGAATAACTAGTTGTAGACAACCAATAAAAGATAACAACCACATAGACATACACATGGGACATGCGGTTCAATTTCTACTTCAAACAACTTAACAAAGTGAAGCCAAAAGGATGGAATAACTAGTTGTAGACTCTCGTACTAAGCCAAATCCTCGTGGCCTTAGCACGGTCAAAAAGCCTACCCAATTGTGACATGGGCTTGCGAACAAAGGTAGTAACTTTTTGACACCAAGAAAAAGAGTTTGGGATTAAGATGGACAACTCCTACTATGCGAGCTTGCGGTCAAAGTCATATCCATCACGATACCATCCTAAGTAATCCTATGCGATTCAGGTTCGGCGGCAGGTTATGTGTGCTAAAGTGATGTGACATCCCGATTTTCCAATTCTATTTTCAATAAATTGAGACGGGCATTTTGTTGGCACGCATATAGTTCTTTTCCTTGAGTCGGCCACTCATGTGAAAACTAGTCTATCAGGTGAAGCCGTTAAGAAATTCTAATGCATCAGACTCGAGAATTTGATCAAGAAACGACCTTTCAACTGAGTTAATCTGCAAGGGTTATTACGGCACAATTAAAAATCGATTAGAGATCGGAGATAGGTCGACTCGACAGAGGCATGTGATCAGGTGTGGGTGATTCCACCAGATCGCACAATTCTTGTCGATCGGCACTGGACCGACTTTTCTGTCGATTGGGTACCCTGTGTTCGTATTTGAAACCTTGAGATTACCTCGACAACCGAAAGTCGCCAATGTTTCAAAGATGTACATTGTGGCTTGAGATGATCAACCACAAGTCAAATGCATGAAAATTTCTAAAGGCTACCCGATAGGTTGGGCCGCGCTAGTATCATGCCAAAGTGAAATTAACCGTGGAATTGAGATCGAATTCAGAAATTGGAAGTCTGGGTGTGTCACAAATCATTTCAGGATCATTGACTCATCTTCGGAAGATTTTTCATGTAACCAGAATTTTTCAGCGATTAAATCAGAGAATGGCTAATTTGACTCGAGAAATTAGTAGGCCCACCTTTGATCGCGCTTTTGGGACTTAAGTTGGTTCTATGGACAAGTGAAGATGTGAATTGAAGTGTGGTGACATCGAATTTATTTTATGGACTTCAATTTGATTCAATTGAAAGAGAATTGATGAGAATTGAAGAAATTGGATGTACAAGAATTGGACCTCGGTGGAAAATGGAATTGAACCCATTGGAATAAGGTTGTGGGAGTTTTGAGTGAGTGGAGTATGACATCATCCATGAGGTCATGGTGGGCAATTTTTGTGGGATTAAAGAAAAAGAAAAAAAAGAAAAGGGAATGGTCCCATCTCTCTCTCTCATTCTTCTCTCTTCTTCCTCTCCCTTTCCCGTTGGTTTCCCCCTCCATCTCTGCTGTGCGAAGACTAGAAAATGGAGGAAGGAACTGAGCAGCCATGGCCGTCGCCGCACGTCGCCGGAGCCGTCGCCGGCCGTTCGCACCCGCCCGTCGCCGAAGCTCGCCGTTGCCGCCGTCGTCCGCGCGAAGCCCGCGCGCCGCTCCGCCCTGCTCGCCCGACCTCGAGCTCCATCCCCTCTGTCCAACCGCCCGCCGTCGCCGTCACCGCCATGAGCCACCACCGGTCACCGCGTGAGCTACCGCCGCCTCTCTCCGCCATTCCCGCGCCCAAGCAGCCGCCGAGCCACCTTCGTCCGACCGTGAGCAATAGCCAAGAAAATGGGTATGGCAGCCCGGTTTTGGCCCGTTTTGGCCGCCTTCTCGAGCCCGGATGCTCGGCCCGCCTTGAGAAAAGTCGATCCTCGCGTCGTCCCCGTCGTTTTGGTCCGCTCGGCTCGTTAATCCGGTGAGTTTAGCTCACTAAACCTTGATTAGACGGTTAATGATGCCCTAAGTGTGCTTAGCCTAAGTTAAATAAGCTTAGGTGATTAGTTTAGTTTATTTAATTGTGAATTAGATTAAGATGTTTGTTTAATTTAAAGCATGTTTAATTAAAGGCTAAGAGAGTTTATTTAATAATAAACCTTGATGGGACATAATAGGATTTTAATTTTTGAATTTTTTAATTGCTTCGAAATTCTGGAAATTATAATATTATATTATAATCCGAAATTATTAAAATATTATTATTTAAAAAAAATGGAAAAATTATTTTTGACCCGGTTGCTCAAAATTTCGTGCTGATCGATTTGCTGTGTAGTCAGATTTTGAAATTGATGATTGGACATTATAAATTGAGCGTGGATCGTGAAATATATGGATATTATTATTTAATTAATTTTCGGAATAAATTTAATTGTTTAATAAATTCCGAAAAATTATTTTGGGACCCTAAATTCTCAAATTTCGTGCTGATCGTTGCTGTTGCATTTAGAATTTGAATTTGATGATTGGTTGTGGCAAATTGAGTGTGATTGCGATAAATAAGATTCTTTATAAAATCCTAAGTGTGGAAATTGACGGAAAATTGGCCGTGATTAACCACCTATTAGAGGTCGTGCCCAGTGAGGCCGTGAATTGCCACCTGATAAAGGTCGCGCCCAGTGGGGCCGTGGATTGCCACCTGATAAAGGTCGCGCCCAACCGAGCCGTGAATTACCACCTATTAGAGGTCGTGCCCATCGGGCGGGATCTACCACCTTTTAAAGGTTGTGCCGAGTGGGGCCGTGATGCCACTAATTCTAATTTTGCTAAGTGGGGCCGTGATTGCCACTGGTTGTTAAACCTTCCTATAGGGCCGTGATTGAGAGCAATGATTGATTTGCTAGAATGACATGTAATCGGCCGAGTCGATTGATCGCTGAGACGATCCAAGTGGTTGAATTGTTCTGATAATGTGATTGTGCCATGGTTGTTTGGTTATCATAATTGCACGTGGTTGAATTATATAAATTGTGCTAACCTGCAGATGAAGGCTAATGCGAGGTAAGTCTTCTGTGTGATGTGGCTAGGCCACCCGGGGCGTATTTTCTTTCTAATAGGGGTTTAGGGGCTTGAACTTGCTGAGACATTGTCTCATCCTGGTTTGGGGATTACAATTTCAGGTCCCTGGTGGACGGAGCGGCTAGATAGCTTTAGTTGGCCTCGAGGAGTTGTAGAGGCGAAGTCATAAGGATTGGAGAACGTGTCCTGCTAGTTGGGTTTAGGATAGTTCCCCTTTTGCCGAGCTGGTCTATTTTGTAGACAGTCCAGTGTTGTATTTAAACCCTTTGTGTTTGTAAATGAGTGTTTGGTATTGTGATTGATTGCCTGCTTTTCTATCCCAAGTTAAATGTTGTCAGGGGATTTGTTTCGCTTCCGCATGTGTAAATAAATGAATGGGTCGGCGACATATCCTGGGATGTCGCATATTTGATCGACCGCAGTGGGATGTGCGCGTATCTCGGGGTTCGGGGCATGACAAGTGAAGTGCTAAAATAATAAAAGCATGTGCAAGAGTTTATCTCAATTGCTGCTGCAATATTTGAAAAATAAACATTCATTCAACACCAATCTATAAGACAAAGGGTTAGGAAATATTGCTCCCCCTGTGACTCCCATGCGCAAGAACATTTAACATTCAAAGTTAGGCACTTACCTTATGTCATTGCTATTAGACAATAAAAAAACTTAAAAGAGAAAATAGGCCTAAGTTTGTTAGGGATTTTGTGACATCCAGATTTTTCAAACTTGTCTTCTACTAAATGAATTGGGCATTTCATTGACGCGCCTATAGGGCTATTCTCAAAACTGATCATTCTTGAGATAACTAGACTATCTAGGGAAATTATTAAGAAATTTTAAGGTAATAGACTTGAGAACTCGATCGGAATCGGCTTCCCCGACCATGTCCATTTTTAGAGACTATTATGGCATAGTTAAAAATCGATTTGAAATCGAGATAGACTGGATCGTCGAGAGATGTATGGCTAATCGTGAGTGACACCACTAAATTGAAAAATTCTCGTCGACCAGTACTAGACTGATTTTCCCATTATTTTGGTACCCTATGTCCGTATTTGGATCCTCGAGATTTTCACGACAACTGAGAGTCGCAAATGAGTTGAGTGGGTTCATAGTGGCTTGAAGAAAATTTGACCACATGTCATTTGCACTTAAAAATATCTGAAAATTACTCAGTAGTTTAGGTCACGCTAAAAACGCGCCAAGTTGAAATTAACTGAGAATTCAAGTCCGATTTCATAAATTGAAGTTTCTGTCATGTCACAATAAATTATAGGAGTATCAACTAAGTCTCGGAAGATTTTTCTGACAACCGACACTTTTTGGGAAAAAGTTGTCGCTAGGTCGTTTTAATGCAAAAAATGACGAAGATGGTTTTTGGTGGCAAAATTGAGATGCATGATGGAAGTATGGGTGAGGAAAATTATCAATTTGATAATTGAGATGTAAATGAATTTTATGAAGGCCAAGTGAGAGTGAATCAAGAGAGAATGTAAGTGCAATTGAAGCCTTTGCTAAGAAATTCGTAGCACCCCATAGGACCTAACTTTTGGACCTCTTAAGCCTTCTAGATGGGGTTATTTTGGGCTGCAAAGAGTTAGTGGAAGACAACTATGGCTTTGGTCCAAGATTAGGGAACAAAAGAGATATTTGTTGTGGAATATCAAGCCAAGTGGAGCCCCTTCACCTCTCATCTCTATCCATCTCTCTTTCTCTCATCACAACCGGACAGCCTCTCTCCCCTTCCCATTTCGTGTGACACGTCCAGCAGCAACTCTCTCTCCTTCACTTCGTGCGACGCCAACACCAACAGAGGAGAAGAAGCACAGCTCCTTCGGTTGGCCATCAACAACCGAAACCCTCACCCACCTGCTCGTCTCTCTCTGCTCAGTCCACCGTCCATGAAGCTGCTCCTTCTTCCACGCCCTACGTTCGCTCAGCCACGACATCCAGAGAAGCCAGGCGCCCTCTCCACGTGTCCACGGCCTACAACTCCACGGTTAACAACAGCAGATCCTCTCCACTTTGTTGACCACCGAAGTGAAGCCGCATGAATCCACCGAAGCAGCTCAGTCCCTGATCGTCTACCCTTCGTCCGCCAACACCTGCTTCGCCAGACAACCTTCAACCATTGGGACTCCAGGTGTTGACCGAAGACAGCCCATCCCCAGAAGCAGAACCCCACGCGTCCGAAGCTGCCCCATCTTCATTTCTCCCTTGCCGCATGATGCCACCTCCTTTGATTCTGCTTTGGTTTGCAGCGTGCAACCATGCGAAGCTCAGCAGACTCCTTTTCCTTGTTGCTCGGCCCAACAATTCCATAAATTGCCGCAGCCCAAAAAACCGGTCCAGCTCAGCCCATCTCTACAACAATAGTTTGGCCCATCTTCAGCTCACGAACTTTTTAATTCAGCCCGTGAAGTTCGCAAGCCTAGCCCAAGAAGCAGCCCATCAACTGAGTTTTTGAAGGCCGTCTTCAGCAGGCCCAATTCAACTTGGGTCCGGCCCAAAATCAAGAACAAATCTCAGTTGGGCTGAGATTTGTTGGGCCAAGTTCAAGGCCTGGTCCAAGCCTGCCAGTATCGTCGAAAGCTCGATTTCGGCCGCCGTCGCGGTGTCCCGGTCCCCGCTTTTAACCAAGTGAGTTTTACTCACTAATGCTTTCTTAGTTTGCCAATTATGCTTAAGGGTTGGTTAGATTTAATTAAGTGCATTTAGGTGGTTAGATTAGTTTAGAACAATTAAATTAGTGACTTAATGATACATGTTAGGTGGTTAGACTTAGTTGTTAGCAAGTAGAAAGCTTCTAATATTTATTGAATGCATCTCGGGATTTTTCCCGACCCTTATCGGGCTTCAATTAGGCATTTAAGGCCTAAATTGGATTTTTAGTATTTAATTATTAAATTTCCAAATTAATTAAATTAATTAATTATTTTTCAGAAATTAGGCTGAGATAGTCGACGGCCGAAATTTTGTGCTGATTGTCGTGGTGCAGCCCGTTTATGTATTCGAGCTCTATGTTGTGTGGAATTGAATTAATTGTGAAATTTGAGGATTTGTCCTAAATTGTTTGTTATTGAGTATTTGATTGGTAGATGGCTGAGTATGGGTATATAGCGCTAGTTACGTTGATGGGCTATATAGTAGAGAGAATGGTGAGAGCTAACTGAGAATATTATTGGCTAAGACCAATCAAGTACGATGTTATTGGACGTACGTGGTTTGGTGATTGGAAGTATCACTGGTGAAAACGGCACCTTAAAGAATGCATGTGAATGACTTATAGACAAACATGGTTCAGTGATTAAGGAATATCACTGGTGAAAATGACGCCTTAAAGAACCCATGATATTGTCTATTACCAATGTCACCTTGGCGAAAACGGTGCCCTTGAAAGGACACATGGTTCGGTGATTGAGGATATCACTGGTGAAAACGGCGCCTTAAAGAACGCACAGTGTCGGTGAACGGTATGTCATTGGCAAAAATGACGCTCGAGAAACACATGTGATTTGGTGAATGAGTATACCATTTGAGAATCATGGTATGAGTGAGAATGACCTAAAGACAGTTGACGGACCTATAATCGACTAGGTTGGTAGACCAATGACTTGGTCTGATGTCATAAATTGATTGAATATTTGATGTGACATTTGAGGCATCTGTGTATAACCTTGATTTGCAAGTTGGGCGAGGTCAAGGTAAGTCCTCGACTCGTGATATGTTTAGGCAACCATGAAGTGTATTGGTTTACTAATCGGGTCTTAGGGGTAGAACTCGTTGAGACGTAGTCTCTACTGGCTCGTCATCAAGGTCATCCAATAGGTAATCCTCCTCCAGTCCTTCTACGGACCTGAAGAGCTTGAAGAAAACGAACTTAGTGAAGAAGAGTCTGAGGAGGATCTTGATGATGATCCCAAGTACGACCGGATGAGGACTGAGATCCCATCCCGTTTTGTGAACCTTGTGTACTTTTGGATAGGTGTTAGATCAGACCTATGTTAATAGTATTGTAAGATACTATGAGGTGCGTGTGTATAAAAGTATGGTTGTGAATTTCAATATGAAAAATATGGCATACTTTTCTATCCCACTATTTTATTATTTTGGGATTTATAACTGCTTCCGCATGTGTATTAAAATGAAAGGGTCGGCGATACATAGTCTTGGGATATCGCATTCTAAAATCGACCAAGGAGAAGGATGGGTGCGTCTCGAGGATCGAGGCTTGACATCCCTTTTTGTGGTATCGAGCCTAGTTCAAGATTGGAGTGATAAGGAGTGTTGACCATGGGATAGTTGGTAGGAAATGCCTTTAAATTTATGCCGATGCATGTCTGTGTTAGCTGGATGCTAGAATTGTTTATCGTGTGTAGATCGCTCATCTTCTAATCCAATGTGGATTTGGAAGACAGGTTTCAATGTAATGACTGAATCATGAGTGGTCAGGAGCTGAAAACTCTTGGTAAGAGGGTCGTAACCTCTGCGACTCGGGGTGGAACACCGACATGGATCGGTGCCCGAGGTGGTTGAGTTTGAATGCCGGCTTAGGCTAGCGCGATGGTAAGAGTACCGTTGTAGGCCGGTAAGGGTGTAGCAGCACCGAGCGATCCTAAGTTTGACGAGATCATTCAGGCGCTAGTGTCCTTGGATTTGGTTGAGCTAGTAAGCTCAGAATCGAGCCTCCACTGTTGTCGTTGTCAATACCGCCGTCAGTGCCGCAATCGCCGTTGTTGCCACACCTGCTGAGATCCCGAGTGGAGATATGATCTAGGAGTGAGCCGTTGCATCCGAGTCGAGGTACAGATCCAGTTTAGGCAGAAATGGAAATCGGTCAGGGAAAAGACCGAGGTTGAGAGGAAAATATTCTATTCCACCCAATAGGAAGGGTGGGACAGTCAGGTCACACCGAGTCAAATGGAACATGTTGTTTCCGTGCGTGATGACGGAGATCGGTCCTATGTCTTTCTTAGGACAAGAAAATTGTTTGGAGTGTAGCCAACAGGGACATCTGGACAGGAGTGGTCCTAGTAGACCGATGGGACAACCAGAAAAAAGGTGTATGCTGTCACTTGACAGGAGATATAAGACTCACCAAAGGGGTGCCAAAAGTGTGGAAGGAAGCGTAGATAAATCCAGTGTTCGGGTATGGCTAGAACATGTTGTGATGATGACCAGCATGGCCATCAGGTGAAGGACTGTTAGTGGAAGTCTAAGGTAGCATAGACATCGCTACTGCGGCCAGAATACCACTAGGATGGCGAAAGGAACGGGAATAGAATCGACCTTGCACCGATCAGAGAAAGAATGTGTTGGAGGTGATTTTATCAGAGTAGCCTAGCAGAGTTTTGTGCTGAGTTGGTAGAACTTCAATTGTTGAAGTAAAAGTGAAAGAGAGAGGAATCACTAGCAATAGTTGTGCTTGACTAGTTGCGGAGATGTGAGTTTGACACCACATGAATAGTGTGGGCTCATGGAGCATCTTGTGGTAATGAATTATGGTCATGGAGTAATCGAATTTAGTCTATTAACGTGTGAAAGTGTCGAGGTTATTAGGAGTCAAAAAGAATCTTCGATTTCATTAATCTCGTTGGCTGAAGACAAACCGTTTGTTAGACGGAGGTTACCAAGATTTATTCAGCAACTGTAGTGGATGTGTCAATTGAGAAATAGAATGTGAAAAAGGTGGCCGTGATACAGAAAATTTTTGAGATGGTTCCAAAGGAATTGCCAGGGTTACCGCCAGAAAAAGAGATTGAATTTGTAATTGAACTAGCACCAGGGACAGAACCGATCTCGAAGGCACCTTACCGGATAGCGTTATCTAAGTTGAAAGAATTGAAGGTGCAGATGCAAGAGTTACTGGATAAGGGATTTATTTGTCCTAGTGCATCACCTTGGGGAGCACCAGTTCTGTTTGTTGAAAAGAAAGATGGTTTGTTGCGTCTGTGCATCGATTATTGACAACTCAATCAGGTATTGATTAGGAACAAGTATCCACTGCCGAGGATTGATGACTTGTTTGATCAGTTGCAAGGGGCGTCGATTTTCTCAAAGATCGACTTAAGGACAGGATACCATCAGTTGAGATTTGGAAGGAGGATATTCTTAAGTCAGCATTTCGTACTCGGTATGGTCATTATGAGTTCACAATGATGCCATTCGGGTTGACGAATGCTCCAGCTGCATTCATGGATATGATGAACATAGTGTTCAAGGAATATCTGGATCAGTTTATGATTGTGTTCATTGATGATATCTTGGTCTATTCGAGAAGTGATGAAGAGCATGAGAATCATTTGAGATTAGTGCTCCAGACTTTGAGGATGCATAAGTTGTATGCTAAGTTTAGCAAATGCGAGTTTTGGTTGACTCGTGTTGCGTTCTTAGGTCATGTAATTTCTGGAGAAGGAATCTCCGTCGACCCAAGCAAGATAGAAGTCGTGATCAATTGACAAAGATCGACATCAGTGACAGAGATCTGAAGTTTTCTGGGATTAGCAGGCTATTACAGACGGTTTGTGGAAGGTTTCTCATCGTTAGCATCACCTCTGACAAAACTCTTGAAGAAAGAATAGAAAATTGTGTGGTTAGACAAGTGCGAGCGTAACTTTCAAGAGCTGAAGGAAAAGTTGACTACTGCACCTGTACTGACAATTCCATCGGGTCCTAGAGGTTTCGAGATCTACAGTGATGCATCATTCAAGGGATTGGGTTGTGTGTTGATGCAACATGGTAGGGTAGTTGCATATGCTTCTCGCTAGTTGACCTCATGAGCAGAACTACCTGACGCATGACTTAGAGCTCACGGCAATTATCTTTGCCCTAAAGATTTGGAGATATTATCTGTGTGGGGAAAAATTTCAAATCTTCATGGACCATCAGAGTCTCAAGTATTTGTTCTCTCAGAAGGAATTGTTGAACATGAGACAACGTCGATGGATGGAATTGCTGAAAGACTACGATTGTGATATCTTATATCACCCACGAAAGGCGAACAAGGTCGCCGATGCGTTGAGTCGAAAGTCTTCAGTAGCTCACATACTGATTAAGGAGTGGAACTTAATCGAGAAAGCTTGGCATTCGGTATTCAAGTTTGAGGTAGGCCACCTTTCTAGTTTTATGGCCACCCTCAAAATTGAACCAGATGTCCAGGTCAAAATCAAACAACTCCAACCGACAAATCCAGATGTTCATAAAATTTTTAAGAGGACACTGAGAAAAGAAATGTTGACTTTTAGATTGCTAATGACGGGACACTAAGGTTCCAAGGACGTTTGGTTGTACCTAACGATGTAGAGCTTAGAGAAGAAATTTTATCTGAAGCACATCGTAGCAGTTACAGCATTCATCCTGGAAGCACTAAAATGTATCAGAATCTGCGTCAACACTATTGGTGGTCGGGTATGAAAGCGCACATCGCTAAGCATGTCGCCATGTGTTTGACATGTCAACAAGTAAAAGCTCAGCATTGCAAACTGGGAGGACTTCTACAACCTCTCGTGATCCCAGAATGGAAATGGGAGTACATCACAATGGACTTCGTGACTGGACTACCAAGGAGTCAGAGAGGAAATGATTCGATTTGGGTAGTAGTCGACAAATTGACAAAGTCGGCTCACTTCATTGCAGTTCAAAAAGATCTCAGTTTGGATAGACATGCAGACCTGTACATGCGCCAGGTAGTTCGAATGCATGGAGTGCCGGTTACAATAACCTCAAATAGAGACCTAAGATTTATTGCTGCTTTTTGGAAAATCTTGCAGAGTGCTTTTGGTACAAAGCTTCAGTTGAGTACAGCATATCATCCTCAAACAGATGGTCAGTTTGAGAGGACGATTCAAACCCTCGAGGACATGCTGAGAGCTTTTGTAATAGACTTCAAAGGAAGTTGAGAAAATCAGCTTCATTTGGTAGAATTTGCCTACAACAACAGTTACTGGCAGAGTATTTAGATGGCTCCATTTGAAGCATTGTATGGCAGAGCATGCAAAACACCAGTGTGTTGGGATGAAGTTGGGGAAAGAAAGATAACAGGCTTAGAGTTGGTTCAGCAGTCAGTGGATGCCGTGGCAGTAATTAGAGGCGGATTAAAAACCGCTCAGAGCAGACAGAAAAGTTACGCAGATAAGTGTTGAAGGTCTTTGGAATTCCAAGTTGGTGATCACGTTTTTCTAAAGGTGTCACCAATGAAGGGAACTTTGCGCTTTAGGAAGAAAGGCAAACTGAGTTCGAGGTATGTGGGTCCATTTGAGATTCTTGAGAGAATCGGGACCTTAGCGTATCGTCTTGCATTGCCGCCAAGGTTGGTGCATGTGCACAACGTCTTCCACGTGTCGATGTTAAGGAAGTACGAGCCTGACTCGACGCATGTGCTCAATTTCGAGGAATTGGACGTGGATGACCGTGTGTCATACGTGGAAAGCCTGGTCCAGATTGTAGATAGAAAGGAGAAAGTGCTGCGTACAAAGACATTCCGTTGGTCAAAGTGGTCTGGCAACACCACGGTACAGAATGGAGCAACATAGGAGACTGAAGAGTCGATGAGAGAATTGTACCCCCACGTTCTTGTTTAAGTTTTGTAAGGTTTAAATTTCAAGGACGAAATTTTTATAAGAGAGGAAGAGTTGTGACATCCAGATTTTTCAAACCTGTCTTCTGCTAAATGAATCGGGCATTTCATTGACGCGCCTATAGGGCTATTCTCAGAACTGATCATTCTTGAGATAACTATATTATCTGGGGAAATTATTAAGAAATTTTAAGGCAATAGACTTGAGAACTCGATTAGGAATCGGCTTCTCGTCCGTGTCCATTTTTAAAGACCATTATGGCACAGTTAAAAATTGATTTGAAATTAGAGATAGACTGGATCGATAGAGATGTGTGGCTAATCGTGGATGACATCACTAAATTGGAAAATTCTCGTCGACCGGTACCAGACTGATTTTCTCATTGTTTTGGTACCCTGTGTCCGTATTTGGATCTTCGAGATTTTCACAACAACCGAGAGTCGCCAATGAGTCGAGTGGGCTCATAGTGGCTTGAACAAAATCGACCACTGGTCATTTGCACTTAAAAATATCTGAAGATTACTTGGTAGTCTAGGTCACGTTAAAAACACGCCAAGTTGAAATTAACTGAGAATTCAAGTCCGATTTTAGAAATTGAAGTTTCTGTCATGTCACAATAAAGTCTAGGAGTATCGACTAAGTCTTAGAAGATTTTTTCGACAACCGACACTTTTTGAGAAAAAGTTGTCGCTAGGTCGTTTTTATGTAGAAAATGCCGAAGATGGTTTTCGGTGGCAAAATTGAGATGCATGATGGAAGTATGGGTGAGGAAAATTATCAATTTGATAATTAAGATGTAAATGAATTTTATGGAGGCCAAGTAAGAGTGAATCAAGAGAGAATTTAAGTGCAATTGAAGCCTTTGCTAAGAAATTCGTAGCACCCCATAGGACCTAACTTTTTGACCTCTTAAGCCTTCAAGATGGGGTTATTTTGGGCTGCAAAGAGTTGGTGGAAGACAACTATGGCTTTGGTCCAAGATTAGGGAACAAAAGAGATATTTGTTGTGGAATATCAAGCCAAGTGGAGCCCCCTCACCTCTCATCTCTATCCATCTCTCTTTCTCTCATCACAACCGGACAGCCTCTCTCCCCTTCCCATTTCGTGCGACACGTCCAGCAGCAACTCTCTCTCCTTCACTTCGTGCGACGCCAACACCAACAAAGGAGAAGAAGCCCAGCTCCTTCGGTTGGCCATCAACAACTGAAACCCCTCGCCCACCTGCTCGTCTCTCTCTGCTCAGTCCACCGTCCACGAAGCTGCTCCATCTTCCATGCCCTACGTCCGCTTAGCCACGACATCCAGAGAAGCCAGGCGCTCTCTCCATATGTCCACGGCCTCCAACTCCACGGTCAACAACATCAGATCCTCTCCACTTTGTTGACCATCGAAGTGAAGCCGCACAAATCCACCGAAGCAGCTCAGTCCCTGATCGTCTGCCCTTCGTCTGCCAACACCTGCTTCGCCAGTCAACCTTCAACCGTTGGGACTCCAGGTGTTGACCGAAGACAGCCCATCCCCACGAAGCAGAACCCCACGCGTCTGAAGCTGCCCCATCTTCATTTCTCCCTTGCCGCACGACGCTAGCTCCTTTGATTCTACTTCGGTTTGCAGCGTGCAACCCAGCTGAGCTCAACAGACTCCTTTTCTTTATTGCTCGGCCCAACAATTCCATAGATTGCCGCAGCCCAAGAAACTGGCCCAGCTCAGCCCATCTCTACAACAACATTTTGGCCCATCTTTAGCTTATGAACTTTCTAATTCAGCCCGCGAAGTCCGCAAGCCCAGCCCAAGAAGCAGCCCATCAACTGAGTTTTTGAAGCCCATCTTCAGCAGGCCCAACTCAACTTGGGTCCGGCCCAAAATCAAGAACAAATCTCAGTTGGGCTGAAATTTGTTGGGCCAAGTTCAAGGCCTGGTCCAAGCCCGCCGGTATCGTCGAAAGCCCGATTTCGGCCGCTGCCGTGTCGCCGTCGTAGTGTCCCGGTCCCCACTTTTAACCAAGTGAGTTTTACATGTTAAGTGGTTAGACTTAGTCATTAGCAAGTAGAAAGCTTTTAATATTTATTGAATGCGTCTCGGGATTTTTTTCCGGCCCTTATCAGGCTTCAATTAGGCATTTCGGGCATAAATTGGATTTTTAGTATTTAATTATTAATTTCCGAAATTAATTTAATTAATTAATTATTTTTCGAAAATTAGGCTGAGATAGCCGACGACCGAAATTTTGTGCTGATTGTCGTGGTGCAGCCCATTTATTTATTCGAGCTCTACGTTGTGTGGAAGTGAATTAATTGTGAAATTTGAGGATTTGTCCTAAATTATTTGTTATTGAATATTTGATTGGTAGATGGTTGAGTATGGGTATATAGCGCCAGTTACGTTGATGGGCTATATAGTAGAGAGAATGGTGAGAGCTAACTAAGAATATTATTGGCTAAGACCAATCAGGTATGATGTTATTGGAGATACGTGGTTTGGTGATTGGAAGTATCACTGGCGAAAACGGCACCTTAAAGAACGTACGTGAATGACTTATAGACAAACGTGGTTCGATGATCAAGGAATATCACTGGTGAAAATGATGGCTTAAAGAGCCCACGATGTTGTCTATTACCGATGTCACCTTGGCGAAAACGGCGCCCTAGAAAGGACTCGTGATTCGGTGATTGAGGATATCACTGGTGAAAACGGCGCCTTAAAGAACGCACGGTGTCAGTGATCGGTATGTCATTGGTGAAAACGACGCCCGAGAAACACATGTGATTTGGTGAATGAGTATACCATTTGAGAATCACGGTATGAGTGAGAATGACTCAGAGACAGTTGACGGACCTATAATCAACTAGGTTGATAGACCAATGACTTGATCTGATGTCATAAATTGATTGAATATTTGATGTGACATTTGAGGCATCTGTGTATAACCTTGATTTGCAGGTTGGAACTGAGGCCAAGGTAAGTCCTCTGACTCGTAATTTGTGTAGGCAACCGTGAAGTGTATTGGTTTACTAATTGGGTCTTAGGGGGTAGAACTCGCTGAGACGTAGTCTCATTGGTTATTGAATAACCATTTCAGGTCCATAGAAGGACTGGAGGAGGATTACCTGTTGGATGACCCCGATGATGAGCCAGTAGAGGATGAAGAGCTTGAAGAAAACGAACTTAGTGAAGAAGAGTCTGAGGAGGATCGGGATGATGATCCTGAGTACGACCGGATGAGGACTGAGATCCCATACCGTTTTGTGAACCTTGTGTACTTGTGTATAGGTGTTAGATCAGACCTATGTTAATAGTATTGTAAGATACTATGAGGTGCGTGTGTATAAAAGTATGGTTATGAATTTCAATATGAAAAATATGGCCTGCTTTTCTATCATACTGTTTTATTGTCTGGGGATTTATAACTGCTTCCGCATGCGTATTAAAATGAAAGGGTCGGCGATACATAGTCCTGGGATATCGCATTCTAAAATCGACCAAGGAGAAGGATGGGTGCTCTCCGAGGATCGGAGCGTGATAGATTTAATTCAAGTCTCCAGTAGAGTCGTCGAGCTATTGCGACCTACCCAAGACAATTTGACCTGCCTAAGGGTTTTGGTTAATGGATTACTAAGTTTATACTTAGTTCGAGCCCTTCCAATCCCTTACCAATTCACAACTTTCAATTTGAGTTCTTAACATGCAAAATCAGTTTATTTCGGAGTCGCCACTAATTAGTTTTTAGTAGGGTGATTAAAAACCCACATAAAGTGGGGAAGTGTATTTTACTCTATGAATAAGAGATTAAATGGATTCGGGAATTGATTATGCCAAATTAATGTGACGTTCTTTCAATACCTTTTCTCTTTTATTTATAAAATTATTTCACTTCTTAATGAAATAAACCTAAAATGCAATCACTAAATGACATAAGAATATTATGGCAACGATGAGGCAAACGTGATGACATGGCATAGATGAAGTGGCATGGTGACGTGGCATGGTGATATGGCATGTACGATGACGTGGCAAACACGACATGTCAAGTTATGATAATATGGCGGGCATGACATGACAAGATGTAATGAAATGGCAATAATGCAATACGATCTATTCTATACGCATGTATTGTTTTTTTTTTTTGAAATTCGTAATTAATACTTAATGAAAATTAACTATTAAGAGTAAAAAGTTATTCAACTCAAACTAGGAAATAGTTTAGATTAAATTCTATTTTTAGTTGGAAACTTATCATAACTCGAGAGATATTATCATAGTATGCAATCTAATCTAAAAAATTAAATTTTATCTATCATGCAATCTTATCTAAGAAAACAATCCTAATCTATTAGGAAACCTTATCTGTAATCTATCATAATGCTACCCAATATCTATTCTAATCTATTATGCAAATTTTTTGGTATTTTTTGAATAGGAAATAATCGAATGAGATAAGCATTAAATCGCAAAAAGTTAAGCACCGTATTCACGAAAGATAACCATCAAATATTCAAAGATTATCTAATTGACTCAATTTGGTGACAAATAAAACCAACACTCTTATCCAGTGGCTTAAGGATTAGGTTGCCCAATTTCCGTGCGAACAATAATCCTATCTAGTAACTAGAGGTCGAATTTCCTAATTTGAATATTTCTAAAAATCCCAAGAAATGCAAATTAACTCACAATTATTCAAATAGGCAATAACTCAATAATTCAAATTTGGATAAGGACACTTACCTAATTCTAAAATATTGTTTCCAATTCAAGGACCGGCGAACAGTGAACTCACGGTGACTGGCGGCTCGTGGTGAAGGCTCACAGTATCGGTAGTTGGCAAGGCTAGCCGATGGTGATGAGGAGAGCTACTCAACATTAGATTCGCTGGTCGAGGGCTCGGTAAACTGCTCGGTTGGTGGCCTCTCTGTGCAGCAACTTCACGAAGCTCACTTGTGGTCGTGGAGTGGTCATGGTTGGGAGCTGTAGCAAGAGCGTGGCAACAGATCCTCGGAGCATGCTCAATTACGCATAGGGTGGAGCTGTTCTCGTCAAGCACGCGTGGTGGCTGCTTGCTGGTCATCGTCTCGTGGCTGGGTGTGGGGAGCAGCGAGCTTACGGATTGGAAAGCAGCAGCTACATCAGATCAGACGCAGTAGCAATGGCGAGACACTATGGTGATGAACATAGCAGAGGCTGCGATGGTCACTGGCTGGAGCTCGTCAAGAGGGGGCTCCTTGGTCAGCTAGAGAAGGCGTCGTGGCTCCTGGTGCAGCGATGGATGGGCAGCTCATGGTCTCAGCCTGGCAAGCTTCAGATCGTCTTTGGGCTGAGCAGGGGACGGCGGGCTTGAGGTGGTGATGCGCGTGCAGGTGTGACCACAAGAGCTAGGCTGTGGCAGCACGGTGGTCGTTGGGGACCTCGACCAATGGGCTTGGCTGAGGGCTCCTCTTGCCCGCGCCTCTTCCCCACCTCCCCCCCCCCCCCCTCTCCCTCAAACCACCAAACCGACCCCCCTTCCGTCAACCACCCTTCTCTCCCTCTCACCTTCTCTTGTGATTTCTCTCGAGTGCTCTCTAGTTCTCAATTGCCGACTGATGCGGCCACGCTTAATTGTGAAGCCCTTGTATGTATTTATAGTGAAAATCCTAGGTCTAATTAATTACACGAGCTTAATTTTAGCCTTATTAGGGATAATGGGCTCTAATTACTTAAAACTTTCTCTAATTAAACTTGAATGTGCTAAATCTCAATTTATTAAAGCTCAATGAGGCCCTTCCACTCTTATGAATTTGGCTAGCCCTATGGTGCATGGGCTTGGCCGAATTTCACCCAACTTAGTCCAAAAATCTGGGATAAGTACATTAGAAATGCCAAAAGTTATGTACGATGCTAATTTTAATGCCAAAAGTTTTTGCTGGCTTACTTAAGTGTTAAATCAGATAAAAACATATCACTTAGGTGCTAACGGTGATAAATTTTAGCCATTTGATTACGTGTCATTTATAATTAAAATTATAACTTAACTTGGCAAATTTTTAAAAACTCCATTCCACGTGGCATGTTTGGCAATTAAGTGGTCGCTTTTTAGACATGGCTGGCACTAATATGATTACTTTTAACAAAATAAACATTCAACGATCATTTTAAATAAAATTTGGTACTCAAATGGTAAATATTTACAACTTTTGGATGACATCGTTTAGGGATTATATGTTAATTAGGCATGCCGGCGAGCCACATAGGATCGAGAAATTAATAAAATATAGTCATGTTGATTTCCGATGACCGAGATCAGCGTTGACACTTAAATAATCATATTTTTATTTTAAAGTGGCACTTAAATTATCTGAAAAAAAAAACTTTTGACACTAAAGTGAGCACGTTTACAACTTTTGGCACTTCTAGGGCACGTTTGGTAACGATTCTGTTCCCGGGAATAGATTCTGGTTAGAAATGATTCTTTTTTATTTTGTTCCTGGGAACAATTTCTAAGCATTTTAAGCCGTTTGGTAATTGTCCAAAATTTAAGGTTCTAGAATAGAATTGCGTTTGGTACCGTGCTCATTGATTGTCCAAGGGCCAGCCCTCGTCGGTCGAGCCTTGCCGATGGCCAGGCCGGCTTTGCCGAGGTTGGGCGAGGCTCACCTGGCCACTGGCGGGGCTGGGCGTTGCGAGGCTTGCTCAGCCTCGGCGAGGCCTGCCTGGCCACCAGCAAGCTCGCCGGACCTTGCCTTGGCCTTGCGAGCCTCCGGCGAGCTCGCCGGACCAGTTGCTGGCAAACGGCGGACGGCGGCGGCGGACGGTGGCGACGGACGGACGGCAATTGCAGGATGGTTGTAGATGAAAAAGAAGAAAAGAGAAGAAGAAGAAGAAGAGAATTTGTTCCCCGGAACAAAAATTTTACCAAATGCAATTCTGTTCCCAAACTGCTCTCGGGAATAAAAAATCAGAATCAGTCACTATTGGGATGGTTACCAAACAGGACCCTAGTATACTTATCCCCAAAAATTCATTTAAGTTCAAGACCTTCAATTCATCGCCAAGCTAATTAAAATGCATATATGAGCTCATCAATGCAAAATGCTCCTAAAATTCTATTGCAATAAAATGATTTTATTTTTGTTTAGGGCTCAGGGTTGTTCCCTAATTTTCAGTGTTACTAAATGATTAATTAAAATTTAGGTGTCAACAAGACCGAATGGACTTATATAGAATCTAACATATCTTAAGGAATGGATTGATGCATAGATTAGTCACGAACCACATGGAGATCACAAGCATTCCATAATAAAGTAATCAAGTAACATACCAGTGAAACAAATTAAACTCAAGAAGCAATTCTACTTTGTCATATGCACAAAAGGCTTCTCTCAAAATGTAGAGCTCTCTCTACCTCCTTGGTAGCGTTTTCCCCAAACCCTCACTCCACTGTTGCCCACCACAAAGCTTCCTTTCCGATGTCAAATATTGCCTTTCATCTCCATCCTTTCCATCTCTATTTCTTCTTGTAATCACAGCTTAATTCTCAGACCCATCTTGGCCCATCTCCTCTCCTTCGCCTCTTCACCATCGCCCTCTGCCTTAGTTCTCTGCCTATCTTCTGCATGTACCTTTCGCATTGTTCTGACGGTGCCCTTGCATTCCGATGCTTCTTTTTTCTTTTGATTCGACCTCATTGGATATGGAACTGCTAGATTAGCTTGCCCTCTTGTCAATTCTTCTGGAGCTGCTCGTGGATGGACCATTTCGACGAAGAAGCAAATCCTCCGAATTGTGCTATTGCTTGCTCTCGAATGGACCACCTTGTTAATGAAGAAGAGGCTCGCCTTGCTGCCCTGTGCAATCGACTGGGACGTCTTTGGTTAGAACAGCAAATAGAAGTCTAGGATGATGCGGCCCCAAAAGAAAAATAGAGGAATACAGATTAATTTTGGTGGTTAAGATTCTAACCAGTCCATCCATTAATTTTCAAGCGTTTCATAATATTATGAAGCGCGTTTGGCGCACTGACCAAGTAGATATATCCCAAAGCGAAGTGGGACTATATGTCTTGAGATTTAAATCGGAAGAGGAAAAACGGAGAATATTCGAGAATGGACCTTGGCTCTTCGTGAATCAACTGGTTGTTTTAAAGCCCTAGACACCAAACACCCCTCTGCATTGCTATGACTTTACAACCTGTGCTTTTTGGGTTCAAGTATTTGGCCTTCCCTTGGAATGGTGTACTGAAACAATGATTAGTAAAGCTGTGCGACATGTTGGTAGGGTGCTGGAGGTTAAAATAGAGCACAAGGAAGGTACAACTCTAAGAGCAAGGAGGGCATGGGTTGAAATCAACCTACAACAGTCGCTCAAAACAGGGCAATTGCTCAAATTGAAACATAAGAATATTTGGTTAGATTTTCGATATGAAAGGCTATCACTACTGCTACTCATGTGGTAAACTAGGACATTATGCAATATACTGTAAAGACTTCCCTTTTGATGAAGGCAAAATGGAGAGCAAGGATAATATGTATCATGGTCAATGGCTCCGAGCTGAGGTTCGGGAACATAGTTCCTTTTGGCGTACCTTTTATGAGCCTCACCACCCACGGGAAGAGGCTGAAGAGATTATCCTGGAGACTCCTCAGTCTCCCAATGTTTTGATTCCTACGACCAGCCACGAAACAGCAAAAACAAGGAAGTTATGGAGTTACCAGTTGGCAGCCAACTTATTACTATGGCAAAACCGATCAAATGGCAACCTCTAGCCAGGGAATCAACAGGATTCGAAGCTGAGACTGACAAGATCCCTGCACATCAGCAACATGCAATAATTACAGAAGCGGCGGAAGGTTCATTCAAATCCAAGAAACTGAAAAACACACACTTGAACACAAAGACAGGGCCCATCAAAAAAGCAAAACGGTACAACCTATATGAATTGAGAACTTAGATACAAGAGAGGTTTGATGAATCTCATCTCCAGGAGACTCTAATCCTCATGGGAGTAGGTCCCGAAAGTTGGGCTTTGGTGGTTGGCCATAAACAACCACCAAGTAACAAATGAAGTTAGTAAGTTTGAACTATCAGGGTTTGGGCAATCCCCTGACAGTTCAAGCTCTAAGGGCCATAGTGACCAAGAAAAGCCCGATGTTCTTTTTTTGATTGAGACTAAAAATCAAGAAGGGATGCTTCTTCGCCTTCAAAAGAAATTGAGATACCCTAGCAGTATTATAGAAAACCCTATTAGCTTGGCTGGTGGCTTAGTGGTGTTTTGGAACGATAGAATATCATTGACAGTGGACCATCAATCTTCGGCTTTACTTGATATGGCATACACAGATATGGACTATGGCATAACAATGCGCCTCACATGTTTACATGCACCAGCAATATACCAACTCAGACAAGGTCTATGGGCAGAAATATGGCAGATCAATCACTATAATACTTTACCATTGCTGTGTGCTGGAGATTTTAATGACATATTGTATCATTGGGAGAAAGTTGGTAAGCGGCCAGCGTAACCACATCGCATGCACTCTTTTCGAGAACTTCTAAATGACTGCTCTTTGATGGACATGGTAAGCAAAGGTTGTGCATTTACGTGGATCAACAATAGAGACGGCGAGGACATTGTGAAAGAAAGATTGGATAGGGTGCTTTGTACTATGGATTGGCGACTAACCTTCCCTGACGCAGAAGTTTTTACCTTACCTACTCTTGGTTCGACCACAGCCCGCTCTTGTTAACAACCGAAGCAATGCAAATCGAAGACGAAAGGCTTTTCATTTTGAAGCTTATTGGTTTACGGGACCAAGAGTGTCGTTCTATCATTGCAAACTCATGGAATTATTTCTAGGTTAGAACATTGACTTTATCTCACAAGTTAAAGGCTGTCTTTGAGGCCCTTGCAAGTTGGAGTTGATCAAAGTTTGCCAATGCTCATGATCAAATCAATATTCTCAAGCAAAGCTCCAAAATCGACAAATCAACCCAATGGTCGGTATGACAAAGCCACGGTTACTAGTCTGAAAGAGAAAATTTAGAAGTTATGACAACAGGAGGAACAATATTGGGCGATGCGATCAAAAATTAATTGGCTTAGATGGGGGGATAAGAATACAAAGTTTTTCCATGCCACTACAATTGAAAGGAGACGACGTAATAGGATAAGCATGTTGCAGGATGAACATTAGCATTGGGTAGGTGAACCGAATTGCTTGAAGGAGATGACACTACGATTTTTTAAAAACTTATACACCTTAGCGGGACATCATGACTATGGGCCTATTCTAGCACAATGCACACCTGTGGTGACAGAGGAAATGAACTATAATCTTGTAGCAGCGGTCACTAGAGAGTGACAGAGGAAATGAACTATAATCTTGTAGCAGCGGTCACTAGAGAGGAAGTTCAGAAAGCAACATTTCAATTGGGGGAAACAAAAGCTTCGGGTCCCGATGGCTTGAATGGATAGTTCTACCAATCTCATTTGGATATCTTATAGGAAGACATAATCTCTTCTGTGCAGGATTTTTTCAACTTTGGAGTGATGCGACCCGAGTACAATAGGACATTTATATCACTGCTACCTAAAATATCTCACCCAGAACAACTTGATCAATACTAACCAATCGTTCTTTGCAATTTTATCTACAAAATAATATCAAAGGTCCTAGCAAATCGACTGAAGACCTAGTTACCTGAGTTAATAGCGACGGAACAGAGTGCTTTCATTAGTGGCCGTCAGATTCAAGATAATATTCTTGTGGTCCAAGAAGTGCTCCATCAACTCAAGATAAGGAAAATGAAAAAAACTTTCCAAGCAGTTCTGAAAATAGACATGCAAAAGGCCTATGATCAGGTGGAATGGGATTTCCTAAAAGACTATTTCCTTCAGCTGGCTTTCATGCACAATGGGTTCAATGGGTGATGCAATGTACCACTACGGTCTCCTTGAGTGTTAAGTTTAATGGAGAACCCTTACCCTACTTTCATCCAACTAGGGGTCTCAGGCAGGGAGACCCCCTTTCTCCATACCTTTTCATTCTGGTGGCAAACATCCTATCTACTCTTATTAGTCAAGCTGTGGACATGGAAAATATTAGAGGTATTAAATTAAACAGGAGGTGTCCTACCTTTTCTCATCTTTTTTCGCAAATGACGCCATATTCTTCTTAGAAGGAAAACTCTTGGAATGCCAGAACTTAGCCAATATACTAAATCAATATTGCCTAGCTACAGGACAAGAGGTACATCCAAACAAATCTGGCATTTTCTTTAGTAAGGCATGTCCTAACAGCCTTCAAGTGAATTTGGCAAGAGAATTTAGAGTCCCTATGTTAGAAAAGATTGGCAAGTATCTCGGCATACCGTCGGACTGGGGGAAATCAAAAAGGGAGATGTTCGCATGGATTCTGGGTCGAGTAAACTCCAAGCTAGAAGGGTGGAATGAACAACTTATTTCTAAAGGGGCTAAGGAAACTCTAATTAAAATAGTCGTATGAGCACTCCCGCAATATGCTATGTCTACGTTTAAAATCCCTATGTCTATTTGCAAGTCAATAGAACAGAAAATTGCTCGATTCTGGTCGCAAACTAACAGTAGCAAATCCGACATACACTGGAAGAATTGGGACACTCTCAAGAATTTGAAGGACAATGGGGGTCTGGGTTTTCGAGATCTTATTGCGTTTAATAAGGCTTGTCGACACCTAAATTTTTGCGATTCGGTCATTCATTTATTGTATTAAAAATTAGGGGTTAATTTTATCCCTAAAAAAAATATTAACTGCATAGCATATTAATTTAGGTGCATTTGTTTTTTATTTGCATTTTATACATTTATTTATTGGACCAAAGGTAGATGGGTTTGAATTAGTGGTTCTGAGCTTTAATTTAGCAGGCCGGATTAAGCCCACGGAGCGAGCAAAATTGGCCCAAAAATTAATGATAAAAAATCTCGTGAAAAATAGGAATTTGAACATTTTCCAGAATATGACGAATTTTTTGGATAGGGCAGATGTGAAAAGCAAATATTGCATTTGGAAAAAGAATCTTTGTGAATATGAATTTGTAAAAAATCAAAATCCTAATCCTTGGCCTATAAATAAGTTGTTTGCATAGGGTTTCAGGGGAGGCCACACAATACAAAAAGACACAGCCATAATTCTTGAAGAAAATGGGGTTTCTTTGAGTTTTCATTCAATGAAAGAAGGTGAGAAAGAGAAATTCTTTTAGGTTTTCTTCTGCTGGCTTCGAAAGTGAAAAGGAGGGTGCATAAAGTATAGAGAGGAGAACAAGTGAGAGTGATGGAGAGGGAGAGAGAGCAGAAAAAGAAAAGCAAAAAAAAAAAAAAAAAAAAAAAAAGAAAAGGGAAAAGCAGAGCAGAAAACGGGGGACTGTTCATTGTCTTCTTCGTGCAGCCGCCTCCCCCCCTGCCTTTTGCCTGCGACCCTTGCGTCGCCGCCGCGCCACCGTACCCTTGCGCCGTCATCACTGCACCGCCCGACGTCCGATAGCCAGCCCCCGACGCTCGCTACCGCTCCGCCCGGGAAGACGCCGCGCCCGTAACGCCGCCTCTCTTTTGGTTTTGCTCGTGAAGTCATTGACCACCGCCTCGCTTATAGCTCGTCGCCGGCAAGCGGCTCCCCGCGACCAGCCCCGATTGCAACTCTAGACGCCGCTCCTACCACGACTCCCCTCTACAAGCCCCGCACCAGAGCGGCGCGAGATCTTCAACGCCCGTCGTTGTCGCACCTCTGCCTCCGCTGCTCGAGATTCACCTGTGACGTCGGCCCTACTCTGTCCGCGATCTGCCCAACCCAGCGGCGCTGTGTCCCGCTGACGCTTCCTCCTGCTCGCTCTTTGTTGCCTGAGCCGCCGGCAGTCGAAGCCCACGCCGTCTCCCTCGCCCACGAGCTCGCGTCGCTGGTCTGCCCAGGAGCCGCGAAGTCACTGACCCCCGCCGCGCTCGCTCCACCGAGCACCACCGTCGCTGCCCCCTGCTCTATCCGCGATTTGCTACCAGCCCATCGCAAACGCTTGCAGTTGCCGTGCCTCTGCCCCTAGTCGCGACGCCGCCATTGCTGTCTCTCAGCCCGTTCATCTACACCCCTTCGACCCAGCAGCCAAGCAACCCCGACTGGTACTTCGCAGGTCACTAGAGCTCCGTCTACGCCTCTCCTCAGCACCTGAGGTCCCCTACAGCAGCCACCTGCGACGCCGCTGCATTTTTCGCCTTCTGCTGCTGCCCGACGCCACTAGAGCCTACATCGCCGGTCTGCTTTGCTGCTGGTCGTCATTGCCGCCGATCCAGCTTCGACCGCAACGCCCTTGCCGGACTGACGACCAGCTGCCCTTGGTTGAGTCCCAGGAGCTGCTAAGCCGTGGGGTAAAAAAATCACATTAGGTAGTTTTCTATTTATTTTATTTTATTTTATTTTATTTTACTTGTTCTTTTTAGTATAATTGTTTCTTAATGTAAGATTGAGATTGCCCGTCATGAAATTGCTCTGAAATTTGGGATTGACAGTCCAATTTTTGCGCCCGAAATCCAACTCGCAATCGTAATCGCTTGAAAAATCACCAATCCGATCTTCCGCCTGAGATTCGATTCGCGATTTATTTAAAAATTGGCCAACCCGATCTCATGCGCGAGATATGGTTCGCCAATTTGTGAATATCAATCCTATCTTATCTGATTTGCCGTCATGTTCATTGAATCAATTTTAGGAAAAATCCAAAAACATATTTGAGTTGGGATTCGGTTTGTTTTAGAATATTTCTTGTTATCTTGCATATTTAGAATAGAGATTTTATTTCGAATTTTTATAAAAATAAAAAAATTCCAAAAAATGAATTCATTTAGGATGTTAGTTTTTGTTTAATTTAAGTTGCATGTTTAATTATGTGGCAATTTTAAATTTCGAAATTAATAAAAAAACAACAAAAAATTCAACAAAGAATTCATCATGCATATGTCATGTAGAATTAAGGCATTTAGATTAATCTTTTTAGATAGACTGCATCTTAGGTTAGAGATTGCTAAGTTAAGATAATATCTTGGTTTAAATTAGGATTTAGCTTGACCTAATCCTTAATATAAGTTGGATAGAATCTTGATCTAGCTAGATAATTTTCACATTTTTCTAATTTCGAATTGCATAAAAAATACAAAAAATGTCTTAGGATAAGTTAGTTTCAATCCCTAGGATAGATGACACATTTATAAAAAAAAAAAAATGTCATTTGCATGTCATATAGAATTAGATTCATAAAATGCATGTCATTTAGTGATTGCTGCTAGGTCCATTTAATTAGAAATTGCCTATCATTAGAATTAGGTCATTTAGTTATATTGCATTGCATAAGGCATGATTCTCATTAAATTAAGTGAAAACAAAAAAAAGAAAAAGAAATTGCATGTTAATTAGAAATCATATCTAGGATTGTTGATGTGAATTCTGATCTAACATTGCGGATGCTTTCGTTGTTATGAGGTAAGTCCTGCAATTTATTCATTGCTTTCTTGGATGTTAAATTGGTGGTTTGCGCACTCGTATGATCACCTCACATGTTAGGGAAATAGATTTAAAATCAATCCAAGCTGCCTGCAAAAAAAACATTTTTGAAAATAAAAGAAATGGTACCGAACGGGCATTAGAGAAGTCTAGTGTAACTAAGTTCCCATACCCAAAGTCTCTGGTTCGTAGGAGTAAAATAATCCTCCCATTATTTTACTTAGGTGTCTAATCGACCTACCGTAAACTGATTAGTGGTGACTCCTACATAAAATCCATTTGCATGTTAAGAACCACCATGCGCATGTCTATGTGATTGCCATTGATTTTCCTTGGTGAAGTAATTCTTCTACCATTATACTATGAAATTTACTTACTTTGTCATACTTTTGATCCGTCCATGACAATCTAGCTCAGTAATTTGATCTAATTCATTTTGTCAATCAGAAATGAAATGAGAAAATTGTCTATGGCATCCTAAAATTTCATGACAACCCTTGGATATACCATGAACCATGAATAGGTGATGGAAGCGCAATCGGATTATATTATAGCCATTAGACCGATGAATTACAATAGATTAAGGCCGAGCATTTAATGGACATTTGTTTTGCTAGAAAATCTATCCTATGTCCATGTGTGATCAAGGATTTTGCAAAAGGACAAATTGATGGAAAAATTTTGTTCTTGGCCATGAACTTTATAAGTTGGATTTTTTATTGATTTATGTTACAAAGTTTTATGGAATATAAATTGCAATTAGGTGTTAATATAAATAAGGATTAGGGTGGGTCATTAGGAGAAGGTGTGGGCCAATTTTGCCAAACCAGCCCACAACCCCACTGTTCGGCCACTAAGGCCTGGCCCACGAAGCCCAAAAAGGGCTGCTGTCGACCAAAGGAGGGAGAGGCCCGGCCCATTGAGCCCATCAACCTGCATAAAAATCTACAAGTGACAAGAGGAGCTTACCAAGTGTCATTCCCTTAGAGCCAAGTGGCAATTGCATGCAATCAAATGATTGCTAATGATGAAGGGGAAGAAAAGAGGAGAAGGGGATTGAATGAGGGGGGGGGGGATTATCGACGGAGAGAGAGAGAAAGCCGAGAGAGGGAGAGTGCAATCGGAAGAGAGGGAGAGTGAACCGAGAGAGGGGAAGCCGAGCGTGAGCCGTGAAGGGAGGAGGAGACCGTCGACACCGCCTAGCCCCGCCGTTTTGCTTGCCGAGATTTTCATTGGATTTAAGGCAAGTAGAGTCCATTGATCTACTCTTTGCTTGCTGTGCTTGTGTGTGATGAGTGGTAAATTTCGGATGTGGTGGCGGTGAGGATTTTCGAAGTTATAGGAGTTGTGTTTTAGCCTAGTAACCTGTTTTCTGGAAAAACAGTCCGACCTTTGGTGATTTCGTGAGCTGGATGCGATGTTCTAGATGTAATATCACTTCTACTTCTTGATGAAAGTTGTAGAGGACTTATTGGAGAAAAACATATCAAAATTTCAGAGAAAACGAACAAGTATTTGTTGGTGAAACTATTTTTCTTCAAAGATACTAGATCTGGAAAATATAATGTCGACCTATTGTGATTTTGCGAATTTTGTGCAAGTATCAAGTCCGAATTTGATCTCATGCCCTTGATGAAAGTTGTAGATGACATTTTGGGGGGAAACATACTAAAATTTTAAGAGAAACGGACAAGTATAGGTTGGTAAAACGAAATTTTTTTGGAACGGTTAGATCTGGAAATCGCTACCGAGAGACAGAGACGGTTCTGGTGATTTTAGCTTTTGATCTATCACAAATTTGACTTCAAGTTCTTCACGAGACTTTTACTTGTATGTCTTATCTATAATATATCAAAATTTCAGAATTTTTCGAGTTGATTTAGGATTTTTACCGAATTTATGAATAAAACTGTGCAATGACAATGTTCCGAAAAATTTAAATTGTGATGCATGGACCCTAATAACCGGTACGAAGCTTCTTTTGACGCGGTGTTCTTCATGAAACCTTTCTCTCTAGATGTTGTTTGTAACATGTTAAATTTTCAGAATTTATTGAGATTGTTTACTAAGTTTTCAAGAATTTTTACTATAGAAGTGCATTCTGTTTTATCCAAAAATTTATTTCACTTTCAAGAATAAATGAATTGTCTTATGAGATGTGATATCGTGAGTGGTATTTGTGCTGCATATGTGGTAATAATTGTGCATTTCACATGACATCGAATTGATGAGATTTTATAAACTCCATGAAACTTTTGGCATCATGATATTGAATGGCATTTTTTCAAAGATGATATATATATATATATATATATATATATATATATATATATGTGATGATGATACCATCGGAGGTGTCAGCCGACAATGCCCCGGGAGTGTCGGGATGCCCGGAGGTGTGTGCTAGATGCCCGGAGGTGTGTGCCGGATGTCCTCGGGAGTTTTGAGATGCCCGGAGGTGTGTGCCAGATGGCCCCGTGATGCCAGTTGGGATACGGAATGCCCCGAGTGTGTGTGCTGGATGCCCGGAGGTGTGTGCCGGAGGTTCCTCGCGATGCCAGGTTGGGTGCAAGTGATAGATGAGGGATGCAAACACTGGTCCCTGGATAAAAAAAATGAGATCCTTTTGTATATCAAAAATTGAGAATATTGAATCATGCGCATGTGTGAGTGCATATGACATGGGATATAATTGCCTATGAAATTGAGTTGATACTATATGGCATTGAGAATGCGATCATGAAGGCATTGAATGGATCTCATGGGAATATGTATATGTGATTGTATGATTAATATGGATCATGCGCATGTGTATGTGCATATGGTATGGAATATGAATTGCCTTAATGTATGGATCTCATGGAAATACAAACATGATCACATGGATGATATGTACATTTTACATGAAATTGTGATTGTCTTACTTGTTGCATTGTGTAGTTTGATGGATCTTTACTGCTGAGTGGTTGTACTCACCCCTTTTTGGGGATTAACATTTCAGATTAGAGATGCCTCTAGCACCTGTCACACATGGTACATTCTATGGCTTACCATCCGATGTTGAGGTTGAGTGCTCGGAGCACCCCTGTGTCGGTGGTCATGGTTTGGTGTTTATCCGTGTCTGTGTTTTGGTCATGTACGATATGCGTATACCTGATGGCCCTGTAGTTCAGGAGTTCTTTTCTGTCCATGTACGTCGAGATGGGAGGATGATGGGGATGCTACTGCCGCCACCGGCCGATGCACCGGGCTGGATGTGATAGGAGCGTGTGACTGGTGGAGGCTGACACTTTTTGGGATGGCCGACACTAGATGATAGATGGATGTGCATGTTTGATGTAGAGTTAGGTTCTTTTGGGTTATAGCCGAGCTTAGTTAAAGTCTTGGCTTTTTGTTGTACCGACTCGTGATGTCTATCAAAGTATGTAAATAAAAGTGGTTTGGCTTTTACTTATATATATATGAAAAGTGTAGTTGGTGTGCATTGCATTGTATTATTTAGTTGGAGTACGGGTTAGGGAGTTGTCGAGTATGCTTCCGTTATATGAACTGCGCTGGGACCGATTAAGATGATACAAACCCCCAAGATTTATGGACCCACTACAATCAAATGGTATCGGAGTGACATGTGATTATGACAAAAAAAAGGGGGGTAAGAATTCTATGGCGACCCTAGCGGATCGGGGGCCGTGTCGGGGGTGCCACAGCCGTTTTTGGTATCAGAGCAATGGTTATATGTGGAGTGATAAGAAGCCTCATTTGGAAATTAAGGAATATGATGACAATTCACACCATAGGATATTAACTGGAATAGTTGATTTACTTTGAACAATGGGTGATGGATATTCACTTGTAGATCCCTAATAGTTTATTATGAGTTGCTTTTAGGTGCCAGTAACATGTATATGTTACTTAAATATATAGTTGTAGTTGCTTTTAAATGGAGACATTGAATCACAGATTATTCCCGAGGCAAATGCTTGGAAATTGCAGGAAAACCATGGTACGAGCTGGAAGTTCTCATCCATCGAGGGCTGAAGCCTCTGCTGTAAGTGCTGAACCTGAATGGAAGATATCCTGCAGGCATTGGCCAATATTGGAAATCTGATGGAAAGACAAGCGCAGTAACAACCCGGAGTGGAACGTTGCCCTCAAGGACTGGTGGAACAATTTCTGAAGCTGAAGCCACCTAAGTTTAGTGGAATGGGAAGTCCTGAGGAGGTGGAACAATGGATTGATGGTAAGAACTATGTGGTGACCCTAACGGATCGGGGGCCGTGTCGGGGGCGCCACATTGCCATGCAATGAATCATTTGGAAAATAACAAAAAAAAAAAAAAACTTTGGAGAATTTATTTTCAATTCATGTCTGGGGAATTTAGTCTTGCTAGGGTGTCTATCTTTATTTTCCTGGTCCATTTTTAGGAAATGCCCTTGTTGTACGAACTTTTCATGAGTAAATGAAAAAAAAATGGAAAAATCGATTAGATCATTGTCATGGATTGATTTTCTATTTACACATCATGCTTACATGTTCCCGTTCATTCGAATTATGTGATTATGTAGCGATCCCGCTCACCCATCCGTTTATGATCGAGAGCTAAAATGACGGATGAAAAAGAGCCTATCTCGTCAAGCAAAAGTGCTGCGATGACATAACTGCTCTATCTTCAGTGAGAAATTACGACTCCAAGAAGAGAGCCAAGAAGACTTTTTGAACTGTCTCATATTCCTAAGGTAGCCACCATGAAGAGACTAATGACATATCTAGAGGGAAGAATATCTAACTTGAAGGGTTTGCATCACAAGATCAAGGAGGGTGAAGAATTCAAGTACACATGATTCATGATCATAAGTAGTTCGATTTCCTCATTTAATTAGGGGCATGCACCTTCCCATGCGTGGGAATTTTTATCGCTTTTTAGGGATTCATTTTAAGTTCTTCTGTGCTTGAACATCACATTCCAATAAATGTAATTCGATTGATGAATATCAATAAAATTACAAGTTTTGTTTAGAGGACATGATGGGGTATACCAAACTAGCCCGGTGACGATATCCAACAATAAAAAGAAAATATCATCCATGGAGAAATTCTGAGGACTGGGCTTCTTCATGCTTCCTCATCAAAAAAAAAAAAATTCCCAAAAAAAGGAGAATAAAAAAAATCATTTTTCAAGTCATTTCCAAAAGCATGCATTAAGTTAGCCTTGTTTAATTTTCTGACTCATTTACTTCATGTTTCAGAGCATTACTTTCTTGTCTTGATCTGAAAATGGCGCATCAGATGACAGATTGGGGGCATGGCAGATTTTGGTAGTGACGCGACTGGGATAAAATCTCGATTCGAGCCAAAATGGATATGCAATTTGAATAGTATCCTATTCATGCACATTCTCTTGTGCAGGGGCAAAAGCGGATTTTTACTTTTGATTGATAGAGACAATCCAATGACATCCATTGCTGAGACAATCCCTTTGTGGAGCAATCCCCTGAATGAATGCTTAAAACCATGTTTTGAGTGCAATAAATTGTTTGTTTTGAAGTCACAAACGCTTTTCATGTTTAAAGTTGCTGGACTCTTTTGAAAAGAGAATTTTCATATTGATTTAGCTCACCAATTTCATGTGGAGATGTGTCAAGATAGACAACTCAATGGAGTGACATCAACGTTTAAGAATGCTGAATGAGATGTATTAGGATGATGAAAGGCAAGCCCTATCCTATACACAGTCCCTTAGTTATACGCTTGTGAGATGAGGGTAAAAAGTTCTCTTGCAAAAGGTACGATGACCGAAATGATGAGGGGCCATTCATTTCTCTATCTCAAACACAACAGATGATCCATTGCTTAACCACTTTGAGCCTTATACACTTGTGAAGATTTTTTTCAAATTACCCCTGTCAAGAACCACCCCACATCGGGGCAAATTGGAGGGTAAGACAGCACCATAAGGTGAAGAAAATGGATTGGATTTTTTTTGCTCTCACTTGCATCAATCTTCTAGTTTTGCTATTACATTGAATTCATGTTGTAATTTAAGTGCCTTAGGATGATGAAGAGCATTTCTTTCTCTATCTTAAACACTTATATCCTTTGCATAGCCCATTTGAGCCTGCAATTTCATTTCTTCAAACCTAGTTGGTGATCATCCCCCACACTGGGGCAAGGCAAAAGGCAGATAAAGACTCTTGAAAAGTTCGAGTGTTGTTCAAAGTGTAATTGCTAGATGCATTGATTGTGTGCAAGAATTGAATTCAAAATAGAACTAAGGGTCATGAAAAAGCAGTGTGCCTAGTAAAAGCAAGGCCAATGCCCATGAAAAAGAAGTGAAAAAAATGAATGAGAACTAGGGGCATGAGAAAGCGGTGCGCCTAGTAAAAGCAAGGCCAATGCTTATAGATGAAAATGAAAAATGAAAAAAAGAGTCAAGATAGATGACTATCAGTTGCAAAGATTGTATCCCAATGGAGCAGTACTCAAAAAGTCAAGATCAATGGTGTATTTATAATGACAATCTCCGGTGAAGGAAAAGACCGGTGACAATGCCTAGATGATCATCAACTCTCACCCCTATACACATTTTTTAGCCTAATGATCAATTTGTTTCTCAACCCATGAACCCAGCCTACGTTACGTCCCTTACAAAGTCTCTTCTGATTAGGGCACTTGAATTAACGTATGGATTCACATGTCATAAGCATCGCTCAAAGAAGTGCGAGCAAGACTATTTCTTTCTCATTTTGCAGGGTTCTTGACTTGTAAACACGGATATGATTACAGAATTATTTTTTCAATAGCCTTGACTCAAAGAGTCCCTTTGTTAAGCCGTTGATCAAGCACACATTACGGTCCCTATTAAAGACCTCTCAGATTGGTAAGGTCGTACCGCTTGCGAGAATACTCGAACCCCCGTCGATATGGTGAGATTGAATGATTCTCATAAAATAGCTATTCTAAATGAGAGTGAGTGAAAGTCCTTTCCAACTGAAAGTCTCTCATTTAGTATTCTTAGAAAATCCATGTTATGAAAATTGTCTTGAACGATGATTCTCTCCAGTGAAAATTTGGGTGATGCAAAGGTCATTATGCATGAACCCCGATTGAATTAATAAAAACTTAAGTGGATTTTGAAGTTTACATTGCATATTTCTTTGGTAGATGCATTTTTGCTCTAAAGACCCAAGAACTCCTGATATTCAGGTTCCTTTCAGAATGCCTCATGATATTAGGAGATGAGAAACATTCACGAACATTCAAGGTGCATCATTGATGTTCCCAAAATTTATTTTCTACTAGGAGGTGAAAGACCACCACAGGATATCTAAATTCCAGAAGACATATCCCCAAGAATCAGAGATATCACCAAGTATATCTCTACCCATACTCTAAATACTTGTCATTGTGTAGGTATTCTCTCTAAAGTGCATCGACACTTGACTCGGTCAAGCTGTCCTTTATATTGACCTGGCGTGCTTTCGTAGCCCAGAATCCCTTTTATCGACCTGACGTGCTTCCGTAGCCCAGTGTCTTTTATATTGACCTGGCGTGCTTTTGTAGCCTAGAGTCCAATTCATCAACCCAGTGTGCTTCCTTAGCCCAGAGTCCATTTCATTGACCCGGCGTGCTTCTGTAGCTTGGTGTCATTCATATTGACCTGGCGTGCTTTCGTAGCCTAGAGTCTTTTTCACTAACTTGGCGTGCTTTTGTAGCCCAGAGTCTCTCTTTATCAACCCGGCATGCTTTCATAGCCCTGTGTCCATTTATATTGACCTAGCGTGCTTTCGTAGCCTAGAGTCCTTTTCACCGACTCGGCGTGCTTTCGTAGCCCGATGTCCCTTTTAATAGAATCGGTCTGCTTCTGTAGCCCGGAGTTCCTGACGTGCTTTTGTAGCCCAGAGTCCCTCTTTATCGACCCGGCGTGCTTTTGTAGCCCGATGTCCATTTATATTGACCTGGCGTGCTTTCGTAGCCTAGGTTCCCTTTTATCGAACCGATATGCTTTCGTAGCCCAATTTTCGTTTATCGACTTGGCGTGCTTTCGTAGCCCAGAGTCCTTTACATCAACACTCAATTGAGTTGTCCCCCAAAGATTTTTCTCCAGATTCAGTCTGATTCAGGTGACCGTAGAATGGTACGAGTCCTGGAAGGCGAATCCCCATTTAGGCGACCGTAGAATGGTACGGGTCCTAAACAACATCTATTTTCCTATTCAGGCAACCGTAGAATGGTACGGGTCCTAGACAACATCCATTTCCAGGCGACCGTAGAATGGTACGGAACCTGGAAAGTGAATCCCCGTTTAGGCGATTGTAGAATGGCACGAGTCCTAGACAACATCTATTTCTTTATTCAAGCGATCATAGAATGGTACGGTAACTATAAAATGAATCCCCGTCTAGGCGACCGTAGAATGGTATGGGTCCTAGTCAATACCAATTTTCCCATTCTGGACAACCGTAGAATGGTACGGGTCTTGAAAAATCAATATTTTTTGTCAAGGCAACCGTAAAATGGTACAGGTCCTAGACATAACCAAACATTGTCATACTGGGCGACCGTCGAATGGTACGGGTCCTAGGAAAGCTATCTCTTTGCAAAGCCATGTTACTATTCTGGATGACCGTAGAATGGTACGGGTCCTGGACATGTAACACCAACTATCTCAAATTACTCTATCCTCCTTGATAGTAAGTAATTCCAGGTAGGTTCATTTATCATTTGCGTTTCCATGCATCATATAAATTTCATTCAAAAATGGAATTTATTTTCCAACAAAAATCATTCAATGTATGTGCATGACCAAAATTTATGTTTCAATTTGTCTTTGAATGCAACCTCTACGAGCTCACCTTCAAAGAGGGGCAGTTGACACCTAAATTTTGACAATTCGGTCATTCATTTATTGTATTAAAAATTAGGGGTTAATTTTAACCCTAAAAAAATAAATTACATAGCATATTAATTTAGGTGCATTTGTTTTGTATTTTCATTTTATGCATTTATTTATTGGACTAGTGGCAAATGGGTTGGAATTAGTGGTTCTAAGCTTTAATTTAGCAGGCCGGATTAAGACCATAGAGCGAGCAAAATTGGCCCAAAAATTAATGATAAAAAATCTCGTGAAAAATAGGAATTTGAAATTTTTCCAGAATATGGTGAATTTTTTGGATAGGGTAGATGTGAAAAGCAAATATTGCATTTGGAAAAAGAATCTTTGTGAATATGAATTTGGAAAAAATTAAAATCCTAATCCTTGGCCTATAAATAAGTTGTTTGCGTAGGGTTTCAGGGGAGGCCACACAATACAGAAAGACACAGCCATAATTCTCGAAGAAAATGGGGGTTCTTTGAGTTTTCATTTGATGAAAGAAGGTGAGAAAGAGAAATTCTTTTAGGTTTTCTTCTGCTAGCTTCGAAAGTGAAAAGGAGGGTGTAGAAAGTACAGAGAGGAGAACAGGTGAGAGTGACGGAGAAGGAGAGAGAGCAGAAAAAGAAAAGCAAAAAAAAAAAAAACAAAAGAAAAGGGAAAAGCAGAGCAGAAAATGGGGGATTGTTCATTGTCTTCTTCGTGCAGCCACTTCCCCCCCCCCTTCCGCATGCCACCCTTGCGCTGTCACTGCGCCACCGCACCCTTGCGCCGTCATCACTGCGCCGCTTGCGTTCGATAGCTAGCCCCGGACGCTCCGCTACCATTCCTCGCCCTGGGAAGACACCGCGCCCGTAATGCCGCCTCTGCTCTGGTTCTGCCCGCGACTCGCTTGTAGCTCGTCACCGATGCCAGCAGCTCCTACGACCTGCCTCGATTACAACTCCAGACGCCGCTCCTACCTCGACTCGCCTCTAGAAGCCCTGCACTAGAGCGATGCGAGATCTGCAATGCCTGTCATTACTGCACCTTTGCCACTGCTACTCGAGATTCGCTTGTGACACCGCACATGCTCTGTCCGTGATATGCCCAACCTAGCGATGCCGCATCCCGTCGACGCTTCCTCATGCTCGCTCGTTGCTGCCCGAGCCGTCGGCAGTCGAAGCCCGCGTCGTCTCCCTTGCCCGTGAGCTCGCATCGCTGGTTTGCCCAGGAGCCGCGAAGCCGCTGACCCCCGCCACGCTCGCTCCGCCGAGCACCACCGTTGCTGCCCCTCGCTCTATCCACGGTATGCAACCCAGCCCGTTGCGAACGCTTGCAGTCGCCGTGCCTCTGCCCCCAGTCGCGACGTTGCTGCTGCTGTCTCTTAGCCTATTCATCTGCACCCCTTCGACCTAGTAACTAAGTAACCCCGACTGCTGCTTCTCAGGTCACCAAAGCTCCATTTACACCGCTCCTTAGCGCCCGAGCTCCCCTGTAGTAGCCACCCCCGACGCCCCTGCATTTTTCGCCTTCTGCTGCTACTCAACGCCACCGGAGCCTACATCGCCGGTTTGCGTTGCCACTGGTCGCCGTTGCCGCCGATCTAGCTCCGACCACGACGCCCTTACCGGACTGACAACTAGCTGCCCTTGATTGAGTCCCACGAGCTGCCAAGCCATAGGGTAAAAAAAATCACATTAGGTAGTTTTCTATTTATTTTATTTTACTTGTTCTTTTTAGTATAATTGTTCCTTAATGTAAGATTGAGATTGCTCGACATGAAATTGCTCTGAAATTTGGGATTGACAGTCCGATTTTCGCGCCTGAAATCTGACTCACAATCGCAATCACTTGAAAAATCGCCAATCAAATCTTCCGCCCGAGATTCGATTCGCGATTTATTTAAAAATTGGCCAACCTGATCTCATGCGCGAGATATGGTTCGCCAATTTGTGGATATCAATCCTATCTTATCTGATTTGCCGTCATGTTGGTTGAATCAATTTTATTTTGTTAAAAGGAAAAATCCAAAAAAATATTTGAGGTGGGATTAGGTTTGTTTTAGAATATTTCTTGTTATCTTGCATATTTAGAATAGAGATTTTATTTCAAATTTTAAAAAATAAAAATAAGAAATCCAAAAAGTGCATTCATTTAGGATGTTAGTTTTTGTTTAATTTAAGTTGCATGTTTAATTATGTGGCAATTTTAAATTTCGAAATTAATAAAAAAAACAACAAAAAATTCAACAAAGAATTCATCATGCATATGTCATGTAGAATTAAGGCGTTTAGATTAATCTTTTTAGATAGACTGCATCTTAGGTTAGAGATTGCTAAGTTAAGATAATATCTTGGTTTAAATTAGGATTTAGCTTGACCTAATCCTTAATATAAGTTGGATAGAATCTTAATCTAGCTAGATAATTTTCACATTTTTCTAGTTTCGAATTTCATAAAAAATACAAAGAATGTCTTAGGATAAGTTAGTTTCAATCCCTAGGATAGATGGCACATTTATTAAGAAAAAAATAAAAAAATGTCATTTGCATGTCATATAGAATTAGATTCATGAAATGCATGTCATTTAGTGATTGTTGCTAGGTCCATTTAATTAGAAATTGCCTGTCATTAGAATTAGGTCATTTAGTTATATTGCATTGCATAAGGCATGATTCTCATTAAATTAAGTGAAAACGAAAAAAGAAAAAAGAAATTGCATGTTAATTAGAAATCATATCTAGGATCGTTAATGTGAATTTTGATCTAACATTGCGGATGCTTTCGTTACTATGCGGTAAGTCCTGCAATTTATTCATTGCTTTCTTGGATGTTAAATTGGTAGTTTGCGCACTCGTATGATCACCTCACATGTTAGGGAAATAGATTTGAAATCAATCCAAGCTGCATGCAAAATTTTTTTTTGAAAATAAAACAAATGGTATCGAAACGGCATTAGAGAAGTCTAGTGTAACCAAGTCTCCGTACCTAAAGTCTCTAGTTCGTATAAGTAAAATAATCCTCCCATTATTTTAGTTAGGTGTCTAATCGACCTACCATAAACTGATTAGTGGCGACTCCTAGATAAAATCTCTTTGCATGTTAAGAAATTTGAATTTAAGTCGTGAATTGGTATGGGCTTAGGAGAACTCGAGTTAAGTCTAGGCTTAACAATTCATTAGCCAAATCCTAGGTGGTTCACACTCGAAAATTTGGTCGCGACAAGGCTTTATTGGGTAAACAGGCTTGGCGGTTAATACAACATCCTTACCCCCTATGGAGCAGACTCTTCAAAGGCCTGTACTTTCATTCTCAAGAATTATGGCAAGCTGCAAAAGGAACAAGACCCTCCTGCGGATGGCAGAGTTTACTGCTAGGCCGAGACTCAATCAAAGACAAGCTCCAGTGGTCTATTGGAGATGGAAAACGGATCAAAATCCGAGAGGATAGATGGCTTCCTCAAGGCATCATTGGTGGGCCTGCACCTAGAGGCGAACTGGAGAAAGTGGCTGATTTTGTTGTCCGAGACCAAGATGCATGGAATGTTTCCCTTCTTTGCCAAAGTTTCAATAATCAAACTGTGGAAGAAATTCTCTCCATTCAACTTCGACCACACTGCACTATTGATCAACTAATTTGGAGAGGGAAGCTTAATGGTATATTTACGGTGAAGAGTTGCTATAACTCTATCAGATCACAACACTACAGCGACAGACATACCCATGCTTCTTCATCATTCCAAACCCCCCGCAAGTTGTGGAACAGAATTTGGACAATGAAAACTACCCCCAAATTGCGCACCTTCATGTGGTCTGTATGCAACAATGCTTTGTCTACAAAAGAGAATCTATACAACAGGCACATCTTACAAGAATTGGTATGATGTCTTTGTCAAGATCAGGTCCTGGAATCTACAGAACATCTCTTTCTATTATGTCCTTGGACACAGGCTATTTGGTCTCACGCACAAGTCCAGATGACGATCCATTTTCGTGGAGTGCACAGAATAGAAGCTTGGCTAGCAGATCTAATCGAAAACAGAGATGGCTCACCTGATCTCGAGACTACTGCTTCCATTCTGTGGCAGATCTAGAAGGCCTGCAACAACTTTGTCTTCCGCCAGTAGAGGCCGAATTCCGAGTAGGTGGTACAGGTGGCTCTAGCAAACGATAGATCCATTCGGTGCTGCAATAAGATGAAGCCGAAATAGGGTTTACAGCAATCAAATCCAGATCAGAGATGGCGCCCACCAAATCCGGGAGTGGTAAAGGTTAACATAGATGGTGCTTACCCATTAGGCCACAATGAAGGCTCAGTGGCGTGCGTGTGCCGGGACTCTTCAGGCCAACTGACCGACGGCTTTACTAGCATCGTCACTACCTTCTCAGCTCTACAAGCAGAGGTGCAGGCACTCAATCTCACCCTTAAATTTCTGCTGTAGAAAGGGAAATCAAAAGATCACATTGTGTTGGAATCGGGCTGCTCGGTTCTTGTGGATGCCGTGCAAAACCCTACCTTGACACGTTGGGATAACATAGCTTTGTTCACTGAATGCACAACGCTCTTGCCATGCTTCCCTAATCTGTAGGTTCGCCACTGCCGAAGAGAAGCAAATTTTATTGCCGACTGGGCCGCCAAAGCCCATGGGTGCTCTTTCCTTCCAACGAACTGGGTAGTATCTCCTCCTCATCATCTTCTTGACCTTATTTACTATGAAGCTCTATCGAGCGGTTATTCCTCTTTGCGTTGGTAAAGAAATTAAACTCAAGAAATATAATATTTTAGGTTTCATTTGTATTAAGTGTCACTTTCAAAATAATTATTCGTTGATTTTGTGAAGATGATTGTGAGTGACTTCTCTTGAACCAAAATAGTATTTGAGAGTGGACACATTGTGTTGACACCTAATTTTTAGCCGATGCATCCTCAAAGGTAAAATTTGAGATTAAGGTTTACAATTGCAATGGATTTCATTTCTCGAGCAAAATGTGTGTTTTTTTTTTTTTCCATTGGCCCTTCATTTGTGATTAATTTCTTCATCATTTTCATCAAAATATAAAAAATTTGACTTTTGAGTCAACTTTTATGGTCGACATTTTAACAAAAAAGTCAACCCCATGTCAAAATTTAGTTTTTTGCGTAAAAAGTTCCCAAATATTCTCAATTTCACTTTAGTCATGAAATTTTTTACCAAAAAAAAAAAAATCAAAGGCTTGACCTATTAATCAATATTTTAGTGATTAATCACTAAAAAGTTGGCCAAAAGTCAGTCATTTGACCCAAAAATGTGAAAATCCTCAAATTATATCATTTTAGCTTCAATTTGACTCTGGCCACAAAATTTATCAAAAATCGATTAAAAACCTAGTTTTCTGATTTTTTTTTTCGATTTTACATTCAAAATCAACCAAAAATAAAATTACTTTCTTTCTAATAATATTTTAGCTTAGTTTCCTTCTTGACATTTTATCTGAAGGTCATTTCACAATTAATCGTTGAACCATTTTTGAAGATTGGCATGCTGGTGTGAAAATTTCAATTTTTTAGCCCCAATCAAGTTCTCAATGGGTTCTTCATAGTTTGAGAGATTTCACCCTTAATGGACCTATTTTCTTGGTAATAATCCAACTCCGAATTGACTTTGTCGATTTCACTAGGGAGCATTTCAATTTGATGGATTTAGCTTACTTGAACTTTGAAATTCAAACTAATGTGCCTCAATTGATGCAATTCAAGTTGACCCATTCTAGATTAGGTTTAATCTAATGGATTGAGGTTCAATATGAACATTGAACTTCAATTTCATTTTAATGTCTAATTCGTATCATTATGTTAATGTCAATTTGAATGCATTTGATATTTCATTATATCAACTGAATTGATTGCAATCAATTTGGCAATTGGGGATGAGGCTTGTGGAAATTGTGTTAATTGATTAGGAAGTCCGAATTCATGTGCCCATTAAATCATAGCACAATTGATCTTATTAATGATGTTATCAATTGAGATGTTGCTAAAAGGTTCAATTTACTTAATTGGGGTAAATTTGGACTATTTCTCTTCAATTTAGCCTATTTCTCTTTCAATTAGACATCAATTCTTTGCGATTAGGTCCTTCAAGGATCTAATTGCACACATTTTTGGCCAAGACCGACCGAACCGGTCCAAACCGATTTGGTCCGACTGGCCTTTGACGAAAAAATGGCCGTTCCAGTCGAGTCTTGATGGCCAGCAGCCACCATAAGGTCACCAACCTCTTGGCCAACCACCCCATCCCCTTTATGCAAAATTACCCTAGTGAAATTACAAAATTGCCCTTGAGTTACAAAATTACAAAATATCATCGATTAATCATTAATTCAAAAATTAACGTTGGCCATTCATTGGGTTTTTTTTTATCTTAGCCATCCAAGATGACATTGCTTAATTTTCCTCTAATCATAAGAAAACTTAGCAATTAAGGATTTCTAATCTTATCATGGGAGATCAAATTCTAGCCATTGGATTATGGATCTCATATTGAAACAAGGTATAAGAGGATTTTCCTTCCAAAATTCTAAGGGAGGCTCTCATTTTAAGATATTACTTGTCTCTCTACAACATACTCTCTCTCTCTCTCTCTCTCTCTCTCTCTCTCTCTCTCGGCCAAGCTTCATCACCAACAACCCACTCCATTGCCGACGACCTAGCTTCATCACCAACAACCCACTCCATTGCCGACGACCTTCGGCATGCCCCCTCGACAGTTGCAACCTCCGTTGCTAGCATCCCCCATCGGAGGCTACCGATCCGGCTCCATTTTCCTCTCGATCCAAATACTTCTTCATGCCGATGCTTGATCGGGTGGGTTCTCCAGCTCCTCCGATGACCAGAGGTGGTCCCTTAAAGAGTCGATTATTGCGAGTTGCTTTGCCAACAAATCCTGGATCTATCCTTGGTCGGAGCTACACCGATCATCATCAACTCTCTCTATTTCTTTGAGCATCCTTTAGTTGATTGATTGAGCTTGATTTGATCACATTCTTACATACAATCCTCATGAATTCGATTCAAATTCATTGAGGAGTTAATTTCAACCATACTCAAAGATTTGGATGGCCGATTAGCTCAAACAAGCTTGAATTTTACTATTACAAAGGTATAATCTCCTAAACCTTTAAGTCTGATGAAGCGAGGCTTTTGATATTGATTCTTAAATCAATACTCATAAACTGGGGCTTGGACTTGCATCTTGATATTCTTAAATTTTTTAGAATGATGATTGTTTGAGCTGAAATAATTGTTAGAAGACCACTTCGTTAATATTTGTTTAATCATGCTTCTGGAAATTCGTATGCTGATTCTGAACAGACTATCTGGTATGGTTGATATGAGCTCTGTCAAAATTTTGCAAAGTGTTCAACTAATGAAATCAAATAGACTCTCTGAGTTTTTTTATTGATATATTTCATGCTTGATTTGGATATCATTTGCCCTGTCAAAAGCCCCCCACAGCATTGGGCCCTGATCTGGAATGCTATTATTTTTTCTGCTTGTTATGCTTCTAGCAATAAGTAGTTTCATGATTTTTTAGGATTTTTTGTCGTGAGATTTTGGAGTTGAGATCTTCATGAGATTTTTTCATCACATCCAAATATATATCATATAAAATTTTCATTAAAAAATGAAATCATTTAGTAGGTAAGATCGTCCTTCAATTGGACCTTCTTGCCTCTAAAAATTGTTTTCCAATTTGACCATCACGTGTTCTTCATTTTTTATATAATCGTGTGCTTGGAATCTGGAATATGTCCTTCATGAAAAATGTTCATCATTCTTCAATCTACGCTGAGAAAATTTCTCAAAAGATACAAAGTTCATTTGCTATTTTTAGGTGTGGTCACAAAGTTGCAGTAATATTCTGAAAATCGTTTTCCAGAACTGACCTTCGGTCACTCTTTTATTTTTATAAAATTTTTGTGATCAAAATTTTGAGATGTTTCGTTCATAAAAGTTGAAGTTAATAATCTCATATTTCATTTGACACTAATTTTGTCGAATTCAAAGCTCATTAGGTTATCCTTAGGGTTCGATCAGTGTGCTTGATCAATTAGCAACCGGACCCTAAGCTAGTCTTCTCTGGATTTTCTAACGGGTTTCATAATTTGGACGAACTTAAGTTCCTTATTTGCAAATACTCAAAACACAAGAAATCTTTCTTAGGGTCTCATTTATAATTACAAAAAATCTCAACCCTCAATTGCGAGTACTCGGGGGTCGAAATGCAAAATTATTCTGTTAGAACCTGTCTATGACTGCAATCAATTCAATTATGATAGCCAGACACTAACTGAATTTTTCAAAAATGTTCTGTTAAGAATCTGTGAAAATACAAAACAGTAAATTTGTTGCATATTCTATTATCTAATAATTCAAAAAATTTGGCGCTCTTTTGAGGTGGTCCATTATTTTACCAGATTTTTCAAATTTCAGATCCGAACTGGGTCGAGTCCTGAACCCTTTTGTTTAAATCGCTCATTTCGAGTCAAACAGCTCCAGATTGGTTCAAATAATCTTCTAAAAAATTTTATACACATCCTTAGCTTTCAAATGGCACTTGAATCATTTTGTTTGGAAAGTGTTTGGTTAGTCATTTCTTTCAAAACTAAATAACCCAAAATTTCAAAATTAATGAATAAGTGATTCTCCTTGGAATCACTACCTTTCCTTGTATTGTTTGAGAAACAAGACCTTTGGTCTAAATATATGCCTTATCTTTCATGCCTGTGATTTCTAGATATATGTTAGGATCGATCAATGCTCATGGGGAAATCAAAGGGGAAAGACTTAGACCCTAAATTAGGAATCACTTGATCTTCACCACCACTTACGAACGTAAGGGATGGGCAAGTATCAATGATCATAAATCAATCGATTAGTGGTCTAGGATGGCTCAATATATAGGAACTTCAAAGGCCAATCCCGAGGCCCATGCTTCATGTTAACAACTTGCCTTAAGTTGCTTGCACTTGTTTAAACTTGTGTGATTGCATTGTTGCATCATATGATTGCTTCGTTTAGCATTAGCTTGCTAAGGCAACCCATAGAAGACGAGGCCGAGAAGACATAAGACAATGGTGTAGCCGATGTCCAATCTGGCTCTTTGTTGTAACATTTGATCCCAACATATGTCTTGGTTTTTTCTAATCCTTGTTGTAATGAACACCTGACGAGCTGCCGGTTTATTTTTCTTGCACTTAGAATAGTTTGTTGTTTTTATTCATTCCACTTAAGTGTTTAATTTTTTGCAAGGAACTTTCAATTACTTGCGTGTTTACTTCATAACATGTTCTAGTTAGCTTAGAATTGCACGAATGAACTATCCATGCATGATTGCCTTTTGATGTTTGCATATGAAATTATATGAAAATGTAAAAGGAATGCTTGACCACCTTAGGTAATAACTGAACTCATTAGGCACGAAAGGGCACTAATAGAAATCTTTAGCGTATCCCAAATCCCCAAACCAACAAATCTTTGGTTTCGTGAAAATCAAAAGAGGTCTCTTGACCCTTGATTGGGCAACTAGCTGGCCCCCAACAAAGAGGCTAGTGGTGATTTCTTAAAAACATTTTTAGGTTGCCTTAAAACCTTAAAATGAAACCTTATCATGCGAGGTATGAGTTTGCAAGAATTCGCGTTCATAATTTATGGACCGAGTATAGCCTACCAACTAAATGTCGCTTTTGAAGCCGTCTCTTTTGAGGACGCCTACTTGGACTATTTTATGAACAAGTACCCCTAAGTCTATCCACTATAGGGCCCTTCCCGCCTTGAGGGGTAGGTCTCAACACATTGATTACGCATTTGATCGAATGTCCAGTCTTTGCCTCCATGTGCTTTTCTACCGTGATGTGATTGATGGGGTATTAATTCACTAAACAAGCTCACAATCCTCTTCACAAAATCACCGAATAATTATTTTGAACCAAAATAGGATTTGAGGGTGGACACATTGATTACACACGAATGTTCAGTCTTTCGTCTCCATGTGCTTGTCAATCATTAAGTAATTGATGAGGTATCAATTGACTAATCAAGTCTATCGTTGTTTTCTAAAGTGATAGGATATGATGCGTAACCCAAATCCCCGAACCGACAAATCTTTGATTCCGTGAAAATCAAAAGAGGTCTCTTGACCCTTGCTTTTCTACCGTGATGTGATTGATGGGGTATTAATTCACTAAACAAGCTCACAATCCTCTTCACAAAATCACTGAATAATTATTTTGAACCAAAACAGGATTTGAGGGTCGACACATTGATTACGCACAAATGTTCAGTGTTTCGTCTCCATGTGCTTGTCAATCATTAAGTAATTGATGGGGTATCAATTGACTAATCAATTCTATTGCTGTTTTATAAAGTGATAGGATATGATGCGTAACCCAAATCCCCGAACCGACAAATCTCTGATTCCGTGAAAATCAAAAGAGGTCTCTTGACCCTTGCTTTTCTACCGTGATGTGATTGATGGGGTATTAATTCACTAAACAAGCTCACAATCCTCTTCACAAAATCACCTAATAATTATTTTGAACCAAAATAGGATTTGAGGGTGGACACATTGATTACGCACGAATGTTCAGTCTTTCGTCTCCATGTGCTTGTCAATCATTAAGTAATTGATGGGGTATCAATTGACTAATCAAGTCTATTGCTGTTTTATAAAGTGATAGGATATGATGCATAACCCAAATCCCCGAACCGATAAATCTCTGATTCCGTGAAAATCAAAAGAGGTCTCTTGACCCTTGATTGGGCAACTAGCTCCCCCCCCAAACAAAGAGGCTAGTGGTGATTTCTAAATAACATTTTTAGGTTGCCTTAAAACCTTAAAATGAAACCTTATCATGCGAGGTATGGATTTGGAAAAATTTGCATTCATAATTTATGGATGGAGTATGGCCCGCCAACTAAACATTGCTTTTGAAGCCGTCTGTTTGAGGACGCCTACTTGGACTATTTTATGAACAAGTACCCCTAAGTCTATCCATTATAGGGCCCTTCCCGCCTTGAGGGGTAGGTCTCAACACATTGATTACGCATTTGATCGAATGTTCAGTCTTTGCCTCCATGTGCTTTTCTATGGTGACGTGATTGATGGGGTATTAATTCACTAAACAAGCTCACAATCATCTTCACAAAATCACCGAATAATTATTTTGAACCAAAATAGGATTTGAGGGTGGACACATTGATTACGCACGAATGTTCGGTCTTTCGTCTCCATGTGCTTGTCAATCGTTAAGTAATTGATGGGGTATTAATTGACTAATCAAGTCTATCGCTGTTTAATAAAGTGATAGGACAGGATGCGTGAAAACCACTTTTTCTATAAATTTAAAGAAAAAATTCAAAAGTTTGTTGTCGCTATCCCGTTGCTAAATTGTGCATATTTTTGGATGTAGTTTCAAATAAATTCATGGAGGACCGAGAACTCAAACAATCCTATGTGAAGAGAATCATACCGTTCTAAAGTATTTTAATATTCCAGAATATGTTTTGTCGGTCATAGGTCTTGGTTATGAAAATGTCTGTATTACCCTCAACCTCAGTTTTATAAAGCAGAGTGATATTTGAGTAAAATTCAGAGTCCAAAGAAGAGAAAATTTTGCAAATTTCTACTATGTTCTCTTCAATGTTCTGGTAAATCTTTCTCCCCCAAGTCTCGTGATATTGGAAAGATATATTACATGATATGAGTCGGTTCCAGAAGTACATGCAAGTCTAGTAAATCATGTGCTTCGACCAAAAATAAAAAGTCGATTATGTGGATCAAAATAAAGGCCAGAGAGCAAGAAACCATGCTTCTCCTCTTCTTCTTCATCCTCCTCTCTGCAGCTCCACCCACACTGTCCCTCAACCAGGAAGCCACCTACCTCCACAGCGTCAAGCTCTCCCTCTCCGACCCTGACTCCTCCCTTGCTGCCTGGGACGACCGCGACGACTCCCCCTGCGCCTGGCCGGGGGTCAACTGCGAACCTACCTCCGGCTCCGTCACCTCGGTCAACCTCCCCAACGGCAACCTTGCCGGCCCTTTCCCCCTCCTCCTCTGCTGCCTCCCGAACCTCACCTTCCTCTCCTTATACAACAACTCCATCAACTCCCTCCTCCCCTCCGGTGTCTCTGCCTGCCACTCCCTTATCCACCTCGACCTCGCCCTAAATTATATCACCGGCGACCTCCCCGCCTCCCTTGCCGACCTGCCCAACCTGGCCTACCTTGATTTGTCGAACAACTACTTCTCCGGCGATATCCCGGCGAGCTTTGGCCGGTTGCAGAGGCTTGAGGTACTGTCCCTTGTGGGCAACCTCCTCAATGGCACGATACCGCGCTTTCTCGGCAACTTTAGCGTGCTGACGACGCTGAACCTTTCGTACAATCCGTTCACACCGAGTCGGATCCCCCCGGAGCTCGGGAACTTGACGAATCTTGAGGTGCTCTGGCTGACCGAGTGTCACTTGACTGGGGAGATTCCAGAGTCCCTCGGGAGGCTCAAGAGACTCACGGTTTTGGACCTCGCCATCAACTATTTGGAAGGCCCCGTACCGAGTTCCCTCACTGAGTTGGAGAGCGTTGTCCAGATTGAGCTTTACAACAACTCCTTGACGGGGGAGTTGCCACCAGGGCTGTCGAAGCTGACTGCATTGCGTTTGCTCGACGCATCAACGAACCAGCTGAATGGCTCGATTCCGGACGAGCTGACTCGGTTGCCTTTCGAGTCTCTCCGTCTCGACGAGAACCATTTCTCTGGGGAGCTGCCGGCAAGCATTGCTGACTCACCGAACTTGTATGAGCTGAGTCTGTTCAAGAACCAGCTCACTGGTGAGTTCCCGAAAATTTTTGGCCAAAATGCGCCACTGAGAAAAGTAGACGTGGCATTTAATAACTTTTCTGGTGAAATTCCAGTGAGTTTGTGCGCAAAAGGTCAGTTGGAGGAGCTTCTGATGATAGAGAACTCGTTCTCAGGGTCGATCCCAGAGCCACTTGGTGGTTGCCGGAGCTTGACCCGAGTTCGCTTGGGCAATAACAAGTTATCCGGTGAAGTTCCCTCTTCTCTCTGGGGTTTGCCTCAGCTTTATTTGCTCGAACTTGTGGACAACAAGTTCGAAGGTCCCATTGGAGAAGAAATAGCGAGCGCTAGTGCTCTCTATGTTTTGAGGTTATCAAGAAATGAGTTTACCGGGTCTCTACCAGAAGGGATTGGGAGTTTAGTGAGTCTTTCAGACTTCTCCGCAAGTGAGAACAAGCTTACTGGGTCACTGCCAGAGAGCATTGTGAATCTTGGGCAGTTGGGGAGGCTGGATCTCCACCACAATGAACTGTCTGGTGAGTTGCCTAATGGCATTCAACAGTGGAAGAAGCTGAATGAGCTGAATTTGGCAAATAATCGGCTCTCAGGGAGTATTCCTGGTGAGATTGGGAGCTTATCAGTGCTCAATTGTCTGGATCTCTCGGGGAATTGGTTCTCCGGGAAAGTCCCAGTTGAGTTGCAGAATCTGAAGCTCAGTCAGCTCAATTTGTCCTACAATAGGCTATCTGGTACTCTGCCTTCCATATTTACTAAGCAAATGTACCGAAACAGCTTCTTGGGCAACCCTGGCTTGTGTGGAGGCGGAATGAAGGGTCTATGCAATGGTGGAGGTGAAGAGAGGAACTCCGGTTATGTGTGGTTGCTTAGATCGGTCTTAATACTTGCCGGGTTAGGTTTTGTTGTCGGTGTCGGTTGGTATTACATGAAGTACAAGAACTTCAAGAATGCCAAGGGAGCTATCGACAAGTCAGAGTGGACGCTGATGTCATTTCACAAGCTGCCCTTTAGTGAAGACGAGATCTTGGATTGTCTCGACAAGGGTAATGTTATTGGAACTGGATCGACTGGGAAAGTATACAAGGTAGTGTTGAGCAATGGAGTGGCAGTGGCCGTGAAGAAGCTTTGGGATGGACCCAGGAAGGAAAGTGAGAGACGTGATGTTGAGAAGGGTCCTGTGCAGGACGGTGGATTTGATGCTGAGGTTAAAACTCTTGGAAAGATTAAGCACAAGAACATCGTGAAACTCTGGTGCTCTTGCACTACAAGAGATTGTAAGCTTCTTCTTTATGAATACATGCCTAATGGTAGTTTGGGTGATTTGCTGCATAGCAGTAAAGAAGGGCTGCTGAAATGGCCTACGAGGTTCTGGATCGCAGTGGATGCTGCTGAGGGGCTTTCTTATCTGCATCACGATTGCGTGCCTTCAATTGTTCACAGGGATGTGAAGTCAAACAACATCTTGTTGGATGCGGATTTCAGAGCCCGGGTGGCTGATTTTGGAGTTGCTAAGGTGGTGCAGAAGGGCCATGAGTCGATGTCCGTGATTGCCGGTTCTTGTGGTTATATTGCCCCTGGTTTGTGATAAATCATACTGTATTACCCGTTCTTCAACTTATCTGATCCGTATCTTGCTACTCCATCAGGTCTTTTAAAATTCATGCTTATCGAGTTCTTAGCTTAGTCATCTTAGAACTCTTCTTAGGGGCATCGTCATCTACTGCACTAGTAAAAGCAAAATCCTGGTAAAGCATGAAAATTGATTTCTGTCCATCAAAATTTTAGGCATAAAGGTTTCTACTTGACATCATGTCAAGGCATCGCTCGTTGCAATTCAAGCCATCATTCAGATCTTTTTAGCAACATGACTTTTCTGACGAGAGCATTAGAGATGTAGTCTTTTGGTCAATCTTACTCTACTTCTATTCTAATACTCACTCTTAAACTTTTGTCATGCTTCCATACAGGACGTGAGGGTTAAAACTCACATCTGAAGCTAAATCGTCCCATCCCAACTCTCTTGAAAAGTTGGGGATTCAAACCCCCACCTTCCCCTTCCTATGTGAGAGAGGTGGCCACTGAGACAAACCCAATGATTGTTTTAAAAAAGAAGTTAAGATTGCATTTTTTTTTAATCCAAGTTTTCGGCTAAAATATTGGCTCAGTAGCGTAAAGATGGTCTCTGTCATGCCATTGCAAATTAGTCTGTTTTCCCTAATCATTGTTATATATGGATTAGCAAAAAACCAAAGCATGCTACGGTGAATTAATCAATTCTTTTATTTTCATATTAAATTTGGATTAGCAGAAAAGTGAAGTGCTCCTGTCAATTGACTCCCTGCAGAATATGCATACACGGTCAGAGTGAATGAGAAGAGTGACACCTACAGCTTTGGCGTTGTTCTTCTAGAGTTGGTCACGGGGAGACGTCCCACAGATCTAGACTTTGGGGATAAGGACCTGGTTAAGTGGGTGTGCATCACTTTGGATCAGAAAGGCGTGGAACACGTTATTGACCAGAAACTCGATTCCTGCTTCAAAGAAGATATATGCAAGGTCCTCAACATTGGACTGCAGTGCACAAGTCCTCTCCCGATTAACCGGCCATCCATGAGAAGGGTCGTGAAGCTGTTGAAGGAAATCAGCGCCAAAAATGCACCAATCAAAGCCAACAAAGATGGCAAATTGATGCCTTTACCATGACAATGCCTCAGATCTGTTAGAATTATGCCAAAAATGATTATCGATCAACTACTGAGTTGTTGATGTCAATGGAGAAGTTGCCAATATTAATGTTTGGCAATCGTTTAGCTCATTGCCTAGATTCCAGAATTGATACCAGTGACTGTTTGGTGCACAAGTTAAAGAGTCTTTACTATGGTGTTGCTTTTGAGAAGTTTGTTTGTATTTCGATGTTGTGACTAATGTTTCTAGGTGTAAACAATGTTTTGTAATTTCCTAGAATTTATCTCATTTGAACACTAGCTACATTATAAGTCACTAAGTGTAACAATCATGTATAAGCCTATAAATGCGAGTCTCATAATTGTTTTCGACAAGGTGAAATAAATAGAAAGCCAATTTATCTCCTTCTCTTCTTTGTGTGAGTTGTGAGGGTTTCACCTAAAATTATCCCATCAATTTGGTATCAGAGCACATAGTTTGTATTCATCCCCTTCAACTACTGAGTTCTCATATTTTTTTATATAAGCATGTTTGTATATTATGTAGTTTCACCTCTTGTCAATTTTTCTGATTTCGATGTTCTCGAGTTAAACAGTGACTACTATAAGGTTTGGAATTTAAGGTATTTAAAATCGAAGTAGAGAAATAATACATCAAGTAAATTAAGATTGTGAGATCAAATAGAGAAAAAGAATATTATGGTAGATACACTAATGATGGACAAGCACTTAGTTCATTTGCGAAGTTTTCTTGAAGAGCATGGGATAGTAGCTCAATACACCATGCTTGGTTCTCCAAACCAAAATTGTGTAGCAGAAAGAAAAAAATTAAACTTTATTGGACATGGTGTGGAGTATTGTCACGCCCCGAACGTTGAGCGCACACACATCTCTTGGTGGTCAACTAAATTGCGACATTCCCAGGTGCATCGCCGACCTAATTGATTGCACATGCGGAAGTGAATTAAACAATATCCTGACAACAAACAACATGTGATAGAAAAGCAGGATAATCAATTTAAATAAAACATATTTTATAAACAAGCCAGGTTTTTATACATAACTAGTCTATAAACAAGGGCTTAACTCCAAAAAGAAGAGCTACTGAGCCATCTAGGCACTGGACTCCTCATCCATAGGCTCCAGGTCCACCACAACACCATCAGGAGTGTCGAGATCCATCGGGTGACCTGCTTCCCACTTCTCGGTCCTAACGGGAGGCCCATCGAAACCCAGAAGAGGACCCTTCTGACTCATTGAGGAAAGTTGATGAACCGTGTGATGAATCAATGAGATACCAACTTGGGTAGGCCCTCATTGACCTAGACTGTGGTCTCAACCAACTCCCGGCTCAGGGTAGTCCCGGGAATAGGGAAGTAGGTAAACTCAAACTCCATCGTCTGTGGGACCCCGTATCGCACGTGACGTGCCTCCATTTAAGGACTTGTAAATTGTAAACTATAACAGGGTGAGATAATGTCTTAGTGAGTTTACACCTTAAACCCTGATTAGGAAGATAATTCACCTAAAGGCAGCCTAAGCACACATCACAGAGGACTTACCTCTCCTCAGCACCTCCTTGCACATTAGTACAGCTCATATAACATATGCATATAGTAAATGCACCCAATAACTAGAATGCTTCACTTTAATAAGCCAATCAATCACAGGAGTTCCGATTATAAGGCCAAATCGTTATGACACGTCCCATTCCTTGCCATACAATTTTGTTCCATAATCAGACGTTGCTATTTCACTCACTCAAGTGTTCCGATTAATTACAGCCTCACGGGCATGGCCAACTTGACAGTCGATGGTCATTCGGCGTAGCCGAGCATCGTCTCGCCCCATCGGGTACGGCAACGTCTACCTCTAGACGGCATTCCCGAAGGAGTATCGGTCCAGTCTCTACTGCGATCCGGCTTCCATTGACGTGAGGCATTCCATATAGGAGTATCGTCCACCCGACTTTCATTGGGTGACGGGTTCTCATAGTGATTACACACTCAACCAATCTCGGCCAAGGACATCATGCTTAACACTCAATGCCTCAATTTAAAATTATGTATTTGGCCTATTTTTCTTTCTATTAAAAACACCCGGTAAAATAAGTGTGCGTGGACACACAGTCAAATCGGACCATAAACCGTGATATCCTTCCATTTTAAAATCCTCTGATTTTATATAGTAATAAAAACCTTTTTGGCGTAAAAAACCGACAACAGGTATTTTTCTAATTAAATACCAAAATCTCATATTTTTGGAATAATAATTCAAAAATTAACACTCAGCATCAAATCGCACAAATTAGCACTCAATTGCACAAACCAACTACACCACGACGATCAGCACAAAATTCTAACAACCGGCTATCCCGGTATAATTTCTGCTAAATAATAATTAATTAAATAAATTGTTAAATAAATAAATTGCAAAATAATTAAATAAATCACTAATTAACCTACCTAAGCTAATCTAACCACCTAATTGGACTAATTAACTAACCTAGCTTAGGATAAATACACTACACTAATTAGACTAATCATCAAAGCTATCTAACCACCTAATTAACCTAACTAATTAACTAAATAACTAATTACACTAACTAAATCAACCCTTAATCCTAACTAGGCCTAAACTAACCCACTAATTAATCACTAATCCACCATTAAGAGTAATTAGCATCCTAATGAGGGATTGTGAGGTAAACTCACCGGATTAGCGAACTGATGAGTTCATGGCGACGGCAACGGCGACAGTGACGTAAAGGCGAGCACAACTCGGGTTTATGGTGACACCAAGGGAGGCTCAAAAGGGCCTGAAAACGGCCCACAAAGCTCTCAGCCCAAAGCTGAGATTTGCTTCTGTTTCAGGCTAATACAAGGGCTATGGTGGCTGGAACAGGCTGAGCTTGGGCTAGCTGGTCTGGCGGAGGGAGTTGGAGACGGCAGACAAGTAGCCTGGTCGAGACGGTGATCAAGTAGGGACCAGCGACGAGTGGCCAAGGGCGCGCGGCTAGGGACGCAATCGGCTCGGGCGGTTCGCGAACTTGCGAGCTGTTGAGCGATCAAACGGCATGAGGAATAGGAATAGGCGGTGACCAGGGCGACAGCAGGCTCGGACGGCGGCGGGGGAGAGTTGGTAGGTTTGGTAAGGGACTGAACTGGTTGCTGCTATGGAAATGGAGGTCTAAGGAGAAGAGAATGAAGAAGAAGTTGAAGAAGAAGGAGCTGGAGTTGCTACTGGGAAGGAGGGGACAAGAAGCCATAAAAGTCTTGCTAAAATATCCAAATTACTCAAGTGCAAGGCCCCACAAGCTCAGCCATATCTAGCAGCCACTTTTCCCTCTCAAATCTTCTTGAACAAGCCAAGGTTGATGCCCAAATATTGTAGGCCCCCCTAGCCTACGAATTTGGAGATTTCCATCTTCAATTTCCCACCAAGTCACTCCAAATAACCTCCAATTGATGGCCAAAATGTTGAGGAGGAAGCCTACACAAATTTCCACCATTTCTATCATCAAACAATCCAACTTGAGGGCCAAAAATCCACACCAAAATGGCCCTCCGAATTTCCCGATTTTAATTCGTCCAATTTTGATTTTCGTCGAAAATTCTTCAAAGGGTGAGTCGACCTCCTAAAAATAAATCGTGACACGCCAGAACTTTCGATTCTTGAAATAGGGTTCAATTTCACGATTAAATTCAGCCGGATGCGATTTTAGCGTGACCTAATCTACCGGATAGCTTTTAGGAATTTTTAGTGCGTTTGACCTGTGGTCGATTATTTTCAATCCACATTGTGTATTTTCGACACATAGGTGACTTTCAGTTGTCGTGAAAATCTCAAGGTTTCAATTACGGGCATAGAGTACAAAATCGACAAAAAAATTGGTTTAGTGTCGTTCGACGCGAATTTTGCAATTAGGTGGAAAGACCCACACTTTGATTACGCCATTCTATTGAATCGACCTATCTCCGGTCTTTAATCGATTTTAACGATACCGTATTGACCCTTGCAGATTAGCACGATCGAACAGTCGATTTCTGATCGAATTCTTAAGTCAATCGCGTTTATATTCCTTAACGGCTTCACCTAATATGTTAGTTATTTCATGAGTGATCAGTTCAGAGAAAAAAACTATAGGCGTGTCGATGAAAAGCCCATTTCCTTAAGTTGGGATAAGGTTGAAAAATCAGGATGTTACAAGTATGCTTAGCAACTCCAAACTTCCTAAGTTCTTATGGACTGAATCTCTTAAAACGATAGTGTACGTATTGAACCAAGTTCCAACCAAGGTTATCCCAAAGACACATTTTGAGTTATTTAAAGGTTGAAAACCGAGTTTGCGACATGTACACATTTGGAGGTACCCATCTAAAATAAGAGTCTACAATCCACAAAAGATGAACTTAGATGCAAGGATTATAAGTGGGTATTTAATTAAATGTACCAAAAAGTTCAAGGGGTAGAGATTGTATTGCCCATCTCGCACCACTAAGATTATGGAATCAAAAAACACTAAAACTTTTGAAAATGACTTGATTAATGGGAGCAATCATCTCAATGACCTTGTTCTTGAGAAAGATCATTCAAATACTTAACCTTCCATCTCAAGTATTATTGTTGTTCATAATGCCCCTCCAGTTCATCTAACTATTGAACAATAAATCATTAAAATTCCGCAACTTGCTGATATTGATATGGTAGATCTAGTTGTTCAACAGTTGCCAGAAACTATTGAATAACTAGTTGAACAACATGTTTATCAAGAGAATATTGATGCAATATTAAAAAGATATGCTAGAATGAAGAAATCAACAATTCCTAGTAAATATGTTGTGTATTTATAAGAATCTAATTGTAATGTTGGAGCTATGAATGATCCTAAGACGTTTTTACAAGTAATGAGTTGTGATAGATCCAATTTGTAGTGCAATGCCATGAAGGAAGAGATGAGTTTTGTAGTATCTAACAAAATCTAGGATTTAATAGAATTGCCCAATGGGACAATGGGCATTGGTTGTAAATGGGTCTTTAAAACTAAGGATTCATTAAGTGACATTGAGAAATAGAAGCCACACTCATTGCCAAAAGGATTCACTCAAAGAGAGGGAATTAATTACATGGAGACAACTTCTCCTATATTGAAGAAGGATTTATTTCGTATTGTTTTGGCTTTGGTTGCTCATTTTGATATGGAATTACATCAAATGGATATGAAAACGGCATTTCTCAATGGAGAACTTGAGGAAGAGGTTTACATGAAACAACCTAAAGAATTTGTCCCCTAGTGACAGTGAGTATATAGTGTACAAGCTTAAGAGATCAATATGTGGCTTGAAACAAACATCTCGCCAAAGATACTTAAGGTTCTATAATGTCATATCTTCATTTGTTTTTGTAGAGAATGTTATCGATTAATGTATATACCAAAAGGTTAGTGAAAGTGAAATTTTTTTGTCCTATATATATAGATGACATTTTACTTAAAACCAATGATAAGGGTTTGCTACATGAAGTGAAAAAATCTTTCTAAAAGTTTAAAATGAAAAATATAGGTGAGTCATCTTATGTCAGATAGACCTCTGTTGATAATTGATTTATAGTCGACGTGTTAAAATTGGTGAAAATCGAGATTTTGGCTTGCAATCGCAATGGAGCCCGTTTCTCAACCAAAAGTGTTGTTTTTTCATTTCCTTCTTTTGTGCGCTTTTAAGCAATTTCCAATTCATTTTAAAGAAAAACCCAAAAAGTTAAATGGTTGAGTTTTTGGTCAACCTTTTGACCGAAAGTTAACCCCATATCTAATTTAGCTATTCGCCCAAAAAGATGTCAAATGTCTTTAATTTAATTTTAGCAAAATCAATTTTTCAAAAATTCCAAAGATTTGACTCGAAAATCAACATTTTAAAAAAAGTCAACTAAAATATTGACTTTTGGTTAAATCTTTGACCAAAAAAACTAAAATAATTAAAAATCCTTAAAACATTTTATTTTAGTGTCAATTTGACTTTTGTGTTGAAAATTTTACAAAATTTGATTAAGAATCTTGTTTTCCGAATTTTTCAATTTTAGGTTTTAAATTGACAAAAAATAAAAGGGAAAAGTGCATTAGAAGTCCTAAAACTTTCAAAAAGTGCAATTAAGTCCTAAAACTTACTACAAAAGTTCAATCAAGTCCTAAAACTTTCAAAAAGTTCAATAAAGTCCTAAAACTTGTTTCGAAAGTATAACCGAGTCCTAAAACTTTCAAAAAATACAATAAATGGAAGGACTTAGATTGAACCCCTTTAACAAGTTTTATGACTTGATTGCACTTTTTGAAAATTTTAGGACTTAATTGCATTTTGTGACAAGTTTTAGGATTTAATTGTACTTTTTGAAAGTTTTAGGACTTAATTGCATTTTCATGACAAATTTTAGGACTTCCAATGCACTTATCCCAAAATAAAATTACTTCCATTTTAGTCATAATTAGGTGTAGTTCCTTTTACAATTTTTGGTCTAGGGACTATTTCAACCCACTCGTTCATTAAATTTCAGAAATTGCCATATCTAATAGCGAATTGCCATTTTAAGCCTTAATTAGTGGATCTGAATTGATCATTCATAAGTTGCGAACGAAAAATTGTTTTCCACTCGTTTCCTTAAGATAAATCCAAATTCTGTTTTGAGGAGTTCACTTAGGAGTTTCCCAATTTGAAGGATTTCTATGACATCCTCAAAATTTGACCTTACTCAGGGTACGATAAGGGATTTACTTCTATCAATGCACAATTAGTAGAATTAGACTTTGAATTAATTCATAAACCATTCAAGAGTATTAAATCTATTGGAAAAAACAATTTGGGATTTCAGTGCACACGACTAGAGAACTCAATCATAGATTAACAATTCGACCATAAGGATCAATGAGGGACAATCTTAAGCTGTTTCAAATAGATCTAGGAGTGGTTATAGATCGTTTTGATAATAGTATATAATTAGATTGCAGGGTAATTCCGCACGATTACTATATTAATTACGAATGACCCTAAATCAATTCCAAATGATCATGTAATTTGGAACAAGCAATTGATCCTCATAATTACATGACAACCGAGGATCATCCATTAATTGAAAATGGCTTAAAAGTGGATTGATATCAAATTAATCATGGATCGAATTCATGAAATCCTTAAAGGCTGTCCATAGGTTTTAATTATGCTAAAGTTGCATTTGATAGATTTCAACCACAACTTCTAGTCTTGTTAAAGATATCGGACTTTAGAGGATGAAGTGATCACCATTGGACATTACTTCATCAAATTCCTTAATTATTGGTAAACCCCGAGTTCTTGGATAAGTGAAATTGGGCCAAAAATTGGAAGCCCAATGGGCAAAACGCCTAAGTTAAGCCCAAACCCAAGCCCTATGTGTGTGAATAGTGTGCGTATTGCTGGACCTTTATTGTTTTCCAATTTTATAGGGCTTTTTGTGTTTCAAATCTTGCAAAACTACGAAAGTTGTTCAAAACATCTTGATCTAAAGCATACTTTAATTTCATATTTTTCTAAGGTGAAATGGTAGGTACGAAAGCCTATTCTTTTACTGTGTGAAAATTGCCAAGTACAGTAAAAACAATGACCTATTTTTTTTTTTTTTTTGTGAAAGGTTATAAATATATTAAGCAAAGATCAATTGTACAAAAGATCACGGCAGCAAAACCTATACTCAAAACAACAGATCATAATGAGTGGAAGGATGCCGGGATGTAAAAGCCACAGTCGTGGCAACCCAAAAACAAACCCAAAGGAAAAGCACGGCATGAACAACCAGCGAACAGATACAAAACGCCCTCAAGTAGGGAGAAGTACATCCTCAGCAATCAGAAAAACAATGACCTATTTGTCTTCTTGATTTCTTATAAAATTTTCTCTTTGGAGTCTGAATATGCTTCCTTCAGCAAAGTTTTATAGGGCATCTAGGACTACTAAAATTTTAAAGTATTTTATGAAGATTTGGATATTGAAATGAGTTTTCTTCTGCGTTCGTTGGGACTATTAAATGGATGAGATTTTGGGTTGTATTTGGTGATTTTCCGCTCTTAATACAAAATGATTTAGGCTTGGATTCCTCATAAAAAAAATGTTATTTAAAGTCTATTCAACAACATATTCGAAACCGCTTGATAAGGTAATGACATTTATTTCAAAAATCTCACGAAACTGTTCTTCGCATTGAAGGAATAGGGCCACACATCCAAAGAGTGGGTGGCCCAAGGGGTGGGCGGCCAAGGGAGCCCCATGAACCCTCCAAGCCCATCAAGCCATCATTTCACAAAATCTTGATATTTAATGCAATAAAGTACGTGAATAGTGCACAATCTTGGTGAAATGACCGAAATGCCCTTCCATTAGACTAAGGACAAAAGGGGTAAAGTGGGAAATGTCATGTAAGGGGGCGGCAATGAGTTTAGAAGAAGGGTTGGGAAAAGACAACCTAGCCTAATCTAAGTCTACCTATCCTATTTTCTAGCCTAGGCATGATGAATCCACCTAATGAGCATTAAATGGCATTGAATGGGACTTGGACAAGAAGTAAAGTAGGAAGTGATCCAAGCCCTTGATCTTTGATAAGAGATCTCAAGATGCAATCTTAGCCATTCAAATGGCCTAGGCACAAGTAGTTCTCTTTCCCTTTCTTTCCCTAAACCACCGACCCTCCTTTCTCTCTCTCTTTCTTCATTTTCTCTCATTTTCTCTCACTTTCTCTCTCTCTCTCTCCCTATCCTTTGGAAGAATTTCCCTCATCCTCTTCCTCCATTTCATACCCATTTCTTTCTCATTTTTCTCTCTAGACTCACCGGCAACTGACCGCCACTTACCGCCATTGAATCGCTCTCCGTACTTGTTGTTCTCGTTGCCAAGTTAGAGTTTTGGAGATGAGGAGGCTGCTATCTAGCCTTGCTGTAGCTCTCTCCCTCCATTCTCTCATTGTTTAATCTTTCGCGGAGCCTAGATGTCACACCTCCATTCCATCCCTAGTACAAGAGCATGACCCGACAGGGTAGCATCGACGCCCTAGGTAACATCAAACCTCCTGAAATTTTTTTATCTTTAATTAAGCACGTGCGAAAGGGATCATAAATAATCATGTACAAACAAACATGGAAGCCAAGCAAGACATATACAAAACAAGCAAATAAAAGCAACATATATTCATACCCATATACACATATCAAAAATTGTTTCCATTACATGCCCATCCTAGCCTGGGCTACTTATTTTCATTTCCATACATAGTTGATCAAAAGGTTGGCGTAGCCTAGCTCCTCTACCGAGCTTCTCCTAAAAACGACTCCCATTCTAGGTTCATTCCCTTACGACGTTCCCGTGAGATTTGTCGGAGGGGTGAAGCCACGAATGGGACCTACGATGTCCCCGCAAAAAATGAGGCACTAGGCCTCGTACATGTGGGGAACCAAAATGTCTACTTTTTCTTGGACCCAAACGGTGGTGGTGTATTTTCGATAGGTGACATCCTCTTCCACATTTACTATGTTTGTCACGGTGGTAAGCATATCGATGGGAAGGCCAGGATAGACGAGTGGTGGGATTGGTTCATCCATCACACACCTAAAATAGTGAAAACAACAGGAATGAGTCAGTGACTCAATAAGTAGAAATTCCTAATTCTCTTATAGGAGGATGTCTCAACGTCGATCCTCGGATATAGAATCATGATCCACTTGTTGATGACAAATCAATAGCAAGGTTCATATCTTGCCTTGCTCATGCATATAAACGGCTCTCAATAATCTATGTGCTTTACAACATCAAGACAAGGAATTAGTGCATAAGAACAAGCATTCCAAAGATCCGTGGCATATCATCATTTCGATCACTAAGTGGGATGTGTGCATCACATGAAACTCATTTAAGCACTAAGTGACCCAATGCAACATATGCTCAAATCGATGCAAAGACTTGACAACACATATCAAAACAAACCCAGCTTTTGAAAGCATCAATTCAAGCATCACACATGGACTTTCATTTTTTTTCTTTTTCAATATTATATAAGTCAAAATTAATCGACTCTTCTGGTAACAACCGAGCATCGGTCCCCCTTTGGCAACCAGCATTGTCCCAATCTCATTATCAGGACGGCATCCAGGGCGACCCCCAGGCATCGGTCTCACTCGGGCCGACATTGTCCACGATCTCAATATCAGTATAGCATCCGAGGCTTTACTTTAGGCAACGACCCAGCATCCCCCAGCATCAGCATATAAGTCCATTGTGTGTCCATACGTTTCAAGCATCAACCGATTCATTTTAGTTTTAACTTTTAGCTAAATGAAAGGCCCAAAGGCGTTCCATGTAAGGTGAACTAATGAATGACTCTTATATCTTACTAAATTAAACTCATGCCGAATGCGACTTGGGCTCGTGGTCTGGACTTGGAACTATTTGTTCGGGTTTAGGCATCCAACCATGACTTGTCTCAAGTAACAACACATTTCAATGTTGTCCCAAATTCAAGTGTAAGTCGTGCACCCACTTAAAGTCACATGAGACATTTCCTCGACATCCAAGTGTGCTCGACATCCGGGTGTGCTCAATATCCATGCGGGACCATGAACTTACTTGATACAATAGCAAACAAATAGAAATATAACAAGCATAATAATATAGAGCCAACACAAGAAATGATGACATGATCCTAAAATCAATAAGCATAGCACATCGCCCTATCAAAGAGTTAGGAAAATCTACTTACAACTTTTTTGACTTAGCTCCGAGATGCTTCTTTGGTGGTGGGTCGGGTTCTAGGGCAGCTTGGAGGAGAATTGCGTGAAAGAGGAGAATGAGTGAGAGGATAGGAGAGAATAGCTAAGCTTCAAAATGTGAGGATGCCTTCTCCTATTCATAGACTTCATCCTCTTCAATTATTGGTGCCAATCTTATGATTAAGCTTACGGAACAAGTTGGCGTATCTAGTTTCCTTAGTTGGCGCCTATGGCTATTCATGTTTGATTATGATTGGTTCATCTATTTACTTACCCTCCAAGGCTCACCTTCGGCTTATGATGTGCTTATTGCCCTAAGGGACACATAAGCACACATAAGCCCCTTTGACGTCTAATGTCTCTATCTATTTGATTAGCTTTTGCCTTATTCACCAAGGCTATGTTTTAGGGTCATTATGATCTAATCTTCTAGGGGACACCTAAGTGGGTGATTCATCCATGCCTTTAATGAACTTAAAGTCCAAAATCATTAGATGAGGCCAAGATATTTTTTGCCTAGCTACTTAAGAAGCAAGTTTTCCTCTTCTCTCTTGAAGTGGGCATGTGGTACTTAAATGGCTAATGATGGACTAGGTCAAAAGGCTATGGAAGATTCTAGAACTCCAATTACCCCTTGACACTTGTCCAATGATTCATCCCCACATTAATTGATTTGTGTCAAAATCTCATCCAAAGTAATCATGAGATTGACATAGGGTATCGCCTAACTGGAGAAGTTGTTAATATTTGTACATGATTAATGGTTCCATGAAAATCGAGGTTCATACCAAAATTTACTTAACCTTAATCAAATAAGTGTGATTAAGTCGGTAGCCTTCTTAAACTTGTCCATGACAATTTCCAATTATAATTGGTCCATTGGATGTCTTAAAATAAATTTGGCGGTTGGTCTTGGTTATCTGCTTTAACTAGGTCTCAGTCGGGTGGACCAGGTCCATGGCCGAACATGCCATGCCTTGGTCTATCCAAGATTTATGTCATTGATTCTCATGATCGACCCTCCAACCTTATTCTCATGGCCTAGAATTTGAGGATGTTACATCGGAGGCTATCCAACACTGAGCCACCACCATGCCATCACCCAAGCCATCGTCCAACCCTCCCATGTGTGCTTTGGAGGTGTGATCAGCAACCCACAGCAGTTGTCCAGCCTTGCCGCTCCCCCCTTGACGCTTTTTAAAGCTTGAACTTTGGTGTGAGTGACTTTCTAGCCCTTCATTAAGGTTGTTATTGCATTTTGCAAGTAGTTTAGGGTGAGATTAAGGGTAAATAGTGCTTTGTTGATGTGATAAGTGGGTTTTATGTAATAAGTGATCATTTGATTCCAATAAGTTATCTTGATAGGTTGTTGAGTTTCTGACGATAAGTTATTGAGGATAAAGTGATAAGTTATCGGATTGTCGGTGATAAGCTATTGAGCCTAGGATGATAAGTTATCATGTTAAGGGCGATAGGTTATCAGTTTTTAATGATAAGTTATCGACCTATGATAAGTGAAGGGTGATATGCTATTATAATATGTGACATGTGAATATTATTATGCCATAATACGATGATGGACTAGTATGTATTAAATGTGTTGCAAGGTTTATGGGTAAATGTGTTATAGGTATTATGAGTTATATGTGTTATGTGGGTTATGTATTATGCGTGGTATGTGTCATGTGTGTTCTATACAAAGTGAAGTCGTGACATGGCGTATTATTAGAGTATGTTATGGTAGGGTGATATGTTACATATATAAAAGATGGATTATATAATAGATTTGATGGTACGTGATAAATGATGTGGACATATTTGGGTTATAATGGCACGTAGCAAAAACGATTTTTGAAATATTGTGATGACTATATTCTATTTTGATAAATGGCCCATATGCCATGGGTTTATGAATTAAATGGTGCATTTTATGTGATATAATATGATGCACGTGTATGACATGAAGGTAATGTATTGTATGTGTTCATTAGAAGTAGTCGTTCTACATGTCGTGTTCATTGTCCATGGTCGATGCATGAGAACACCCCGAGCCTCCGAGATGAGATATACATGGTTCTTGGACATGCAAGGAAGCATGTTAGGTCAAGCCTTTCTCTTGGGATTGGTGATATCGAGACGTATCATTCCCGAATCAAGTCCAGTACTAGATCGGTGATCATATCATGATGGGCAGGTCTTTTCTTGGTCTCGATGCGATACTGAGACATATCGTTCCCGAGCTAAGTTTGGTATGTTGGTGATCATGTCACGTTGAATCGGTCCTTTCTTAGTCTTGATGCAACATTGAAGCATATCGTTTCTGATCCGGATTGGACTTAGGCCGGTGCTTAACGTAACGGGTCAAGCCATAGATTCTCATTTCGTGCTCAACATATTTTATTGATGTACTTTCAATAGGTCATGAGACACACTCTGCTTGGCACACTATTGAGGCATTCATACTTGGACTAATGAGAAAGATAACAATGGGCGTGAATGATGATGTGCTTATGTGATCATATAAAGACCCTGATGTGTTTTACGCTAGGTGTGAACCCGTTTTGATGCATTTTACATGGGACGATATTGATTAAGTTCAGATTGCCCCAAGTCAATGAGATGTCATTCGCGGATGGATTTCGGAACGAAACTCCTTATAAGAATGTTTCCAAGTCAATGGGATGCCGTGCTTGATAAGGCAAGACGAAGCCTAGTTATGCTGGATGACTACGAACCTTCGAGTTGGCTTTGGGACCTAAACAGCCGTAATAATTCAAAAGCGTGGTCTCGAGGGTTGTATGGTAGTATGGGATACCATACGATTCTCCAGAAGCTACGTGTGCAAAGTGCATAAATGCTGAGTGTATATAATGAGAGTGATGCTATAGTCTACACACGTGTGGCTTGAATCTATATAAGTTACATGAGGAAAGTACATGAATTAAATGTTATTTCATTGACTTATGTGGCACATGCATACTTTGATTGACCCTGTTTATGAATTGAGAGGCATGCGAATATCTTGTAGGTCGATGTTTGAGTCAGAAAGGCACGGATAAGTTTGTGGATTTGTACGCTTTTGACTAGGACTCGAGAGATTTAAGTTGCTGCATGGTACATAGAATTATTATTATTCATGCCTAGATGATTAAATTGTGAACGGCGTATGCTTAATGAAATGGTGCACTCACGTAGTGATTGTTTATACTATGACTAGACATGTGAATGAGTGTCGCATGTCGAGTGGCTTAATTCCTATTAATAGATAATGCAAAGCGAAGGCTTTGCTATTGATCTACCATTGATAGATAACCTACATGTTAGGGTTGTCACGCCTCGATCCTCAAGCGCATGCCCATTTCTTGACGGTCGATAAAATTTGGGACGTCCCAGGACGAGTCGCCAACCCATTCATTTTAATGCACATGTGGAAGCAAATAAATAATCCCCAGACAACACTTAATTGGGATAGAAAAGCAGGATACCATTTTCACATAACACATTTTTATAAACACACAGGTTTGTACACAGAAGCCTACAAAAAGATCGGCTCTCAAAACAAAACTGTCTTACGACCTACTAGTCGGACACAATCACCAATCCTTCGGACTCCACTTCCACAGACTCCGGGGCTTCGGGTCCTCCACAGCTATCAACTAAGGACCTGAAAAGTTAAGCCCACGATGGGGTGAGACAATGTCTCAGTAAGTTCACCCCCCTAAACTCCTATTAGGAAGGAAATACACTCCGGGGTGGCCTAGCCACACAACATAGAGGACTTACCTTGCCTCAATTTCCTCTTGCATGTCAGCACAGTTTATATATCCAATGCATATCACAGATGCACACAACAATTGAAAGTTCTCACTCAACTCAATCAATCACAAGGGTTCTAATTTTAAATCATGACCCAATGGGCACGGCCTACTTCATATTCGGTGGTCTTCTGGCATAGCCAGGTTAATCATGGCCCAATGGGCACAGCCTACTCGGAGTTCGGTGGTTAATCACGGCCCCATGGGTACAGCCTACTCGAAGTTCGGTGATTAATCACGGCCCCATGGGCACGGCCTACTTGAAGTTCGGCGGTTAATCACTCAATTGCACTCAATTGCATAAATTATCAACTAATTGGACAATTAAACAATCAATAACACATATCCCTCATCAATGGCCTAGAATTTGAGGATGTTACATCGGAGGCTATCCAACACTGAGCCACCACCATGCCATCACCCAAGCCATCGTCCAACCCTCCCATGTGTGCTTTGGAGGTGTGATCAGCAACCCACAGCAGTTGCCCAGCCTTGCCGCTCCCCCCTTGATGCTTTTTAAAGCTTGAACTTTGGTGTGAGTGGCTTTCTAGCCCTTGATTAAGGTTGTTATTGCATTTTGCAAGTAGTTTAGGGTGAGATTAAGGGTAAATAGTGCTTTGTTGATGTGATAAGTGGGTTTTATGTAATAAGTGATCATTTGATTCCAATAAGTTATCTTGATAGGTTGTTGAGTTTCTGACGATAAGTTATTGAGGATAAAGTGATAAGTTATCGGATTGTCGGTGATAAGCTATTGAGCCTTGGATGATAAGTTATCATGTTAAGGGCGATAGGTTATCAATTTTTAATGATAAGTTATCGGCCTATGATAAGTGAAGGGTGATATGCTATTATAATATGTGACATGTGAATATTATTATGCCATAATACGATGATGGACTAGTATGTATTAAATGTGTTGCAAGGTTTATGGGTAAATGTGTTATAGGTATTATGAGTTATATGTGTTATGTGGGTTATGTATTATGCGTGGTATGTGTCATGTGTGTTCTATACAAAGTGAAGTCGTGACATGTCGTATTATTAGAGTATGTTATGGTAGGGTGATATGTTACATATATAAAAAGATGGATTATATAATAGATTTGATGGTACGTGATAAATGATGTGGACATATTTGGGTTATAATGGCACGTAGCAAAAACGATTTTTGAAATATTGTGATGACTATATTCTATTTTGATAAATGGCCCATATGCCATGGGTTTATGAATTAAATGGTGCATTTTATGTGATATAATATGATGCACGTGTATGACATGAAGGTAATGTATTGTATGTGTTCATTAGAAGTAGTCGTTCTACATGTCGTGTTCATTGTCCATGGTCGATGCATGAGAACACCCCGAGCCTCCGAGATGAGATATACATGGTTCTTGGACGTGCAAGGAAGCATGTCAGGTCAAGCCTTTCTCTTGGGATTGGTGATATCGAGACGTATCATTGCCGAATCAAGTCCAGTACTAGATCGGTGATCATATCATGATGGGCAGGTCTTTTCTTGGTCTCGATGCGATACTGAGACATATCGTTCCCGAGCTAAGTTTGGTATGTTGGTGATCATGTCACGTTGAATCGGTCCTTTCTTAGTCTTGATGCAACATTGAAGCATATCGTTTCTGAACCGGATTGGACTTAGGCCGGTGCTTAACGTAACGGGTCAAGCCATAGATTCTCATTTCATGCTCAACATATTTTATTGATGTACTTTCGATAGGTCATGAGACACACTCTGCTTGGCACGCTATTGAGGCATTCATACTTGGACTAATGAGAAAGATAACAATGGGCGTGAATGATGATGTGCTTATGTGATCATATAAAGACCTTGATGTGTTTTACGCTAGGTGTGAACCCATTTTGATGCATTTTACATGGGACGATATTGATTAAGTTCAGATTGCCCCAAGTCAACGAGATGTCATTCGCGGATGGATTTCAAAACGAAACTCCTTATAAGAATGTTTCCAAGTCAATGGGATGCCATGCTTGATAAGGCAAGATGAAGCCCAGTTATGCTGGATGAATATGAACCTTCGAGTTGGCTTTGGGACCTAAACAGCCGTAATAATTCAAAAGCATGGTCTCGAGGGTTGTATGGTAGTATGGGATACCATACGATTCTCCAGAAGCTACGTGTGCAAAGTGCATAAATGCTGAGTGTATATAATGAGAGTGATGCTATAGTCTACACACGTGTGGCTTGAATATATATAAGTTACATGAGGAAAGTACATGAATTAAATGTTATTTCATTGACTTATGTGGCACATGCATACTTTGATTGACCCTGTTTATGAATTGAGAGGCATGTGAATATCCTGTAGGTCGATGTTTGAGTCAGAAAGGCACGGATAAGTTTGTGGATTTGTACGCTTTTGACTAGGACTCGAGAGATTTAAGTTGCTGCATGGTACATAGAATTATTATTATTCATGCCTAGATGATTAAATTGTGAACGGCGTATGCTTAATGAAATGGTGCACTCACGTAGTGATTGTTTATACTATGACTAGACACGTGAATGAGTGTCGCATGTTGAGTGGCTTAATTCCTATTAATAGATAATGCAAAGCGAAGGCTTTGCTATTGATCTACCATTGATAGATAACCTACATGTTAGGGTTGTCACGCCTCGATCCTCAAGCGCATGCCCATTTCTTGACGGTCGATAAAATTTGGGACGTCCCAGGACGAGTCGCCAACCCATTCATTTTAATGCACATGTGGAAGCAAATAAATAATCCCCAGACAACACTTAATTGGGATAGAAAAGCAGGATACCATTTTCACATAACACATTTTTATAAACACACCGGTTTATACACAGAAGCCTACAAAAAGGATCGGCTCTCAAAACGAAACTGTCTTACGACCTACTAGTCGGACACAATCACCAATCCTTCGGACTCCACCTCCACAGACTCCGGGGCTTCGGGTCCTCCACAGCTATCAACTAAGGACCTAAAAAGTTAAGCCCACGATGGGGTGAGACAATGTCTCAGTAAGTTCACCCCCCTAAACTCCTATTAGGAAGGAAATACACTCCGGGGTGGCCTAGCCACACAACATAGAGGACTTACCTTGCCTCAATTTCCTCTTGCATGTCAGCAAAGTTTATCTATCCAATGCATATCACAGATGCACACAACAATTGAAAGTTCTCACTCAACTCAATCAATCACAAGGGTTCTAATTTTAAATCATGACCCAATGGGCACGGCCTACTTCATATTCGGCGGTCTTCTGGCATAGCCAGGTTAATCATGGCCCAATGGGCACAGCCTACTCGAAGTTCGGTGGTTAATCACGGCCCCATGGGTACAGCCTAATCGAAGTTCGGCGATTAATCATGGCCCCATGGGCACGGCCTACTTGAAGTTCGGCGGTTAATCACTCAATTGCACTCAATTGCATAAATTGTCAACTAATTGTACAATTAAGCAATCAATAACACATATCCCTCATCAATGGCCATCATTTGCCATGACCATAAACCTTTACCATAGCACAACCATTCGTGCATCATTACACATAAACTCGAGGCATGTTACAAACTAACCATATAATCAATTATGCACAAATTAACCATCAAATGCACAAACATATTGCGCCACGACAATCAGCACGAAATTCTAACAACCAGCTATCCCAGTATAATTTCCGAAAAATAATAAATAATTCAATAAATTACAAAATAATTAAATAAATGCAATTAAGTAAATAAATAAATTGCCATTAATTAAATTGAACTACTTAAATAACCTAACCATGTAGGCACCTGATCAATCAGGTCAACCTTAGCCTCCTTCATATAGCCAAAACTCCAAAACCTCATTTTTAAAATAAACTTGGCACTTTTTTTTTTTTTTAATGTTCAAACCCTCCAAAATATATTCGTACGGGGTCCCGTATTTGAAATTAACCAGCCAAAATTTGCATCCACCTCACACAAAACCTCCTCGTTTTATTGAGCACATAAAACTTGGCGTCCAAACCCGACACCATATTTCTTTTCTAATTTCTTTTCCAACCACTCTCTTTTGAAAACAAACCTTAGTAACCCCCCCCCTTTTTTTTTGTTCCAAACGTTTAGAAATAAATTCATAGGTGCTCACGTACTCAAAATTAATCGGTCAAACTTTGCACGCACTTAGTTTAGAACCTCATTGTTTTATTGGGCAAATAAGTTTTGGTGTTCGGACCCAACACCTCATTTATTTTCTATTTTATAGTCCAAAAAGTCATGTTTTGCAATAACAATAAACAACCAACAATGAACAATCCACCTCATGACCTCACACATAATTTCTCAGAATGCCATAAGTCCACCACATCACCAAATACACATGATTCAGCAAGCATTACACACGGAACAACAACAAAATCACAACCGGTCCCAACCGGCAAATACCGGGCCACTCGCGCGTCTCCAAGTTTAAATCCAGAAACATAAACAAACAAGTTCAGAAAATTCCCAAATTTGAATATGTTGTAAAAGACACATAAAAAAACATTTTTCATGAATACACCTTAACCGAGATCCTTCTAGATTTGGCCTAGTATATCACTCAATCCAGTACCAAAAACTGGGTCCGTTTCCAGAAAGTCTGTTTTCCGAAACTAGTTTGGTTCGAGCTCCCAAACATGTCCGTTTGTTCTTAAATTTGAGTATGTTAAACTAGAAAATGTGACAAACAACTTTTGTGAAGAAAAAATTTAAAATTCGAACTCTAAGAGTTGATAAAAACCCCTAGAATCCCAAAAGGTCACAACTTCCAGCACAATCTGAGACTCAGTGTGCAAATGACGGAGCTGATATCTCATTCTTTTAAATCCATAAAAATATTTAAAAAACATTATGTTATAGCTGAAGATGTATAAAAAATTTCTCAAGAAGAAATCAACCTCAAATTCGCAACCCATTTCGATATGTAAAAATGGCAAACGGCGAGGGTCCAGAGATCCGAATTGCGGAAAGTTCACTGATTTGGACTAATCCATCTCAAAGTTAAGGCTAATCTAACCATTCTAGATTATCACTAGTCAATTCTTAAGCTAATCTAACCAACCCTTAAGCATAATTAACCTCCTAAGTAAGGTTTAGTGAGTAAACTCATCAGATTAGCGAGCCGGTGAGTCCACGGCGATGGCGACGTGATGGTGAGCAAAACTCGAGCTTGCGGCGACACCAACGGAGGCTCGGACCGGGCTGAAAACGGCCCAACAAGTTACTGCTGAAGGAGGAGAAACCGGTTCTGCTTGGCTGAGCCGGTCTTGGTCCGAGATGGAGCTGGTTGCAGCACCGATGGCTGGACGGAGGAGCTGGTGGTGGTTTGGTGGCTGCTCGGGGACGGCGAGCTGACTGAGGCAAAGCTGGTTGAGCAGGGCTGAGTTGGTGTTGCTGATGGAGCTGGAAATTCTGGCAGGCTGGTGTTGGTTCTATTATATGGGTAGAAGAGGCGGGCATGTGCTGGTGGAAGATGGAGGTGCTGAGGTGGAGTGGGACATCACCTGGGGGAAGTTGCTGTTGCTACGTGAGTGGAAGAAACATGGGGCTGTTGGGTGGTGTGGCCGAATGGAGAAGCTGAAGTACCAAGGGAGAATGGAGAGGGAAGAATACGTGGAGAAGAAAGAAGGAATGGAGGAGTGGGCTAGTCGGTTCAAGGGGAAAAAGAAATGCACGTAAGAAGGAGAGAGGAAAGAGAGGGAGGGATAAGATTGAGCCAATAAGTCAATATTTCAGCCAATTACAAGCCTCCCAAAATATCAAAATGATGATTAACAAGCCCCTAAAGTCAATAACCCACCCAATGGCCATTTTTCCTTTAATCCTCACAAACAAAATACTTTGGGCAGCCAAATAAATCCTTTAATATGCCAATACGAATTTCCAGCTATTTTCTTTCAATTTCACACCAATTCAAGTCATTTTGGTGACCAAGTAATCCCCTCCAAGTCTTCACATAACCATGCAAAATGGTGACCAAAATTCCAACTAAAGGTGCCCCTCCGAATTTCCATTTATTTTCCGATTTGTTCGAAAACCGATTTTTTAGCAAAATTCCGGACTCAACAGAATTTCTTCAGAAGTTGAGATGAGATCCTAAAAATAAATTGTGACATGCTCGAACATTCGATTCCGAAACCAAATTCAATTTCGTGGTTAAAATCGACCGGATGCGATTTTAGTCTAATCCAACCTACCGGGTAGCTTTTAGGGATTTTACCGCGGTTATATCCCTTAACGGCTTCACCCAATAGATTGGTTAACTCGTGAGTGATCAGCTCAGAGAAAAAAGACCATAGGGGTGCCGATGAAAAGCCCATTTCGTTTTATCGGGACGGGTCGAAAATTTAGAATGTCACAAGGGTGTTTCTGAGGTGAATGGTTTCCCTATGCGAGGTCAAGGGAGTTTACTCGCTGAGTTTATCTCACTCCTCATTGTTTAACTTTTTTAAGCCTTAATTATGACTATCTGAGCCTAAGCCAAAGTACTTTTAGATGAACGCGTATTTAACGCGTAGGGGATACCACTTTGTGAGGTTACCCTTGTAGAATAGAGGTGCTAGGTTAACCCCAACCTTGATACGTGGACAAATATGAAGGAATCCACTACATGGACATGTGATGTAAGGAAAGATTATGTTTGATGGTAGAAGCATATATATATATATATATATATATATATATATATATATATATATATATAAATGTGTGCTATGATGTATGCCTTATACTATCACTATTGTGTCCATAATGGTTGGGAGATGTTTAATTTGCTTCCGCTTGTGTATAATCAAAAGATAAAATGAATGAGTCAGTGACGTGTCCTAGGACATCACAAGCAAATGATCTAAGTGAATAGCGACGTGTCCTGACAATTTCGCTCTCTTGAAATTAGGAAAGTCAAGCAATTGAGCTTTAATTGAAGAAATTCAAGTTAATCCATTCAAGACTAAGGTTTAATTTCATAACTATAAGTTCAATTTCGATATTAGGCCCTAATTCAATTTTGGCCTAAGTCTTGTGACTTCAATTCAAGGCCAATTTGAATGCAATAGACTATCCTAAGCATGGATAATTAGTCAAATAGGTTTATTGCAATGTTAATTGAATTCAATTTTAATTAATTTGCAATTTTGAACATAGAATTATGAAATTGCCCCTTTTAGCCTATGATGTTCAATCATGTGTACCGATGGTTTAAATTTGCTATTTTTCACAATAATTATTGTTGACACCTGATTTTTAGTTGACAAGTCGAAAAAGATAAAAAAAAAAAAAATTTGAAATTTAAGATTCTGATTGCAACAGAGTCTATTTCTTGACCAAAAAATGTCAATTTTCATTTCTTTCTTTTGTATTGTCGCTTTTAAGCGAATTTTAATTCATTTTCGAAAAAACCTTAAATGTCAAATGATTGACTTTAAGTCAACCCTTTAATCAAAAGTCAACCTCAAGTCAAAAATTGATTTTTCACCTAAAAAGATGTCATTTAGCTTTAATTTCATTTTTGTCAAATCAATTTTTCGAAAATTCAAAGATTTGATTAAGAAATCAACATTTTAGGAAAAGTCAACTAAATTGTTGGCTTTTAGTAAAATCTTTGACAAAAAAGTTGGAAAAATAAAAAATCCCCAAAAATACTTATTTTAGTCTCAATTTGATTTGTATATTGAAAATTTCACAAAATTCAATTAAGAACCTTGCTTTTCGAATTTTTTAGTTTTAGGTTTTAAATCGTCCAAAAATAAAATTAGTTTTATTTCAGTCACAATTATGTGTAGTTCTGTTTACAACATTTGGTCTAGGGACTATTTTAAATCAATTCGTTCATTCGATTTTGCGAATTACCATATCGAAAGACGAATTGCTATTTTAAGCCCTAATTATGGGACCAAAACCATTTCTTCATGATTTACGAATGAACGATCATTTTCTATTCATTTTCTTAAGATAAGCCTGAATCCGGGGTCAATTTTGAGAAATTCTCAATTTGAGGAATTTTAATCTCTTGAATATAAGAAAATCAAGCAATTAAGCTTCAATTGAAGAAATTCAAGTTGACCCATTCAAAACCATGGTTCAATTTCATAGATCTAGGCTCAACTTTAATATTGGGTCTAGATTCATTTTTGACCTAAGCTTCAACACTTCAATTCAAGGCCAATTTGAATACAATAGGCAATCTTACGCATGAGTGATTAGTTGGATAAGGCAATTGCAACATTAATTGAACTCAACTTCAATCAATTTGCAATTTTACTCACAAAATTGCAAATTGTTTATTTTGGCCCTTTAAGCTCAATCTTAAGTACCCATGGTTTTGGTCTATTATTTTTCATGACAACCATTCAATTAAGTCAATAGAAGACCTGTAGAACACATTTTATGAAGGTTAATTTGCTTAATTGAATTGAAATTAGGTAATTTCCTCTCAAGTTGAATAGGTTTTCTTTTCAATTTGGTCCTTGAGAGATCAAATTGCATAAATTTTGAACCCACCAGGACCACAAGTGCGTGAACGAGCTAGAACCAGTTCGAACCGGTCAAACCGGGATGAACCGATCAGAATGGTCTGATCGGTCGTTGACGAGGCAGGCTGGTTTGGTCTCTTACTACCCGATTCTAGACCTCCGATAATTGGTTCTGAAATCCTCCTTATGTCAATTTCACTTTTGTACCCTTAATTTCCCATAATTTTGCAGATTGATCCTCTGATTTTGTAAATTTATAATTTGACCCCTAATTAGGTCTTTTAGCACAATTCTCGATTTTGGCTCGGGGTTTCATAAATCAGGCCTATCAGATCACTTACTCGACACCTCTAGATGATAATCAAGCTTTCAAGATTTGATTTTGCACATTTGATTAAAATTTCAACCGTCGATCGAACCGGCAATCGAGATCGTGTGATTTGGGGATGGTATAAATGTCATTTCCCCCCCAAAATCAAAGGGGGGACTCATTTGTGAATTACACAAAAAAAATCTGCATAAAACTCTCTCTATCTCTCTCTTTCCCTGTCTCTCTATGTCTTTGTCTCTCTCCATTTTCCTATCCATTTTCCATTCCCTCTCTCTATCCTTCATGTGTCGGCCATTGATTGCCAATACCGCCCTTCACCGGCTTGCTATGCCGATGGCATCATCCAAAACCTCTCTCAGCCTCTTCTCTTTCTGGTCGTAAGCTCAGATCGCCAAAGGAGCCATCGAAATTTTCTACCCGGCCTCTTCTCCTTCTTGGTTTGAACACTAATGCCAATGTCGATGTTGTGTCCAGCGCCATTTCCCTCACCGATTGGTGACCGGCCGTTGTCCAACAAGTACCCCAACGTGAACCGATCTCCTCCTTAAAGTGTCCTTGACCATCCAAAGGTCAAGGACTGACAAATTGGTGAATGGAATTGCTCTGATCTACCTGCGCTTTAACTGGAGGTGAAAACTGGTCCATTCCTAGGCTGGTTATGCTCCAGTTGTGATCTACGCCAAACCAGCAATGTCTAGCGTGGTTCCATCACACCAATCACTCTTGATCGGTCTTGAGGAAAAGCCCTAACCTTGCTACAGTCGGAGCCCCACTGATTAGCTGCCAGAACACCTCTAGCAACTCTCCTTTCTAACCAGCGCTCGAATTGGTCCAAGCTTGGACCGGTTCCGTTCTTTAATATGCAAGTGTAAAAACTAGGGTTTTAGTCGTCCCGGACCAATCCCTAGGTGGTTTGATATGCTCCTTGTACCTCTGATTGTGTTTCAGTGAGCTTGATTCAACCGATCATGCTTAAGTTCAACAAAAATTGTGAAAAGGTAGTCCTCTAAGCTCGAATCTTGTGAAGCAAGACCGAATTAGCCGGTTGGGGCTAAGATTCACACTTAGGGCTAAGATGTTCATTTTAGTTCTAAGTCATTTTGTATTCTCAATGACTTGTATGATTCTTTTGCATGTCAACTTAGGGTTAGATGTGTACTTGAATTATTTGTTGCATCAAATCCTTTGTTGCTTGTGAATTTTATGCCATTTGTGCATTGTTTAAGTGACTTTAGAACTTGTTAATGCATATTGTGTTACGTTTTGTTATTGACTGACGCGCACACTTTCACGAGCCTCAACTTTAGAGCACCGAGTTTATTTTAATTGAACTCAGACCATTCTAGGAAGTTGTAAAGCACACCTAGAACTTTCGAATGGCATTGATTCCATGCAAATTACTCATTGTTAGGTCCATTTTCCATTTTTCTAAGCTAGGCTCAAATTTGGATTTAGGGTCAAAATTCGGACCTTTATTTTTACTCCAATTTGGAAAGACATTTTCCATTTTTGTATCATTTTTTATGTAAGGATTCTTGAATTGGACCTTAACAAAGTTTGTTTGTTACCCTTTCAACTGTGTTGTGATAAAATTTCATGATTTTTAGATTTCATTTGGTAGGATAAATCTTGGTTACAATGACTTGATGTCCTATTGTCTTGGCAATTTCCTAATGCGTTGTAGCTAATTGTCTGACTTTTATAAAATCACACTTAGCTCTTTTGGGGAAACTTTCTTCAGGAAGGTTGTTTTATATTATGTCATACATGTTAGGAAATTTTTCATCATGTTAGATCATTAATGAGGGCCACCCAATTTTGCTGATTTGCTGTGATTGATCTGAAATTTCCTGTTATGAACCTTTAGTTGTGATTGCTTAGATAGGCCTCTTCAGGCTAGCTTGTGTATGGCATTAGGATATACCCTCTTCATGAAAATTGTTTCAAATCCTTTAATCTTTGTTGTCAAAAGATTTTCAATGATAGGATTCTTCAAATTGTATCTTGAAACTACTTTGGCATATGTGATGTTTCCAAAAGCAAACCTTTTGAAATTCATATTTCAATACTTGATTTGACATTATGAAAGTCATAGTTTGGACTGTTTTTAAAATACTTGCGATACTTGTGAGTGCATTTATGCAAGCCCTGAGCTAGCCTTGGCAATTAAATGCATTCCATAACTAAAGATATCACTTTATCACAAAAGAAACCTTATTTTCTATTATCGATGATTTCAAATTCATTTTTGAAACATCACATGTACCCCTTTTTATGCACATAACCACATCATTCATTAGAAATGCATGTGTTTACAATTGGCGCATGCTTTGGAATAAGTGACCCGTCAACGGTTCACTCACTTAGTTGGTTGTTTGGGAAACAAGGTCTTAAAGGCCTACTTGTGTGTTTAATTCATGCTCATGCATGTGATTGTTAGATATATGTTGGGTGCAATGCATGATATTGAAGGAAAGTCATGAGGAATCACCTAGAATATCTCTTTAAGGACTTACAAGTGTTATTGCCCATGCGAGCACACAAGTGATTAATAATGGCTATAAGTCATAAAATCAATTAAGTAGGTGTCTAGAGGAACTCATGCGTACATTGCAAAGGCCGACCCCTATGTCCAAATTTGGTTAATTTTGAATTTCAACTCATTTGATTGATTACTTTTCGGCCATATGTCATGCTTTTGATTGTTTTGACGTGTATGATTATTTCCTTCTATTGTATGTACCTAATTCTAGTTTTTAGGATAGGACTAAATTAGGCCCATATAGATTCAAGATCATCGAGACATCAAGATGGTGGAAGGTCGATGTCCATCCCAACCATATTCTTGTACTATTCATCGTCGACATATGTTTCGGGTTCCTTCATTTGTATAAAAACTTGACAAGTTGCGAGTTCCTTTTCATTCATTTTCTTTCCTTTAACTTCTTTTAAATTTTAGGATTGCATGATAGATTTACTGCTTTTCTCGGTTGTTCACTTACCGCCTCGTACTTTCAATACAATTGAGTGCTTACTTTTATCTTTCTTAGAAATAGAATAGCCCAAAAACGACCAACCATGTATAACCACTTAGTTTAGGTTAAACGACCCTGAAAAAGTAAAACAGACATGCATGGACACCTTAGGTAAACAAGACATTTTGTTAGGTACCAAAAGGACATTAATAGAAATATTAGCATAACCAAAGTTCCTGAACCTAGATATTTGGTTGCGTGGAAATTGGGGATAACTCCTGACCCTTGATTGGGGTTTTTAGTTGACCCCTAAAAATGAGGCTAGTGGCGACTCCCCTCTTATTTTTCTAGGTTGTCTTAAACAACTAGATTGTTTAATGAACCCGTCATGAGGGGTATGAACCTAAGGAAAAAGTTCATGAGTCGTGATTTAGCATACTCAAGATAGTGAAGCTGAAGAAGATAAAGTGATACCATCTTTGGTGGATGTATATTTCAAGAGGGCTATCATGGTTGTAAAAATACCCTAAAACTTAGTTTTACGTCCTGTTTCCTTTCGACCTTAAAACTATTGATTAAGATGTATTGCAACGTTGAACTGTGGTCACGACAACTTCTGCTTGGGAAAGCTTGCAACCACATGTGAGGGAACTCACAAGAGCCTTGTTCTGAAAGGTGAGATGATGACGCCTTTGTGGATGCGAATCGTGAGGAAACTCCTGTAGTCAAGTACCCCTAAACCCGACCTTCCCTTAAAGTTGGGGCGCGACAAGCTAGGTGACTCCATTGAGGACCGGTTACTAATTTAAGAGGACTTGAAGCCATTAAAAATAGTTGTTGTGTTAAGTAACGTGTCTTATGTAGGATCGCCTTTATATCAAGGTCACGTGGAAAATGAGGTTAGTCGCTAACTAGGTGTTAAATGGTTTTATGGTGTGAGTTATAAGGGGTGGAGTGTTTGTAAACACCTTGCCTTGCAGGTGGTGTAAGGATGTATGAATGTATTAAAGTTTATATTAAAGTGTTGGATGTTTAATTTTAAATGCATATTTACGAGCTTTAGCATGACATCCCACACACAACTGTAGTCTAAAACCCCGATCACCCAATTTAGAACTTTAGGAGGTTTTATGGGTGGAATATGTGAGTGAACACTCGTGGTAATTCGTTCTTCCATAAATATGCTCGTCCTGATTGATAAAACTAGCATTGATTGATGATAGTAGATTGAGTAAACTACTTTTATCTTTGGGGATGGGGCCTTGAGCCTTTGGCATCCTCACCTTAGGCATAGAAACCTCATAGTCCTTATGCGATGTATGTTTTGTGCTTGCCATTTTTGTTGGTAGGACATTGTTCTTGTTTTATCGTTGTTATTTTTCTTGAATTTTCGGATTTCAATTCCACAATTTACATTTTCAATGATGATACATTTTAATCCCGAATTCCCCTTTAGGTTTAGGCTTAGATGGGCAAGCTCAAGATTGATGTAATTCCCATGCGGAAGAGCCTCAAGATCATATGGGATAACCTCCACCTGAAGCACCAAGATTATGTGGAGAGATGCATCGATTTTCTCCCGACCTTGCTAAAGGTCAAGCCTTAAATCTCGATGGTGAAGGTGTTGGTTCATTTTTTGAACCCATTGACCTCCACCTTCATGTTTAACCAGTATGAGTTGACCCCTACAATTGCGGAGTTCAAAATGGCCGTTGGATTAGGCAAGGCTTCCTTTGGATTCGTTACTCCTCTTATTGGCCAAAACCCAATCTCACTTCTAAGTCAATCCTTGAATATCCCCACCACAAAATTAGAGCCATTCTCAAACGAAATTCAAATTCCATGCCTTATACTTTTCTTGAACAACATCTTCTTAGTCTTGAACCCAAGTTTGGAAATCAAATTCCTCCTGTTTTTCTTCTCATTTTCTTTGGTTTCGTGATTTTCCTATATACTCAAAAGACAATAAATCCTTTAGTCGCTCACATTGTCAATCAAGTATGTGCCTTTAGCCGCTTTGCACACATGATCCTTGTCGAAACCTTCATGTCCCTTATTTGATTTAAAACAAATGGACAAGGAACTCTTAGATCCCCATTAGAATTTCTCCAAATTTGCCTTCTTTCTCATATCAAAGAATTTGACCCTCACATGAGAATCATTGATGTCACAAAACATCATCATTCCATTCTTAGGTTTCACCAAAGAAATGAATCATTTCAATCATGGTCCTTTTCTATATAGTTCCATTTCCTCAAAAATCTCACCGCAAACTTAATCCAATGGAATAGGAATCTTGAGGCACGCCTTGTTAGTGGAGTAGACAACCCATTGCCCCTTGTTGGGTTAATGGGTTTAACGTCGTATTACCCTTTGAGGGTGCTCCATCAATATCACGTGCTTCAAATGATCCTTCCAATCCTCAAGCTAGGGTTGTACCGTCTTGATTATCATGATGAGGTCCTCAGAGAAAGCCAAATTGGCCATGTCGAAGCCATGATTCAAATGCTATTGGGATTTGGTATTCCCACCCTTCACATCATGTGGTCACCGTCGACAAAATCGACTTGGAGGGAGAGATGAGGACTCATCATGCTACCATTGACTATATCTACCTTTAAGTGGAACTTGAACTTGAAGTCCAATTGCCCGGTATTCCAGAGCCTCAAGGATTTCAACAAGCTCGAGTTAAGGAACATGAAGATGGGACCTCGACCGACATGGAGCACTTGGCCCATGATAACATGGTCCTTTTCACCAAAGAAATGAATCATTTCAATCATGGTCCTTTTCTATATAGTTCCTAGGATTCTTATTTGACTTTCTTTCTTTGTATTCCCTTTTCATTGTAGAGAGATTTCCTTTGTAATTCTTTCATTTTGAGTGAAATTTCTATGTATTCATTTTCACGTTACATCGAAATGCTTTGTAAACCTCAAATATGCAAGGCGATGTTTTCATTGTAATTGTTCGATGTAATTAAAAGTTCATGAAATTTCTCTTTTTAATGTGACTTTTAGAAAGGGGACGTTTCAATTAAACATTTGTTGTCATCCTCTTAAATTGTATAATTTCTTTTGAAGAAATTTTGATAAGATGATGTTATATGATACTGGAGTCATATACACTTCCGATCACTATTTCGTCTCGAGAAAATATATAAATTGACAAGGTTCGTATTTTCTTGATTTCCTTTTATCTCTTATTGATTTGAGTTCCTTCTTGCAAAAAGGTACTAAATCACGGCTGAAAGGTGTTTCATTATACGTATTTGCCACTAAGCAAGGATGGAGAATGAGGATAAACACACTCGCGTTATTACTATGGAGAATCAAATGGCATAGATGATGCCATTGTTGACTGAACTCTCCAATCAAGTCAAGAGCTTGATGCTCGTAGCTCTTGCGACTCATGCTACAAATTTTCCTACCACACCTACTGATGTGCCTGTGGTTGATCTCGTGACGAAACGATCTACTAAAAGGGTTCTTACTTTCACTCCAACAATCATTGACTTAGAGGCTCCATCCAAGGAGACCCCAACTTCCCATTTTGATTAGGAAAGCACAAAATGTCAAGTAAAGATTGAGGAACGATTGTACATGCCACGGGGCTATCAACTTCAAGGGTTCAACAAATTGTTACCCTTTCCAAAGTCAAGGTCCCTAAATTCTACAAAGAGCTTGAGTTCACAAGGAAGTATGATGGTATTGGATTCCCAAAAATCCATCTAAAGCACTACTTAGGCAAGATGGCTCGCTATTCTGACAACCTCCACTTCTCATCAATTTATTCCAAGATAGCTTGGTTGGTCCCACATTGACATGGTTCATTGAGTTGGTTTTGGAGAAGACCCATGCTTGGGAGGATCTTATGGACGAGTTCTTGCAACAATATAAGTTCAACATTAAAATTGCACCAACTCGACAGGAGCTGGTTCGAGTCAAGAAGAGAAGGACCGAAACATTTAGAGCATATGCTTAAAGGTGGAAGGCTACCGTGTCACACCTCGATCCTCGAGCATATGCCCATCCCTCAGTGGTCAATTAAATAGCGACGTCCCAAGAAACATCGCCGACCCATTCTTTTTAATGCGTATGCAGAAGCAAATAATTAATCCCTAAACAACAACAAGATGTGATAGAAAAGTAGGATCAAAATTTTTGAAATCCAAACCACACTTTTATACCTAGCAGACTATGTCATATATATGCTAGCCGGTATTTACAAGGTCTACAAAAAAGGTCGATCCTCAAGACAAGCTACTCCATTACTAGCTAGTCTAACTCGTTCGCTAATTTGGCAGTCTCCACCGAGTTAGGATGAGACGTCAGGTTCTCCACTGCACCATTCGAAGGGTCAGTTGGATCCTCATCTAAAGCAGCATCGATTACCACAACGAGTATATCAAAAGTCTTAAAGGGACCTAGCCTAACACCGTTGGGAGCGTAGCGGTACCACGCCCTGAATCGATTAGGTATCTCTTGATATGGAACTTCTTCGACCCAGACAGTGGTTACAACCAGCTCATAGACCCAAAAACTTTCGGGATCGGGGAAGCTAGAGACCCGCTCAGTAACCCTCATGGGATGACCATGACGCCTAGGGGGATTCGCCATCCAAGAATTTGAAAAAGTTATCCCACAATGAGGTGAGACGACGTCTCAGCAAGTTCACCCCCTAAGTCCTGATTAGGAAGGAAATATGCCCCAAGGGTTGCCTAAGCACAAACACGAGTCAAAGGACTTACCTTTGCCTCACTTCCTTACCGCAAGTCAGTATAATTTGTAAATTCAATAAATCACTTCAGCACACCAAAACATCTAATCTAATCGAACCATCGATCAATCGACTCAGTCGATTCCATGTCATCAAGACCATTTCTCGGTCTACTCATTCAATAATATCTATAAAGTCCGATCAAATCAAGGACTGCTCATCCTAAGCTGAATATAGATAGAAATGCTCATTAGAAGCTGACAACCACGTATACTGCTCCCTCTAAGCCGATATATCGAAGTCCTCAGGCTGATATAGTATACGACTAATGTACACCAAAGCTGTGCGGTACTTAATTGCTTACCAAAGCTATGTGATATTTAATTGCTCACCAAAACTGTGTGATACTTAGGGTATACTACTCACTCTAAGCCGACATATCAAGCCTTTTGGCTGATATAGTATACCGTTCTAGCCAACCGATTATTTCACCACTTTTATCATACCTGATAAAAATAATTGTGTGTGGGTACACAATCGGCCTCTGCAAAAAATATAATATCTTTACTTTATAAATTCCCACTAATTATATAGTCGATAAAAACATTTTTTGTGCTGTAAACTGACGCCTGGTGATTTTCTAATTAATTACCGAAATTAATAAATTTTGGGATAAATACCCAAAATTACAAATCACACTCAATTTGTATAAAATAACACTCAATTAATTAAACAAATCACACCACTGCGATCAGCATAAAATTTCTGTCACCGACTATCCCGCTCTAATTTCCGGAAAAAAAATTAATTAAATAATTACAAAAATCAATTATTAAATATCAATAAAAGCAACTTAGGACGGAAAGGCCTAATTAAAAGCCGAGACAGGCCTGGAAAATTTCTGAACCTGTCTAATTAAATACTACAGCCTATTTATTTGCTAATTGCACTAATCTAACCACCTAACATGCATCAAGGATTAACTAAATTACTAATCCATTCTAACTAACCACATAATCCTAGCTTAGCCTAAACTAAACAATCCTTAAGCGTCATTAACTTACTAAGTAGGGATTAGTGAGTTAAACTCACTGGATTAATAGGCCGGTGAGCTCACTGCGACGGGGACGCGAAAACGGGCCACAAACTCCGAAGCGGGGGTACCAAGCAAGGCCGGGACGGGCTTGAAAACGGGCCTTGATCCCTAGAAACCCTTGCTATTTTGGTTCCAGATCTTGGGCCTAAGGAGCTGCAATGGCGGCTGGTTCAGGCATGGCTTGGGACTAGACTTGGCGGACGTAGGTGGTGGCGTGGACTTGGTTTGATGGGCTAAGCTGCGGCTGCTAGGCTCGTTGGAAATGGACGCTGGATAGGCTAAGTTGCTGGGCTGAGAAGATGGGTTGACACAAGTGGATGGTGGAGCAGCTTCGGTGGAGCGAGAGTCAACACCCAAAGAAAAGGCTCCACTGGTTGACTAGTGGGGGAAGACGGGCTGTCACGTGGACTAGGTTGCTATCGTCGGTGGAGCAGCAAGGAAATTGGACCATCAAAGCAGCAAGCTTCAGTGAGAGAGAGAATGTTGGATGTATGCCTTAAAGCTACTATGTAATAGTTACATGTTAGGGATTTCAGTTGAACTATCATTATTATTATTTAATTAATGGCAATGAGGTATTCATTCATTTGTCCAATTATTTTATATTTATGAATGATTCCATAAGATCAGTTGCAACTAGACTTATTCTTGAGACGTTAAGAATATATATGACGGGTTCATAGTTAGACTGAATCTTTAAATCGTTCCCAGTTGAAAGATTATCGAGTGGATATTAATAATCCTGTTGAGACCGGTGTGTTCTTAACTCCGCCATTAAGTATTGGATACTTAAGGGAATGATGAGTCACATGTCATTGGGTATTATGATGCCTGAGTTAGAACACAGGTGTTTGTATTAGACAAATTCACTGAACGTGATGCATATGGAACAGTTAGCAACATGGAAGCTTTTAGCATGGTGAATGTCTAATTGTTCATGCTTTGGTCTTGTGTAAATAATCCTTAGAACTGAGGCACAGTGTAAACTTGTGTGAAAAACAACTATGGTTCACAGGTGCACGTAATGCCGGGTCGTTGATCTATCTTTATACTTTATGGTCATAGTTTGTTAATATACGAAGTTGCACGTGTGCGCAATATAGAATCTGTCTCCTTGTTATATGCAAGGTATAATAATGATGTCCTATGCGATCTAATTATGACACTGCATTGAAATCCTCGGCCGGGGTTGTAACCGAAAATAAATTGTTTATGTCTCAAATAAAATGCATGTCAATTAGATTTGTACATATGATCGAATTGGTGACTTGACAAATATTCCATGATCTTTATTTGATCGGGACATAGTAAGATAGAGGGATTGAATTACACTATAGCCAAAACTGATAGGTTCATTACGTTCTTAAAGCATTCACACTATTTGAGTAGCCATGGCATATTGCTAGATGTCAATCATGGCTTGTAGGACCCAAAGATTAATAGGGACAATTAATTCTTTTGGGAGTACTAATGTGTTATTACAAGTTTTACTACCAGCTTAGTGATGAACCTAGGGATGTCACACACCATAAACAATTAGGATAACAGGAAACAAGAGAGAAATGATATTGCAAATGTGTTTGCAATTACTGCAATCGAATTGTGTCGACTTGAAATTAAATTAAATGAGATTTAATTAATTTAATTTGTATTATAGTCACGAGCCTACTTGCATATGATGCACTTGCATGCCTAAAGTGAATACATATTAATGTATTCCAAATGTACATATAAAGATTATGTTCTTTTTATTTTTAAGGGGATTAATTAATTAATTAATTATTTATTTATTTATTTATTCATTTGATTAATTAATTAAATAATCAAAGTGGAAATGCTTGCTAACCATTTCGCACGAATCATTGTGCACATGCACGAAGTGCATGGTGGTCAGTGGTTGTTGACCATCATGCACGAAGCATGAATGGTCAACAAACTGCTAACCGTTCATGTACGAAATCGTGCATGAATTAGCAGTTGCTGACCACATGCACGATCGTGCATGTTCGAGAGTGATCAGCAACGGTTGCTGATTCGTGAAAAACCATTCCAAGAAATGCCGCAAAAAGGGTTGCAAAAATAGAGAGAAAGTGGTCGTTTTGTTTTGTATCTCAGAGACACGAAAAGGAAAAGGAATTCTCTCTAGTTCGGGCCGTGACTAAAACATCAAGCATACAGTGAATTGTCTCCATGAGATTGCTAGCATGATCATAGTGGTGATTATCCGAAAGTTCTCTCTTCCATTCGATGTCCATTGTTGGTGGGTCTGAACTAGAGGTCCGACGTTTGTGAGACTCAAACTAAAGAACATCCGAACTAATTCGTTTAAAGTGCGCTTCAAGAGATAATTCGTTCAACTCACTTTTTATATTCAAATTTTTTATTAAAATGCACAAACAACGTCTTCGGAGAATCATGTATAAAATATATCAATTTTGTTTCTGTTGTGTTCTTTTTGTTAATTTTACATATACATGATTCATGAAACCCTAACAAAGAAGCCCACGAAGAAGAAGAAAGAGGGAGGAGAGAGACCGAAATGGGGGAAATAGATAAGAAAACATGAAGTGTCGGCCACGGGGGAAAAAGGAAATGTGAAGAAGAATAAAGGAAAGAGAGAGAGAAAGAAACGTGGAGGGGTTGTGCTAGCCGAACGTAGGGGGAGAAGGGATGTTAGCGGGGGAAAGAAAATTGTGCAAAAGTAAAGAGAAAGGAAGAGAGAGAAAGACACGTGAGATGGGTGGATAAGAAGGGGGAAAGTTTAATAAAAAGTCCAATATTTATCCATTCTTGGTCCCCTAAATTCCATGTAAAATGCTTGGTCCTCACTTGCTTTCTCGCACCATAATTCTCCTAATTAACAAGTCTTGGGCAGCAAAAATGGCCATTTCCCTCAATTCCAAATTCCATTTCCTTTTTCCCGAAATCCAATTTCTTAACAAATCTCTCCGATTGATGTCCAATTTTGCTGAAGAAAAAAGCTCACACAATTTCTACAATTTCCTCTTGCCCATAGCTCACTTAGGAGGACAAAAATCTCTTCAATTTGGCCAATTCGAATTTCCATTTATTTTCCAAATCAATTTTCCATAAAAATCCCGAACTCGCCGAAAATTCCTCGAAAGATGAGTTGACATTCCTAAAATGATTCGTGACATGACAGAACTTTCAATTTCTAAAATCGAATTCAAATTCACGGTTAATTTCCTGGCGCGATTTTAGCGTGACCTAACCTACCGGGTAGTTTTTAGGAATTTTTTGTGCAATTGACCTGGGGTCAATTTTCTTCGAGCCACATGTACCTCTTCAACACATTGGCAACTCTTAGTGGTCATGAAAATCTCAAGGTTTCAAATACGGGCACAGGGTACCCATAACGATAGAAAATCCGTCTAGTGCCGATCGACGAGAATTTTACAATCAGATGGAATCACCCACACTTTGATCACACATCTCAGTCAAATCGACCTATCTCTGGTTGCTGATCGATTTTTAATTATGCCTTAATGACTCTTATAGACTAGCACGGTCGAGCAGTTGATTCTTGCTCGAATTCTCGAGTCTACTGCGTTAAAATCCCTGAACAGCTTCACCTGACAGGCTAATTATCTCATGAGTGGCCATCCTAGAGAATAACACTATAGGCGTGTCGATGAAAGGCCCAACTTATCCAATCGAAATCAGAACTTGCAAATCAGGATGTCACAACTCTTCCCCTCTTATAAAAATTTCGTCCTTAAAATTTAAACCTTTACCAATCCTTAAACAAAAAGGTGGGGGTAACAAAAAGGTATCGCCGTCTCATCTAGTCTCAATTTCTCGGTTGCTTCTTCAGTCTCGTGGTGTTGTCAGACCACTTTGACCAAAGGAACCATCCTGGTATACCAAATCTATTCTTTCTGATCTACAAACTGAACCAAGCTTTCCATGTACGACACTGTGTCGTCCACGTCTAACTATTCAAGATTTAGCATGTGGGTCGGGTTAGGCTCTTATGTCCTTAATCTCGACACGCGAAAGATGTCATGCACTTGCACTAACCTTGGCAGCAATGTAAGATGATACGTTAGGATCCCAATCCCTTCCAGAACCTCATAGGGACCTACGTACCTCGGTCTCAGCTTTCCCTTCTTGCCCAAGCGCGAACTACCCCTCACTGGTGACACATTCAGAAAGATGCAATCACCAACTTGGAATTCTAACGACCTTCGATGCTCAACAAGACAACTTTTCTAGCAACTCTGAGTAGTCTTTAATCTATCACTGATATTTACAACTGCATCTACTAACTACTGAACTGACTCTGGGCCTGTGATCTTTCATCATCTAACTTCCTTCCCACAACTGAAATTTTGTACACTCTGCTATGCAATGCTTCAAAAGGAACAATCTGATTGATCTACTAAAATTGGGAACCTCGGATCTAGATCTGATATAAATTTGTCACTAGCACTCCATGTAGACGAACTATTTGACGCACATACACTTCGTGTGTCTATTTAAAACCACATCCTTTCTTATTGCAATAAAGTGAGCTGACTTCATTAGTGTGTCAACCACTACCCAAATGGAATCATTGCCCCTGTGACTCCTCGGTAAGCCTGTCACAAAATCCATTGTGATGTGCTCCTATTTCCACTCTAGGATCTCGAGAGGTAGGATCTCGAGAGGTTGTAGAAGTCCTCCTAACTCGCAATGTTGTGCCTTCACTTGCTGACACGTCAGACACTTGGCGACATGCTTGGCGATGTCTACCTTAATACCAGACCACCAATAGTGTTCATGTAGATTCTGATACATCTTTGTATTACCAGGATGAATGCTGCAACTGCTACAATGAGCTTCTGATAAAATCTCTCTAAGCTCTACCTCGTTAGGTACACACAATCGTCCTCGGAACCTTAATGTTCCATCTTCAGAAATCTGAAAATCAGCCTTTCTTTTATCGGTATCCTCTTGCAAAATCTTTTGGACATCAGGGTCTGTCGACTGAAGTAATTTAATCTTGATCTGATCATCCGACTCAATTCTGAGGGTGGCCATAAGATTCGAAAAATGGCCTACCTTAAGTTTGAAAATCGAATCTCGAGCTCTCTTGAGTAAATTTCACTCCTTAACCAGCATATGAGCCACTGACAACTTTCGACTCAAAGCGTTGGCGACTTTATTGGCCTTCCCGAGGTGATATAGGATATCACAATTGTAGTCCTTTAGCAATTCCATCTATCGACACTTTCTCATATTCAACTCCTTTTGAGAGAATATATACTTGAGACTTTGATGGTCAATGAAGATCTGGAATCCTCCTCTACACAAACATTGTCTCCAAATCTTCAGAGCGAAAATAATTGCTACAAGTTCTAAATTGTGCGTCTGGTAATTCGGCTCATGAGGTCTCAACTGACAGGAGGCGTATGCAACAACCTTACCATGTTGCATCAGCACGTAACCTAGTCCTCTAAATGACGCATCACTATAAATCTTGTACCCTCCAGGACCAGGTGGAATGGTCAACACCGGTGCGGTAGTGAGCTTTTACTCAAGCTCTTGGAAACTATGCTCACACTTGTCCATCCACACAAAATTTTCTTCCTTCTTCAAAAGTCAAGTCAACAGCAACACTAAAGCTAAAATCTTTCCACGAACTTTCTGTAGTAGCCTGCCAAACTCAAGAAGCTTCTGATCTTTGATATTGTTGTCGGTCTTGGTCCACTGATAACTGCTTCAATCTTGGTTGGGTCCACGGAGATTCCTTCACCTAAAATCATGTGGCCTAAGAACACAACATGAGTCGGCCAAAACTCGCCAATGCTTAACTTAGCACACTATCCATGAATCCTCAGGGTCTAAAGTACCATTCTCAGATGACTCTCGTGCTCCTCAACACTCCTCGAATACACCAGAATATCATTGATCGACATTGTTGACACCAAATTTTGGCAAATTTAGGGAAATAAAAAAATAAAAATCACATCAGGGCAAATAAAAGGAAAAAATGGGGAAGATCAACCTGATTGATTATGCATAGAAGTTTGAAATTCTGGTGAATATTCAGATTTTGATAAATGCAGAAGCAATTAGGAAATGAAGTGAGTAAAGGGCAATAATTTTAGAGTCGAGGCAAAATCGAGCTGATCGCGACATCACGCTCCAATTTACAACCATGAATTAATCCAACATAAGATGGAAACTCAAAAATTGCCATGGAAAGCAACCGTCTGGAATCACTATAAAAAGAGCCACATTTTTCGTGACCGGGAGGGAGCAAAAAAAATTTTCAGAGCAAATTCGAAAAACATTTGTGCAAGAAGAAAGCCTCATCTGTCTTGGTCAAAGAGAAGGCCTTTTCCCTTTTCTTTCTCTAACAAGAAAAGGGAAAAGTCATCTGAAGAACAGAGAAAGGAGAGAGAGAAGACCGATGAGTGATGTGAGAGAGAGAGAGAGAGAGAGAAGAAAAAGAAAGAGAAGAACTGTTCATCTTCCTCATGGACTCTCTCGTCCGAGTGTTGTGCCGGCCACCGCACCAGCATCTCCTCCGCCAGCCCGTCGCCATTCATCTAAGAAGCCCCCGCGCCCGAGGCCGTCGCTAGTTCTGCCCGTACACCAAAGCTCCGCCTGAGTATCCCCGCCATTGCCGCTCGTCACCCCCGACGACCGCGCCTCTGAAACCGTTGCTACCTCGCTCGCCGCCGCTGCGACGCTTGCTCCGTCTCTCTGCCACCAGTCCGACCAAGCCACTGCCTCACCACACTAGAGCTATTGCCAGAAGCTATCGCACTTCCCATTGCTAGTCGAGCCATTTCAATCTGTCGTTGCACCGCCGCATGAGCTCTCGCACCAGCGCGTGCCTTTTCCTCTGAACGCCAGAACTCCGACAACCGCGACACCTCTATTTCACCCGCAACTGCAGCTTCGCCCAACGCTCGTGCCTCCTTTTGCCCGGGCTAGTAGCGCCATAGCCAGCCACGACGCTCGTGCTACTGCCCTCAATACTTGCAGTAGCTCGCTGCAACGCTACCGTCGTGCCACTGCTGCCCCATCTGTCGCCAGTGCTCTGTCTACGCCAGCACCTCTGATCGCCCGACGCCAATGCCTAATGCCCGCACTACCTGCCCGCGCACCTCCACCCACAGCATCAGCACCTCCTCTGCCCCTGCCCTCCACTGTGCCTGCACCTCTGCCGCGAGCTCCCAAGCACCTCTGCCATATACGCTACGCCACACCTCCACCGATCCCTTCGCCGAAGCTTCGATGCCGGCCACCCTCTCTCCGACTATCCCATCAACGTTGCTGCCCTCCCCCTTAGGTAGCTTATTTTTAATTTTTAATTTTAATTTTTCACTTATTTTATGTTATGTTATCTTTTTTTTTTAAGTTTATTTATTTAAATTGTAGCATTGGATGTCAATATTCATGAATCTTGTAGGCATTAACCGCAGGGGTCTTGTCCAAAATTATTGTAATTACTAATTTGATCCATAAGATGTCGGATCATTTTTTTAATTATATTAATTTGTGGACATTTTGATAGTATTTTAATTGTTAAGTCATTATAGTTATTAATTTGATCTATAAGACTTCAGATCATATTTTTAATTATTTTGAACTTTATGTTGGATGTTTAGGGTTAAGATAACTGTTAATTTAACATGTCAGACAACGGATTATTTTTCGGTTATTTTAATTCTCATTTGATGTATATCTTGATTGTTTAGATATAGTTGCTTATCTTCGAAAAACACTAAAATACATAAAAACAAAAAAATAAATCAAATCTTGCATCAAAGTGTGTTAGTAAATTAGGATTGCATTTTTTAGGATTGCACTTTTAGATGATTTTTGGAATAAATTAGGATTGAATTTTTTTTTAGATAGACTCTTAAATAATATTTGCACATTTAGATGATCTCATTTTTCTAAAAAAATAGTTTTCTAAGATAGGATAGGGTTTAAGTCAAATTAATCCCTAAAAAATATTAGAAAATTATTCATTTTAGATAGTTTAATTAAGGTTTTTATTAATTCCGATTTTTAATAAGAAAAATACAAAAATATTAGGTGCATGTCAATTAGTTTGCATGTTAGGTTCATTTAATTAGAAATAGTTTGTTAGTAAAATTAGGTCACATAGTTTAAATGCATGATTTATGATAAAGTTCTAGTTAAAAGAAAAATAAAAAAAAAAATACTTGCTTTAGTGTGTGGAATTCATTTGGTGCAATTTATTTTATTCAATGTTTAATAATGATTGAGCGTCTGTGTGATCACCCCCATTGCATGAAAGTAATTTAGCTTAAAATAAATCCAAGCTGCCTGCAAAAACATTTTTGAAAATTAAAAAGAAATGGTACCGAAAGGGCATTAGAGAAATCTAGTGTAACCAAGTCCCCATACCCTTAGTCTCTGGTTCGTAGGAGTAAAATAATTCTCCCATTATTTTACTTAAGTGTTTAATCGACCTACCCTAAACTGATTAGTGACGACTCCTAGATAATAATCATTTGCATGCTAAATATTTGAACCTTAAGTCGCGAGTTGGTATGGGCTTGGGAGAGCCCGAGCTAAGTTTAAAAACTTAGTAGTCCATTAGCCTAAACCTAAGTGGTGCACCCAAAATTTAGGTCGTGACAGCTTGGCAACTCCATTGGGGACTTGTGTTAAAGCACTTAGTGAACTTAGGCCAAATTTTTTTTTCTTTTAAAATGTTTTTGTTTGGCAGCGAGGACACCAAGTACGTCCCTAACATTTCTAAGGTGTTAAATGTTCTTGCAGATGGGAGATATAAGGGGAGCAGTCTTTGCTAATCCTTGTTTTGCAGGGAGGTGTGGGGATGAATGATTTATTTTTCCCTGATTAGAAGTGTTGTTTGCATTTAAACTGTTGTGCATGTTTTATTGCTTTTAGCACTACACTATTGCACACACAATCTGCTGTCGAAACTGGGCTGTGATAGGATTCTTAGGATGATGTTGAGAAGGATACTTCCTCTAAAGCAAGACTGCTATGTAGAGGTTAACCTTCTCTTCCTCGAAAGTTTTTCATGGTGTCGAATGTGTTTGTCCATATCTACGAGACTGCGTGATTATTGGGCATTCCATTCGACTGAGCCAGAGTTAAGGGGACTTGACACGTTAATGCGAGGCTGCAACGGTCAGATCATCCTCTTAGCTCCACTTTGTTAAGCTGTCTAGATAGAAATCAAGCCTCACACTTCATGCATGTGTCTATGTGATTGTCATCCCTTTCCAGTGAAAGTAAGTTGGCTAAATTCTCACTTCTGCAATTTACTTACTTGCAATTTTGTCGGTCCATGACAATAGATTTCGTCGTCAGTCTTGTTTTATATGCAATGGGGAAAACCGACGTACAATTCATTTCCACTCCCAAAAAAGAGCTCAAAATGTGGCTGGACCAGTTAGATCAAGACGGCCAGAGATATGTGAAAGCCAGGATCGCTCGACTTCTCCCATTGTTAGATATCAGCATCCACTTTGGTGTTATATAGGCGCTACCCCACTTCTGGTGTCCACAAACTTCAACCTTCATGTTTGGTGAGTATGAGCTAACCCTAACACTAGAAGAATATAGTGTTGCCATTGGAATGCCCCTAGAAAAGGAACTTATTAGGCCACCTATCAGTATTGATTCTATTTCTGAATTATCACAATTTTTAAAAATCGAGGCTGAAGCAGTAAGGAAGGTTGTTAAAGCCAATTGCTATGCATGCCCATTTTCATTTTTGGAAGAGTGTTTTGCAAACCAACCAATGATTTCAAAAGCTAGGATTTTCATGTTAGCATTTTTTGGACTAATCGTTTTTCCTTATCGAAAAAATGCCATTAATCCTTCAACTTCATGGGTGGTTAATCATGTTTGTGACGAGTTAAATTATGTCAATGTGGTTTCAGCTGAAACATTTTTGTCATTAACCCGTTTCAAACAAAATGAGGAAAGAACCACGCATCCCCTCCCTGAACTTTTGCAAATATGGTTTTTCTCCCACATAAGAGGGTTTGGGCACTTTATGAAACAATTTAAGATTGACGATTTTAGGCACCCCATACAAAAATTTGCGGTTCTAGAACGTTTTTCTTCAAATAAGCAGTACGCCCGTTGGATTAATTTTTTGAAAGATCCTAATCCTAAGGCATTCCTATGGCATATTAAATGGTTTCGAGTTGAGGAGGCTCGTTTCTCACACAAGCATGATGAGCCAATCCTGTTGCTGGGCCTTTTCGGTGCGACTTCTTATTACCCACATAGGGTGGCTCGTCAGTACAAAGCTCTTCAAGAAGTTCGTCCGCGACTCAAGATAGAGTTGTTCCAAGTTCGTTTTATTCGAACAGACTATGACTACTTCAACAAGATCTAGATGATCATTGCTGCATGGAATGAATGCCACCCAGAGAAGATTTTGGTGCCCAAGAGACTGAAAGGCGAGGAGATTCACCATGCATCGGCATTCTACATCTAACAACGCCGAATTCTTGCTACCTTGCGTCCAGTAGTCCCTAATGTGACCGAGAAGCCTACTCAGCAAGCACAAATTGAGCATCTTAAACGGAAAGTGGAAATGATTGAAGCTGAAAATAAGAAGCTTCGCAATGCGTTAGGATCCCGAAAGCATATAAAATAAGATGTTTTGAATTTTGATTCCTAGTTCAATGTTTAGGGACTTTGATTTCAAATTCTAGTTCAATGTTCTCAATTTTTAGATTCGATATTTAGGGACTTTGATTTCAATTCTTAGTTCATTGTTAGGAAATTTGGTTCAAATTTCAAATAAAATGAGGTGATTAGACCATTGTCATGGGCCATTTTCCTATCTTGTCATTGGTTCTTACATTACTTTTATTTTAGTAGATGACAACGGATCCGCCACGCTTGCTCATTGTTACTTGATCAAGAGCTAAAATGGTCGACCAAACCAAAATGCGTGATCATATCTCCACTATGGAAGGACAATTCTAACAGTTAGTCACCTCTATCCAACTACTGACAACTCAAATCCAATCCCTCCAAGCGAATCCAACTCCTGCACCCGCTCTCACCGAGATAGTTGTCCCAAGGTAGGCAAACGAGGCCCAATTAGGTGATGATGACATGCCTGACCTGTAAGATGATTCATTGCCAATCAATGTGCGAAAGGCTAAACTTGACAGCGTCCCTAAGGCGAAGCAAGTTGAACGCTTCGCAAAGCTTGAAGAGAAAATAAAGCAACTGCAAGAGTCACAAAGTTCACTCCCGTTTGACCTATCAGTCTATGAGAAGGTCAAAATGCCAACGAAGTTTAAAATGCTAGACTTTGACAAATATGATGGTACTTCCTGCCCAAAAGCTCATTTGTAGATGTACCATGCACGCATGGCCTAATATGTCAAGAATGAGCCCCTTATGATCCAATCATTCTATGCAAGTTTGACTAGGCCTACGCTGAATTGGTATGTCATGAAGAATGTGAATCTTTCTGAGACTTGGAATGAGGTGGCTGACGCATTTCTCAAGCAATACAAGTTCAATATGGACATTGCACCTTCCCTAGAAGATCTTGAGAGGACGGAGAAAAAGAGGAGCGAGTTGTTCAAGGAGTATGTCGTGAGATGGCGAAATCTAGCAGCCCAAATCACTCCTAAGCCTACTAATAAGGAGTTAATGAAGTTGTTCGTCAAGACTCTCCCGTCTGAGTTCTGTACCCGAATGGCCAGCACGTATGTCGAGAGCTTCAATCAGCTTATTCCTATGGGAGAACAAATCAAGATTGGGCTAAGAGATGGATGATTCAACGAGCCGACCCATCAAGGCAAAAGGTTCACCATGAAGAAAGACCAAGAAGCTAGCACGGAAGTCAATGTTGTGTATGCACAATCTAGCAAGCCTCCAATTGTTCATGTCCCTAAGAATCAACAAGGCGGTGTCCGTCCGACCGCTCCTCGGCAGTTATTAGAAGGCAGTTCACTCCTCTTCCTGGCCCTCTTTCCCAGGTCTTAAAGGTCCTACAAAAGAAGGGGTTGCTGTCCTATGAGTCAAAGCGACCCAATGCTAAAAAATTTTCTAACTACGACCCCTCCAAGAAATGCGAGTACCATATGGGGGAAGTAAGACATTTGATTGATAAGTGCATAACCTTGAAGCACAAGGTTCAAAACTTATTAGACACCAAGGCGTTTTCCTTTAATACCGCTCAGCCGAATCCTCTACCTGAGCATGAGGATAGGGTAAATGTTATTTTCGAACATGATGCCGGTCGAATCAAGAACTGGAAGGTGCACGTGATGGACACCCTAGGGCAGCCAAGTGATGGATGGGATGGCATGGACGATCCAACGTCTCCAAACACAGAGAGCTTTGATGATGCCCTGGAAAGAATCACAAGTTTGTTCGATGACCTCTTCATAAGAGCCATCGACGAAGGACCTTCGGAAGACATGGGCGTTGGCCCGCAAGAGTAACTTATTGCTCGTGCACATTCCCCTGCGCGGGAATTTTTATCGCTTTATAGGAATTGTTTCCGATTTCTTCTTTTTCATTTTCTTTTTAGGAATTAGGAATCGCAATTTCCATTCAATAAATGTAATTGATTGATGAATTTCAATAAAATTACAAGTTTTATTTTGAGGGCATGATGAGATACACCAAACCAGCCCGGTGATGATATCCAGCCGATAAACAAAAAGAAAAATCCAAGGAGAATTCTAAGGCTTAGGCTTCATCATGTTTTCTTGTGTTAAAATATTTCAAAAAAAATGTTTTTCCAATTGCTTTTCAAAAAAAATTCAAAAAATGTTTCAAAAAAATAAAATATGTCTTACGCTGTTTGTCTTTCTGATTCGTCTACTTCCTAGACGATCGTATAGCATGCAAAGGTGTGGAAATGGTCCAATCCAATGCAACAAGTGCTGACAATGATGGTCCCGAAGACTCGATCAAAGATTCCATTGAGGTGCAATGTGGCTGGGAACAACATGAAAAAACCAAGGCTCTTACGTCCAAGCAGACCGTCACTATTAATTTGACACTGAAGAAGCCAAGAAGGTAAATGATCTTGTTCTAAGGAAGCTGTTACCAATTTTTCCGGATCCTGGGGGCAAGTTTGCTCCAAATTACAGTGGCTCATACGTGGTGAAGAAGGTACTTCCTAGAGGTGCCTTAATCTTGGCATAAATGGATGGTCGTGAGTTTTCCACTCCAGTTAATTTCAATGCTGTCAAGAAGTATTACCCATGATAGAATCTCACATGTCATGTTTTGAACTGCAAGCATTTCTATGATGAATAAATTGCTTCAATGAGTTGAATTGTTCAAATTTGTTGCAAATCTCACATGTTTTCCTTGATGAATTGTGTGAGATGAATTGAATGTGTCAAATGGGGTACTTTCGAATGACGAAAGGCAAGCCTTGTTCCATACACTGTTTCATACACTAACCCCTAGTGAGTTGTGTGGAAAAATTCCATGCCTACGAGGAAAAGGGTGAGCTCACAAAGGGTACGTCAACCAAAGTAATGAAAGGTGGTTTCTTCTTCTACCCGAAACAGTACAGGTATACCCGTTGTTTAGCCTTTTGAGCCCACATACGTGAAGATGTTTTTTTAAAATTATCCCTATCAAGGATCATCCCATATTAGGGAAAAATATGAAATGAATGGTAAGAATTTTCTTACTCACACTTACATCGATCTTCGAGAATGGCTTTTGCTATGTAAGTTGTACGGTAATTTGAAGTGCCTTAAGATGACAAAGAGCAGTTCTTTCTCTATCCATTGCATAGCCCACTTGAGCCTATGAATTCATTTCATATCAAACCCAGTTGGTGATCATCCCCCACACTGGGACAAGGCAAAAATTCAAGTATGATGGTTTAGAATACTGATAAAAGATGGAGGCTGTGCAAGTCCAAAGAAAATAAGTGTAAAAAGGGGGGCATGAAAAAGTAATGTGCCTGGTAAAAGCAAGGCCAATGCCTAAAAATAAATAAATAAATAAATTAAATCAAACATTGGTTGAAGTCATCTCCCCAACAAGATGATACTAAAAACTCAAATGCTGAGATGTTACACTCAAAGGAGTTTCGATATGGAGAAAATCTTTGATGGTGAAGAAGAAAGTTGGTGGAGATGTCAAGATGATCACCAACTTTGATCCCCAAACACTTGTTGAGCCTAGGAATCCTTTTGTTTCTCACCAATGAACTAAGCCTACATTACGTCCCTTGCAAAGTCTCTTCAGATTAGGGCACTTGAATTAACGTAAAAGTTTATATGTCCAAAAGCATCGCTCGAAGAAGTGTGAGTAAGACAATTTCTACCCCATTTTGTATGCTTCTTGACTGGTAAACCCAGAGATGATTGCGGAATATTATTTTCCCAACCCTCGACTCAAAGAGTCCCCTTTGCAATGTAACTTGTACGGTAATTGGAAGTGCCTTAAGATGACGAAGAACAGTTCTTTCTCTATCATATACACTTTTATCCATTGCATAGCCCACTTGAGCCTATGAATTCATTTCATATCAAACCCAGTTGGTGATCATCCCCCACACTGGGACAAGGCAAAAATTCAAGTAGCATGGTTTAGAATACTGATAAAAGATGGAGGCTGTGCGAGTCCAAAGAAAATAAGTGTAAAAAGGGGGGGTATGAAAAAGCAGTGTGCCTAGTAAAAGCAAGGCCAATGCCTAAAAAATAAAATAAAAAATAAAAAATAAAAAATAAAATCAAACTTTGGTTGAAGTCGTGTCCCCAACAAGGTGATACTAAAAACTCAAATGCTGAGATGTTACACTCAATGGAGTTTCGATATGGAGAAAATCTTCGATGGTGAAGAAGAAAGTTGGTGGAGATGTCAAGATGATCACCAACTTTGATCCACAAACACTTGTTGAGCCTAGCAATCCTTTTGTTTCTCACCAATGAACTAAGCCTACATTACGTCCCTTGCAAAGTCTCTTCAGATTAGGGCACTTGAATTAATGTAAAAGTTCATATGTTCAAAAGCATCGCTTGAAGAAGTGTGAGTAAGACAATTTCTACCTCATTTCGTATGCTTCTTGACTAGTAAACCCAAAGATGATTGCGGAATATTATTTTCCCAACCCTCGACTCAAAGAGTCCCCTTTGTTAAGCCATTGACCAAGCCCACATTACGGTCCCTATTAAAGACCTCTCAGATTGGTAAGGTCGTACCACTTGCGAGATTGCTCAGACCCTTGTTCAGCATGATAATGGTGAGACAGAGTGATTGTCAGATTCCTGCATCAAAGGTCAGGACAAAACAGCCTTTTAAAGAGAGTGAGCGAAAAGTCCTTTCAGACTGAAATATCCCTCATTTGACACATCCATGACACTCATGTGTTCAGATTGGAATATTCCTTTGAAATCTTTCCCAATGGAAATTAGGTGATGTAAGATTGATAGAAACCATCACGAACTCCCATTGAATTAATGCATGTTTGTGATTACAAATGCATGTTGCCTCTCCTACGACCATGTTTTGCAGGAGACATATCCGCGAGGATTAGAGATGTTACCAGGTAAGTATATCTCTATCCATACCTTAAATACTTGTCATTGCTCAGGTATTCCCCTTCAAGTGCACCGACACTTGACTCAATCGAGCTGTCCCCCAAAGATTTTCTCCAGATTCAGTCTGATTAAGACGACCGAAAAAGGGTTTGGGTCCTGGTCAAATAATCTATGTTGCAACACTAGACGACCGTAGAAAGGTACAGGTCCTGGACATGCAACACCAACTAACTTAAATCACTCTACCCTCGTTGAAGGTAAGATATTCCAAGTAGGCTCCTTTTACATCTCATTTTGGATCTGGATGTCTTAATTATTTTCATCCAAACATTTCACTTTGGATGTGAATGTTTTTCAATCTTTCTCGTTATACCTTAGTCTGGATCTAGGTATTTCGAGTTCCAAGATCTTGACATCTGAGTTTGGATTTGAATGTCACAAAATATTTTAAACATTTCACTCTGGATGTGAATGTTTTTTGATCTTTCTCGTTATACCTTAGTTTGGATCTAGGTATTTCGATCTTGACATCTCAGTCTGGACCTGGATGTCTTAATTCTTTTCGATCTTTCTTGTTATACCTTAGTTTTGATCTAGGTATTTCAAGTCCCAAAATCTTGACATCTCAGTCTGGATCTAGATGTCTTAATTCTTTTCGTCGAAAATTTCACTCTGGATGTGAATGTTTTTCGATCGTTCTCATTATACCTTAGTCTAGATCTAGGTATTTTGAATTCCAAAATCTTGACATTTCAGTCTGGATCTGAATGTCATAATTCTTTTCATTGAACATTTCATTCTAGATATGAGTGTTTTTTGATCTTTTCGTTATACCTTATTCTAAAATCTAGGTATTTTGATAACCACTAGACTCTTCAAGGAACCTGAATGAAGACCGAGTACTTGTGGAATAAATAAAGATTTATCATGTACCTCAAGATGCTCTACCGCACTGATTGGTAAGTAACTACAGGTACATTCTCTCATTTTGCATTAGGCATTTGCATTAGCATTTCTATGCATCATTTAAATTGCATTTTAAAATGGGGTTCATTTTCCCAAAAAAAAAAAAAATCGTTAAGCGCATGTGCATGATCAAAATTCAGGTCTCAACTTGTCTTTGAAGGCAACCTCTACGAGCTCACATTCAAAGAAGGGCAGCTGTTAACACCTAATTTTGGCAAATTTAGGGAAATAAAAAAATTAAAAATCACGTTAGGGCAAATAAAAGGAAATGAGGAAGATCAACCTAATTGATTATGCATGGAAGTTTAAAATTCTGGTGAATATTCAGATTTTGATGGAATGTTAGAATCTTACTAATATCCTGAATCAATACTGTATGGCAACGGGACAGGTTATAAATCGGAACAAATCAGGCCTATCTTTTAGTAAACAATGTCCATTAAGTCTACAGGAAAATTTAGCATGAATATTTAGAATGCCGGTGTTGCAGCAGTATGGAAAACATCTAGGTATTCCTTCAGAGTGGGGCAGATTAAAAAAAGAGATGTTTGCTTGGATATTAAGGAGAATAAATTCAAAACTTGAGGGTTGGAAAGAAAGATTTCTCTCCAAGGGAGGCAAGGAGATCCTAATCAAATATGTTGTACAGGCAATTCCTCAATATACAATGTCAATTTTCAAGCTTCCTATATCTCTGTGCAAACTTATTGAACAGAAAATTTCCAGATTTTGGTGGACGACTGATCATAATAGGGTTGGGGTGCATTGGCAGAAATGCGAATTACTTAAAGCTGACAAGGACGGTGGAGGACTTGGCTTTCGAGACTTAATGGCAATTAACAAGGCGATGCTTGGGAAGCAGGCTTGGCATTTAATTCAACAACCTCGCTCGTTGTGGAGTCAAATATTCAAGGGGTTGTATTTTAACTCAGAGAACTTCCAAACAGCAGCTAGAGGTACACGCCCTTCATGGGGATGGCAGAGTATTCTTCTCAGCAGAGAGGCCATCCTACCTAATGTACGATGGTCGGTTAGGGATGGTAAGAAGATAAAGATTCGGGAGGATACCTGGTTACCTATAGGGACTATAGGCAGACCAACAGCACAAGAGGAGCCAGAGAGGGTGGCTGATCTTATTGATCCTCTCCACCAGACCTGGAAACTTCCTTTACTTCAACAAATGTTTGATACTCCGGTTATTGCAAAAATCATTAAAATTCCTATCCGACCTTCCTATGCTACTGATAAGTTAGTTTGGACACCTACTACGATGGAAATCACACAGTGAAAAGCAATTACAAAGGCATCTACCTCACACCTTCCTATGCTACTGATAAGTTAGACCAGCAGCACGACATGTACAGCGAATGATCAACAGGCATCTACCTCACACCAACACCCCAGAATACTTTGGCGCAAGACATGGTCTATTTAAACAGAACCAAAGATCCGCACTTTCTTATGGACAGCTTGCCATAATGCCCTTGCTACTAAAGCGAATTTATTTCATTGTCATATTACCCCCAATCCTACATGCAATCTCTGTACTCAGCGATCTCCAAAAACTCTCGAACATCTTTTCTTTTTCTGTTCATGGACTAAAGAAGTATGGAATCATCCTAAACTCAACATTTCCGTCTCACCTTATACAGTAGTACATCGTATGGATGATTGGATCGCAGAAAGGGCCACAAATCAAAGGCTCTTACTTGGACTGGCAAGAATTGCATAGGTCTTGTGGCAAATCTGGTGTATGCGCAACAATTGGATTTTTCGTCAACAGTGTCCAGACCCCAATCAGGCAGTGGAAGACACCTTTGCACAAAACCGAGTCCAAATCCAATCCTCTTTTGCTTAGCGCCGATAGAGAACAGGGGTTGCTGTTGTCAAAGCAGGACATCTGTGGCAACCTCCAGATCGTGACTTCCTGAAATGTAATATTGATGGCTCTTATTATCCTGGTAGTCAAGAAGGAATGATGGCATGTATTAGTCGAAACCATCAGGGGATTCTTACAAACGTCTACACCAAAAGCTTCCCCGCAGCCTCTGCGTTTCAATCGGAAGTGCAAGCGCTTACCTACACTCTACATCACCTGCGGCACCAAGGTATCCATACAGTAAACCTTGTGATTGAGTCTGATTGCCAGATTTTGATCGATATAGTTCACGCGAGAAAGAAGCCGCCATGGGAAGAACGTATGCTGTTCAACGAAATAGAAGCTCTGCTTGCCGTTTACCCTAACTTGCAAATGTAGTTCTGTCAAAGGAAGGCCAATGGAGCAGCCGATTGGCCGCAAAAGCCCATGGAAGATCCAACTTAGCCCGCAATTGGAATATATTCACTCCTTTTATTTTGCAAGATATTGTATCTGCCGACGGAATAGCTTCTGGATGTAACATTGCGACTACTTAAATAATATCAACCTTTTCGACCAAAAAAAAAAAAATTCGATGAGGTTCCAGCGGGGCTTTTAAACATGTCTGACATTGTTTTATTCGATGTTGGTGATAACCAGTTGTGGGGAAGCTTTCTCAATGATGTCAACATCGCTTCTCCTTCTCTCTATCTCCTTTACACCAATGATAACTTGTTCACCGGGATGATTCCATCAGTGTTAACGAATTTCACAGGCCTTGGAAAGCTTATCCTTTACCAGAACAACTTCCATGGGCCAATACCCAAAAATCTAGGAAGGCTAAAAGGCCTTTATGCGATTGAATTCGAATATAACCAATTGCAGGATGACTTGAGTTTTATCTCTTCTTTAGTTAATTGTTCCAACTTAACATATCTCGGCATGGAGATGAACTTGTTTTATGGATCGTTTCCGAGATCCTTCTCCAGTCTCTCCACCATTAAGTTTATTATTATGTCAAACAATCGGATCCAAGGATCTCTACCTTTAGCCCTTGGACACCTCTTCAACTTGTCTCTTTGGGATTTAAGTAATAATTTTCTAACTGATTGCATTCCTCATTCCATCGGAGCACTTTCCAACTTGCAGCACCTTGATTTAGGCGGGAATAGGTTTATTGGAGAGATACCATCTTCGATTAATAACATTATGTTGTTAAATGTCCTTGACCATTCCTCCAACATTTTCCAAGGCCACATACCACAAAGTCTCGGCAACTGCAAGCAACTAATTAGGCTTGATCTTTCAAACAATAGCCTAATCGGCTCAATTCCTATCGAAATCATGGGTCATTCTTCCTTGTCAATCATCCTTAGTTTAGCAAATAATAATTTAAGTGGATCTCTTCCATTGCAAGTTGGATCTTTAAAGAATCTTGGCATATTAGATCTGTCTTACAATAGATTGACTGGCTTAATTCCAATGTCCATTGGCGAGTGCTTGGTATTGGAACGACTTCACTTAGAAGCTAATTATTTTCATGGTCAAATCCCCGAAGCTTTACGTCCATTACGGGGTCTACAAGAGCTGGACCTTTCCAATAATAATTTTTATGGTCCAATCCTGAGCTTTCTCGCAGGGCTCTTACTACTCAAGTACTTGAATTTGTCCTTCAATCAACTAGAAGGACAAGTTCTAGAGGATGGAGTTTTTCTTAATGCAAGTTCTGTATCGATTTATGGAAATATGGAACTCTGTGGAGGTGTTCCCAGTCTGAAGCTTCCTCTTTGCAAATCATCAAGCTCTAAGAAGTCTTCTTCAACCAAGGCCAAAGTAATATATGTGGTAGCTGGCAGTTTGTTATGTTTAGCTTTGTTGCTCCTATGTTTGTCTATCTTTTATCGCAAAAAGAAGCGAACGACAACCAATGCCTCCACTGTGACATCCTGATTTTCAAGTTTTGATTTCAATTGGATAAGTTGGGCCTTTCATTGGTGTGACTATAGTGCTTTTCTCTGAGATGGCCACTCATGAGATAACTAGCCTATCTAGAGAAGTCAATAAGGATATTTAACACATTAGACCTGAGAATTCGACTAGGAATTGACTACTCGATCATGTTCATCTGCAGAGATCATTATGGCAAAGTAAAGATCGATTAGAAATTAGAGATAGGTCGGTTCGACTGAGATATGTGGGTTAAACGTGGGTGATTCCACCAAATTGAAAGATTCTCATCGATCAGCACTAGACTGATTTTTCTGTTGTTTTGGTACTCTGTGTCTGTATTTGAAACCTTGAGACTTTCATGATAGCCGAGAGTCACCAATGTGTCGAAGAGGTTCATTGTGGCTCGAAGAAAATCGACCATGGGTCATTTGCACTAAAAATTTCTAAAAGCTACCCGGTAGGTTAGGTCACGCTAAAATCGCGTCAGATTGAAATTAACCATGAATTTGAATTCGATTTCAGAAATTGAAAGTTCTGTCATGTCATGAGTCATTTTAGGAACATTGACTCATCTTTTGAGGAATTTTCGGCGAGTTCAGGATTTTTACGAAAAATTGATTTGGACGATTCGGAAAACGAACGGAAATTTGAATTGGCCAATTTGAAGGGATTTTGGCCTCCTGTGTGAGCTACTTGGTGAAAGGACATTGGATGGGCTTTTTCTTCGACAAAATTGGACGTCAATCAAAGAGATTTGTTACGAAATCGGATTCCGGGAAGAAAAGAAATAGAATTCAGAATTGAGGGAAATTCGTAGGTTTGAAGGACTGTAGCATTTTGATCCTTATTTGGACTCGACATTTCCCCCTTCCCTTATCCCCTCTCTTTTACTTCTTTTCTGTTTCTCTTTCAGTTTCTTTTATTTCCCCTACCAGCTACCCCCGATCGCTGGAGTTCTGCTTTGCTTTTGATTTCCTTTGCCTTGCCGCGTGCCCCATCTCCACCGAAGCTCATTCCTCTCTCTTTCACGTTGTGTCTCCACTGATCTTCAGTCCAGCTGCCTCCATCCCGCTGCCACAAAGACTAGCAGCATCGACGCCCCTTTTGACCGCTTGGCGTTGACTAGTAGCAGCGCCACTCCACCGGCGCCAGCGTCACCCATCGAGTAGCCCCTCTCCTCCACGTCACAACACCATCGTTCCGTCGAGCCACCGCCTTAGCCCACGTGAGCCAGTTTTCCCCTTCATCAATGCCACGCCGCCGAGGTCAACTTAGCCTGCACGCTGCAGCCTCACCAAGCCGCACCCATTTAACCCTTAAACTAGCACCGAACAGAACCAGGTAGCCCAGCTGTGGGCTTTGTGGCTGAGTTCGGCCCATTCTGGGCCCCTGTTGGTGTCACCGCTTTGGAGTTTATCGCCCACCGTTGCGTCGCCGTCGTTGTGGTTCAATTAGACCGTTAATCTAGTGAGTTTAACTCACTAATCCTTGCTTAGTAAGTTAATGATGTTTAAGGATTGATTAGTTTAAAATAAGTATGGATTAGGTGCATAGTTAGATTAGATTAGCTATTTAATTAATCGTTATTGTATATTAGGTGGTTCGAGTAGTGTAATTAGAGCCTAGACAAGCTCTAGTATTTATCTAGAGTGGTTCAGAAATTTTTTGAGCCCATCTCGGCTTTTACTTAGGTTTTATGGGCCTAAGTCCTATTTATTGACATTTATTAATTTTTTTCCATAATTATTTAATTAAAATTTTATTTTCCAGAAATTAGACCGAGATAGCCGATGATCGGAATTTTATGCTGATTGTAGTGGTGTAATCTGTTTATTTAATTGACTGTTATTTTGTACTGATTGAGTGTGTTTTGCAATTTTGGGTATTTATCTCAAAATTTAATAATTTCAATAATCAATTAGAAAATCACCGGGTGTCAGTTTATAGCGTCAAAAATGTGTTTTTGGACTGTGGAAATTGGCTAAGGACGACCATGTACCCACACACAATTATTTTTATCGAGTATGATAAAAATGGTAAAAGTGTTAAATGGTCAGGATGGTATACTATATCAACTTACGAGCTTTGATATGTCAGCTTAGAGCGAGCAGTATACCAATATACTATATCAATTTGCGGATGATAAAGCAGCTTCTGGTAAGCAGTATACCTAGCAGCTTCTGGTGAGCATTATTAGTATATTATATCAGTATACCTGGCAGCTTCTGGTAAGCATTATTAATATACTATATCAGTATACCTAGTAGCTTCTGGTGAGCATTATTAGTATACTATATCAATATATCTGGCAGCTTCTGGTTAGCTATACTATCTACTATCAGCTTAGAGTGAGTAGTCCTGATTATAATCGAACTTTATAGATAGTATTGATTGAGATGACCGGGAGGTGGTCGTGATGACATGTAATCGACTGAGTCGATTGATAAATGATTCGATCTGATTAGTTGAAATGATTGAATGTTATTCGAATTATTGACTTGTAGGAAGGAACTGAGGCAAATGTAAGACATATGACTTGTGCTTCTACTTAGGCAGCCCTAAAGGCGTATTTTCTTCCTAGTTGGGGCTTAAGGGGTTGAACTCCCTTGAGACGTCGTCTCACCCCGTTGTAGAATAACATTTTCAGGGTCCCTAGATGGCAGTTGTGGAGGACCTAAAGCCCCGGAGTCTAGGAAGGTGGAGACCGAAGAATCGGCGAATGTGTATGCCTAGTGGGTCATAGGAGAGTTCCCTTTTTGTTAAGCCGATATTTTTGTAAACAGCATGGCATTGTATATAAACCTGTTTATTTATAAAAGGCTTGTTTTGGTCGTGAATTATGGTCCTGCTTTTCATCCCATCTTGTTGTTGTCTGGGGATTTATTATTCGCTTCCGCATGCGCATTGTAAAATGAAATGGTCGACGATGTGTCCTGGGACGTCGCAATTTAATCGACCAAGGAGGGATGGGCACGTGCTCGGAGGATAGGGCGTGACATCCACTTCATTATCTTTCGAGAACCAATTCTTGAGGATTTCATATGAAGAACTCCTGAGAGCGACTAACAGATTCTCCGAGACCAATTTGGTTGGTAAAGGAAGATATGGCATGGTTTATAAGGGGATTCTTGATGGAGGTGCCACGGTGACAACGAAGGTGCTCAATCTAATGCAAAGAGGTGCTTCAAGGAGCTTTATCTCTAAATGTCGAACTCTAGGAACCATTAGACACCGAAACCTCGTGAAGATACTAAGTGTCTGTTCGAGCATGGACTTTTGTGGCAATGACTTCAAAGCTCTAATATATGAGTTCATGGCTAATGAGAGCTTGGAGGAGTGGCTACACCCTGGAACCATAGGACGAGATGATGAGTGTAGCGAATCGAGAAATCTAAGACTAGTGCAAAGATTAAACATTGCCATTGACATAGCTACCGCGATCAAATATCCCCACGAGGATTGCTATCTAACCATCGTCCATGGAGATCTGAAGTTGAGTAATGTGCTTCTGGACAACGACATGATGGCTCGAGTTGGAGATTTCGGGCTTGCAAAGATCATTTCAACGGTGTCTACCGAAGCCATAGGAGTTCAAGACCAGGGTAGTTCAACTTCAACCGCAGTTAGAGGATCCATCGGTTATGTGCCTCCTGGTATGAAACTATCATATTTTCTCAATTAGTTTTTATTTGATTGTGATAGTAATATGTGAGTGCCATAAGTTTGACTAAACAATTATTCTTGACATTATGTTATGATTTGTATGCTCTGACACCTCTTTCTCACAACTCAATTCCTCTTTCCACTATTAATAGCTTCCACAGAAAAAGAAAATACTTATCTTTTTGTACAAAAAGATTAATAGTAGCTTGCCCTAATCATATTTTAAATTAAGATGAGAATAAATCATCGTAATTTTGATCAATGAGTGGGAAATTTTTAGACAACTTGTGAATCCATGTGAATAAATAGATTAAGCATATTGTATCATCTCATATTTATATTTTCTTTTTATAATTCGTATTTTGTCTCATGTCACGTTCATGCCATTAAAACAGATTGCGAATTTCTTTTGGGATGTTATGACTCAAGGTCTTAACAATAAGTAATTTTTCCTTTATGGCAGACTCTTTCGTGACCAATAATTTAATGTTAGAAAAATATATTAGATGACATGACATTTATGCCAGAAACTGTTGGAGGATACACTAATTGACAACACGATGGGCTCTACCCAACTACTACTTTCCCTAAACTTATTGGTCAAAGCATATTAAGACAAATTTATGCATTTACAAGTATAAATCCATCACTGTCAACAAATCACTCTACGTCTCTTCTTTCTCCCCCACTGTGTTTATTTTTTGCCTGTTCTTCTTGGCATTTTCTTCTCGTCTTTGCATAAAAGAAAGTGTGGTATAGGTATTAAACATAATTTGTATCATGAAAATGATGAGCCTCACGTGGATCCCATATGTTTCCAGTCAAACAACCAACTATTCAAATTCAGTTAACATATAGACTTCTGCCAAGGCCTTCACCCAACATATTTTCTTCCTTTTCAATTTTCACCCGTATCCTACTAGGTGACAAAGCCACTTTTGATGTTTAGGCAATTTTTGTAGCAAACATGTGACAACTTTGGTCACACCTAGTAGTTTTGGAGAAGAAGAATTTATATGTTGTTAGCTGAACTTTGGTGCACTTTATGAATTCTAAAATCACATTTCTCTACCGTCGATGCATTTCTCAACAGTTAATGCACTTTATAAGAGTTTACACAATAGGCGCTAAACATCAGCCATATACAGTAAACTAAACAAAAATTAAACATAGAGAAATGAAAGCAAAAAACCAGTTGGGGGCTTTGGACCCTCTGCCTTGCTCCAACAGAGGATCTTTTGGCCTCTGCCATGCACAGCGGGCCCGATTGTGAAGTGAGTGAGGACTTGCAAGCCATCTCTCTATGTTGGGTGTGATAGGCGCAATCCTTCACAATTTTCTTTCGCAAGCTCTTGCAAATGGACATCAAGCAAAATCCCATGTGACTTAGAAGCTTTTTCTAAACAATTGACTTCAAGAAAAAGTGTATGTTTGTTCCTATTAATGTCTTGATGAAATTTTCAGAGTATGGCATGGGACACAAGGTTTCCACACTTGGAGATGCATACAGTTACGGCATTCTATTATTGGAGATATTCACAGGAAAGAGACCCACTGAAGAGGCCTTTGGGCAGCATCTTAACCTCCACAACTTTGTCTAAATGGCTCTTCTGGATTGAGCAATGGACATTATAGACTTAAGGCTTTGGAGTGAAGCTGGTGATCGACAACAAGAGATGAAAATCAGAGATTGCATTATCTCTGTATTCGAAGTTGGAGTCGCATGTTCAACAAAATCACCGCCGGAACGGATGGGCATGACCGAGGCAATAAGGAAATTACACTTGATCAAGGTGATTTACAAAGCCAAAGAGAGGATGATACGTATGTAGCCAAATCAGTTTTCTCATTTCGTCTTGGAACTTTTTCACTAGTAGAGAAAATCATCGTGCAAAGGTAGTGCTAGCAAATTTACATGAATGTCTCCCTAACTAGTCTACCTACCCATACCTATTATGTGTGTTTTTTATAATTGCATTTTATAATCGTGGAAAGTGGATGTATGGAGTTAAATCCACCTATTTCCACCAAGTAATCATGTAAAATTTGATGAATTTGCTTATTTACCCGGTTCTCTTCATTTCCAATGCCAATGTGGATCAATGCATTGCTTAATTATCATGGTTGAGCCATTGCCCTTACCCCTCTCTCTCTCTCTGCGCACGCTTGTGTATTAGAATGTGACCTCACCGTGAGGTCACGAGCTCAAGGCCAACTCTTAATGTCGTGCTTAAACGAGAGCCCATGGTCAATTGGAGATCAAGCTTGATCAAATCCAAAGGCAAGGAGAGGGAGGCAAACTTATCACGAGATCATGGGGTCAAGGCTAACTCTCGATGTTGCTGTTGAGAGTGACCTCACTATCAATTGGAAGCCATGCTTGATCAAATTTAGGCGATGTTGCCGACCAAATTATGTTGCGGTCATGTTGCCCACACCAACAGCCACCGTGTGAGACCCCCTTACCTCCTCTCCAAACCTCCTTTTCTTTTATATTTTTTCTTTGCTATGGCATCAAATTACAGACTTTTTCTCTTTTTCTTTTTTTTGGTCGATAGAAATAGAGAGTTAACAAAGACATAAATGGGACATGATCAAAAAGGGAACATGGATGCATATTACAATGTCTAATTATCCTCATCAAGTCTTCCCACTCAACCAACCCTCTCTCTTTCTTCACCATTAGCCACCGTCTCCAACCATTGCGACCACCTATCATCACGGTCGCCTCCTCCACGTCTCACTACTTTCTCCTTCGTGTCATCCACGACCATCTTTGCTTTCTCTATTTGCTGACCCAAAACACTCTCTCCTTCACCGTCTCTTCTCTCACCGCCAAATTTCTAAGGTCTCCAAACCACCATTGATGACCTAATTTAGCCATTATGGCCTTTAAGATCTCATGGAAATCTCAATGGAAAGGCTAGATGTAGGAGGCATCCCCAAACATTGAGATGGCCTTTTGATCTCATCATCATTGACAACTTGATTGTAGAAGACGAGAGGAGCTCGACGCGAGGTGTTGAGACCCACCAAAGGCATAAACTTGACATTCGGGCAAGCTTGGCTACCCTCAAATGAGAAGGGCGAAAGGGGACAGCAACCGACATTTGTACTAAAAATTTCTAAAAGCTACCTAGTAGCCTAGGTCACGCTAAAATCGCGACAAATTGAAATTAACCGCAAATTTGAATCCGATTTTAGAAATTGAAAGTTTTGTCATGTCACGTGTCTTTTTAGGAACATCGACTCAATCTCCAAAGATTTTTCTGCAAGATGAGTTTTTGGCGGAAAAAAGTCGATATATGGCCGTTTTTGTCTAGAAAATTTAGAGGACCATTTTTTATCGCAAAAGGGGGATGCAAGTGAGATCTATTGGCGAGGATAAATGCTAATTTGATTGATGACTCGATAATTGAATTTATAGAGGCCGGATTGAGTGAATTCAAGGAGAAATTGAATGGAAATTGAGCCAATTGCCTCCAAAATTCGTGGCTCCCCCTTGGACCCAACAATTGGACCACTTCAAGGCTTCTAGAAGAGGATTTGGTGGCTGGAAATCAACTGAGGAAGACAGCTTGTTGGTGGGACCAAAGCAAGGGGACAAAGAGATGAGAGAGAGACCAAAGGTGGTCCCCTCCAGCCTAACCGGTCCCCTCTCCCTTCTCCTTCCTCTTCACCGTCAACTCCCCTCCCTTTCCTAGCTATGTGAAGCTTCCATCAAGCCCATAAAACCGAACCAACAGCCCCTCTTGCCCGTTGAAGCCCGCCGGAGCCCGAACAACCGCCATCGCGCAGTCCGACCGTCCGCCGAGCCACTGTACGCCAACTGCACGCCCGCACATCTTTCGCCGTTGTCCCTGCCCGTTCGCACTTCCAGCAGCTCGCCAGGCCAGCTCAAGCCACTGTCAGAGCTTCCTCTGCCGCCATGAAGCTCCACCACAATCCGCCTGACCCCATTACACCGTCTCCGTCCATCCCTGCCGCTCGTAGCCACCTATAGCAGCTCCTTCAGCCTTCGAACAGAACCGAAGCTAATGGGTCTCACAGCTACTGTTTGGCCCGTTTTCAAGCCTTTCCCAACCCCACTTGGCAGTCCCGCTTTGGAGTTTGTCGATCCTCTCCGCGTCCCCGTCATTGTGGTCCGAGCGGATTGTTAATCAAGTGAGTTTAACTCACTAATCCTTGCTTAGTAAGTTAATGACATTTAAAGATTGATTAGTTTAAACTAAGTATGGATTATGTGGAAAATTAGAATAGATTAGCAATTTAATTAATTGTTATTGCATGTTAGGTGATTAGAGTAGTGTAATTAGAGCCTAGATAAGCTCTAATATTTATCTAGAGTGGTTTGGAAATTTTCCGGACCCGTCTCGACTTTTAATTAGGCTTTTCTGGCCTAAGTTGTTATTTTTGGTATTTAATAATTAATTTCCATAATTATTTATTTATTTTCTGGAAATTAAACCGGGATAGTCGGTGACTGGAATTTTATGCTGATTGCAGTGGTGTAATTGAATTATTTATTTGACTGCTAATTTGTGCTGATTGAGTGTGATTTGTGTGATTTTGGATATTTATCCCAAAAATTTATTAATTTCACTAATTAATTAAAAAATCACCGGACATCGATTTACAATGCCAAAAATGTGTTTATGGACTGTTGAAATTTGTGAGATTTTAAAAGGAGAAAATATCATATTTTGGCTAAGATCAATCATGTACTCACACACGATTATTTTTATCGGGAATGATAAAAATGGTAAAAGTGTTAGATGGTCAGGATGGTATACTATATCAACCTACGGGCTTTGATATGTCAGCTTAGAGCAAGCAATTTATCGATATACTATATCAGCCTACAGGCCTTAATATGTCAATTTAGAGCGAGCATTATACCTTAGCAGCTTCTGGTGAGCATTATTAGTATACTATATCAGCCTGCGGGCCTCGATATGTCAACTTGGAGCGAGTAGTATACTATTTATCAGCTTAGAGTGAGCTATACTATCTATTTTCAGCTTAGAGTGAGCAGTCCGTAAGATGATCGGATTTTATAGATAGTATTGATTGAGATGACCGGGAGATGGTCTCGATGACATGGAATCGACTGAGTCAATTGATCGATGCTTCGATCTGATTGGTTGAAATGATTGGATGGTTATTCGAATTGTATTGACTTACAGGAAGGGACTAAGGCTAAGGTAAGTCCTCTGACTCATGTTTGCGCTTAGGCAGCCCTCATGGCGTATTTTCTTCCTAGTCCGGTCTTAGGAAATTGAACTTGCTGAGATATTGTCTCATCCCGTTGTGGGATAACATTTTCAAGTCCCTAGATGGCAACTCCTCCCGAGCATTTTGGTCAGCTGAAGAAAGTTACAAAGCAAGTAGCCTATATTCTGATTCATGGGCACCCAAGGGGTCTAGTTTATGAGCTCATGAAGTCTGTGGTCTGGGTTGATGAGGCTCTACCCCATAAGGTACCTCATTGATACTAGGGGTGAGCGGTTTGCCGGTTCCGGTTTGGTTCCGTTTGGAACCTGGAACCTACCCTCGGGTACAGGTTCCTCATTTTTTGGAACCTGGAACCTACCTGTCAGAACCAAGAACCTGGAACCTACCCTGTCACAGGTTCCAGGGTCGGTTCCAGGTTCCAACAGGTTTTTTTTTTTTTTTTTCAGATTTGAACTATAACAAAGAAGGAAAGAGACAAACCAAAGCTTCTATGTCAGCTCAAGCCAAGATTAGAAAAATGATGACAACTTAGCAACTTTTGTTGTGACAAACACAAGAAAATCACTTATGCAAGCAACAAACTTCGACCAAGCATGAGTTCTCTTTGTTATTAGGCTCTGAATTTTGTTTTGGTCTTAGGACTCACTGCCCGGTAAAACAAAATGATCAAATAAAACTCCATAGAAACAATAGTCCGCTGTTGGTGTATTTCCCTAAGCATTAATTTATAAAGTTATGACGTACCTTTGATATATTTGGGTATGATGACTTCTCATATTGGTGGTGATTTCTCAAAAGTGGAACTGATAGCTGCTATAGCTAAAGATTTGGAAGCTAGTTTCGCTGAATCAGGGGTGACAGACTTTGGAAAGATCTTCCTGACAATTGGTGGTGGAGTTGAGACATTTCTTGCATTCGGGCTCTCAAAATTAGCAGCTAGTGCATTGAAAGCAAGAGACCTGCCCCTTGAATGGTTTGCTTTGCCTCATTATCAACTGCAAGAGTATTCACCATGCGCAATACTTTTGTACTTGTGGCAGAAAAATCACCATGACCCAGCTGCAGAAAAGGCAGACATGTTTTTAGTCAAGTGAAGCAATAAACAAATATAAAAAAGATAGAAGCAAAAATGAGTCCCAAAGTGAGCATTTCTGTGTAATAGTTACATGTAGGCTTTCATCGAGTCAAACCAGATCTTTGATAAAAAAATGATGAAGCAACACATCTTTAGATTCCTCCAAGGATACAACATTTGTATTGGTGGAAGCATAAGCAATGCCTAAAGGCAAAGCTCCTTTATCAGATCCAGTTGCCTCTCAACAAGTTCCTAGATGAGATTGATCCAGAGAAGCTGCCCAAAGAGGAAGCCAGCCAAGCATAAGATTCATACAGAAACAAATAGGTACAGGAATAAATTAAAGAATCTCAAAGAGAAAGAGAGCGAGAGAAAGAGGACCAATCCTGCACTGCATTGAGTGGAAAATGGCCAGAGGAAACTGCAGCAATGACATTTATCCCAGTGGCTGCAAAAGTAATTGTAAGCTTAAACTAGATGAATTTCTGGATATTTGCATATACAGGTCGTCCCCACCTGACAATCGCATGGTGTCCATGATAGGTTAAATTCAAGGACTTCATCTATAAAAGGAGCTCCATTAAAACTCATTTTGCGTCAACAGGGTTGTTGACAAGATAGAACTCAAAAACACAAAAAGAGAAAAATAGATTGCACAATAAGAACCATATTATTTTGTTCCCTCCTTCCACCCTATAAATTGCTATATGCAATCCCATGCTGCATTTTGCATCCGCGTATTTAAATGCATACTGCCAAAGATAAAAAGGACTAAAACAAAAAAGAAAGAAACACAAATATAAAGACCAAAAAAGAGCAATCTTACATCTCAGCTCATGCAGATCAGCACATATCTACGTCTCATAGGTCATATATTTATTCAATTATAAGAGATTAAGGAATCTCCAAAAGATCAGTATATGGTAGAATGTTAGTTGGTAGAATAAGGATAACGTCATTTCCGTATTTGACAGAAGATCTAGGAACTATTATGCCCCTCATGAATATCACTCTGTTTCAGTGAGATGCAAGATCATAAGTTAATCATGGTGGCAAGTACTAACCTTCACAACAGAGGCAAAATTATCATCCAAAATAATGATATCAGAGCTCTCCTTAGCAACTTATGTCCCTTGAGTGCCCATTGCAAGGCCAATATGTGCCTAAACACCATAAAAAGTTTTCGTCCCAACAGCAATATCAAAGAGTAAATATTTCCAATCTGTGAATATTATACCATGAGCAGGAAATGCAAAATATGCGTAATGTACCAATTATAATATACCATAAGACATCAGGACCACATTAAGGTGTACAAGCCAATTTGATAACATTTATTGCACCGAAGTTACTTTGACTGTCTACCAGTCAACTAGAGAATTTAGGAGCCTATGGACAAATGAGCAACATAATGCGAATGTGGCCAATAATGCCAATCCATCAAGCTGGGCTGTAATGCAAATGTGCTGCCAGCATAACCACATCATAAATAGATCCGAAAAATAAAAGATAAACAATGAAATATTGGAACCTCATTTAGAGAAGGAGCATCATTTGTGCCATCTCCAGTAACAGCAACTACATGTCCTCATTTCTTCAGAGCTTGCACAAGAAGAAGCTTGTCATTTGGTGAGGATCGTCCCATCACCTAAACATGCAAGGCACGATGAGATTTCACTCTGTACCAGAAGAGGGTAAAACAATGGAACTAATCAGCCAAAACATACAGATATTCCATAAGAAGCCTGCTCTACTTCATGTTTGAGAAGCCGTTCACCCCATTACACTCATTCATATCAAAAGCACTCCCCACATCCATATATTCAAGAAGGCCGTTTGGAACGGACTTGTATAAGTTTGGTGCCTTACGCAGCTTGTATGCAATGGAGAAATGTGACAACAGTGTATGCACAGAAGCAGATTGGGCGACCAACGTGAAGGGTGGTTGGGTGAGCAGCGAGCATCGTCAGCTAGCGAGCAGTGTCAAGGGTCGGTTGGGCGAGCGACGAGCGTCATCGGCTAGAGAGCAGCGTCAAGGGGCGGCGGGCGAGCGGCGTCCACTGGCGGCGTAGACGGCGAGCGGCTGAGCGGCGAGGCAAGCAAGGGGTGACGGCGTCAAGGGAGAAGGAGGCAAGGGCGAGACGAGCGCGGGGTGAATAGCATCCAACGGCGTCCGGCAGCAGTGTCGAGGGTTAAGGCGTCCGGCAACAGCGTCGAGGGCAAGTAGCATTGGTGACGGGCAGAGGTAGAAATCGTGAGAGACTCAGTCCCAGGAACTGTGAGCGTGAAAAGGCGAAGGGTAATTGATTTGGGGATTTTCTATTTAGGGCTTCTTTTGGAGCCGGTTCCGATTCCGATTCCCTTCCGATGGGAACCGGAACTGGAACCAGAACCGCCGGTTCCCAGAAAAAAGGAACCGGGAACCGGAACCGGTCCTTTAATAACCGGGAACTGAACCGGAACCTCCGGTTCGGTTCTCCGATTCCCGGTTCTACCCGGGAACCGCGCTCACCCCTAATTGATACAAATCATGGTACCGTCATGAAAGGCATGGACAGAAAGAGGGTCCCATATTGGAATCTGAGGTACCTGTGTATGTGCTAGAGGTTTCTTTTGGGAAACGGACAGCAGATCCTTTCGGGAATTCGGTGGTAGACCTGGTAGCCTGGATCTTGAAGAACCAGAGTCCCCAGTGTATTCAGCTAAAGGCTCCAATGAGGACGAGGATGTGAAGCAGGAGGAAGATTAATAGTTGTTTGCAAACCCCCCTGTTTTGTAGACCCTGCATCTATATATCAGCTTGTATTGTATATGACATGGGTTGCTATGTATATATATATATATATAAGTATGGTTTTAGTTCGAAAAATTATGGCCCTACTTTTCTATCCCATCTTGTTGTTGTCTGGGGATTAATTATTCGCTTCCGCATGTGCATTTAAAATGAATGGGTCAGCAATGCGTCCTGCGACGTCGCTATTAATCGACTACAAAGGGATGGGCACACACTCGGAGGATCGGGGCGTGACAACTTGATTGTAGATGATGAGAGGAGCTTGACGCGAGGTCTTGACACCCACCAAAGACATAAACTTGACATTCGGGCAAGCTTGGCTGCCCTCAAATGAGAAAGGGAGAAAGAGCTATGTGAAAGCGAGGATAGCGACCGACATTGAAGCAATATGGGAAAGAGGGTGAACGGAGCATGACACGATCCCTTGTCAAGACCAGCAGTAAATGGTGGAGCAAAGAAGGTCATGATTTATATTGGCAGTGGAGGCACATTAGTGACACGAGCCGCGTGTGGTTGTAGGGCTCGGCAGGGGGCGAAGATAGACTAGAGGGAGAGAAAAGATTGGCGTTGGGATTTTGAGGAGTGATTGGGGAAGGTGTACAATTAACAAGAGAGACTCATGTCTTGATTTGGCATTGGAGACAGTAGATAAGTAAACCAATGGTACAATGGATCTGCATCCAATGCCATAGATGTGGTGCAAAATACATAACACCATGGTATAGTGACAAAAACGCTAAGCAAACAAAACCGACTCACAGTATGGACGGAATAGGCTATATTAAGGCAAGTACCTGTGAAATATATACCAAACTGCAGGTCAACTATCAATAGTGTAACAATCCGCAATAGAATGCCATCAAGCAGCTCAAGTTTGGCATTAAGATCAAAATCAGGGGCATGCTGAAAACATCGTGAATTGAGATTAGAACAGGAACAATCTAATGCTAATATCAAGTCACAATGTGAGAGAATATTCACTATGTGTATTGCACAATTGGACAATGTATTACATTGGAGGGATATTTGTATCCAAGATACTATACACAAGGAAGTAATCTATTATGGGGTGTTTAACTCCAAACCATCCCTTCCCGTTATATTATGAAGCATAAAAGTCAAAAGAACACTTTGTTCTCATGCATCCTTTCATCACAAAAGCATATAATAAGTTGATGATCAAGAACACTTAAATCTACAAAAGCCATTTCAAACATTCGCAAAATATTGCTAATTTGCTAGTAATAATCTGCTTAAGATGCTTTTATGAGCAACATGTTATACATTCATTTTTTTTTAAACTAGCTCATGAATCATATCAAGCTAGTCGTTTTTATTTTGCCTTTATTTTTTATGTCACACCCATGACGCATATAACAATAGGCCATAGGTAAGCTTGTCACTCTAAAAGCCTTTCCTAGTATGGAAATTCTCCTTCATAGTTGCACGGAGGATCGTAGTTGCACACAACATACCACCACCCATTGTTACACTGAACCTTAGCGCACCCAACTTGAATCGAGTCGCACCAAACCATCTGAGTGTAGTGCAAGCAGTCGCACCCGCTCACGCAGGTGTTGGTGTTGTAATTGTAGTTCTACTTCTCTGCGACCCACAAGCTGACGGCGTAGGTGCCAGTGAATGTGCTGGTGCCCTTGGCAAGGTTCTCACCGTAGGGTGCATTGGAGTGCACGAGGCCGTAGTCACTAACCCGTTGGTTCACATAGCTTTGGGCATAGGCAGCAAGCGTGTTGTCCCATGTCATGTTCGCCATGCTAACTTGCTTCCGAGCGGCATTGTGAGAGGCGAGAGAGTCTTGGGGTGAGTTTTGGGCATGAGTAGGTTGAAAGAGAGAAATAGAGACAAGAGAGATGATGATGGTTAGAGAATTCATGATGCTCAAGGAATTAGCTGATGTTGGTTCAAGGTGATATTTTTGGTGATCAGTTATGCTATTTATAGAAAAATATTTTTGGGGCTTCAACTTACCAGGTGCAATGAACTTATCAGGGAACATCTCCTTTGGACAGCACAACCTTGCGTTCAAATCTAGTTTGATCTGAAATGATAAACTAGTAACTAGTGCATGAAGAAGTAGTTTTGCATGTTCTTCCCTTCCTCAAATGGAAGTAAAGTAAAAGGCTCAAGTGAAGTTTGAAAATTCAGCAAATTGGATACATTATAATAAGAAGAATGTTGGACTTTATGTCGAGTAATGCTAAAGACATTGAGAATAGTGCATGAGATTAAATTACTAGGGGACATAAATAAAGTTTACCCAGTTGTAATGAGCAAACAAGTCTTATCCAAGCCTCCAATAGGGAATGCATACAATTTCTCCCGATTTTTTACAATACCAACCATCACCACTAACTGTCCTCCAATGCTTACCTATTAAGCCATTCAAAAGCCACCACCAACTCGTCATCGTATCCATAGTTGTTGTTCTAAGATCCACCATCCATCTTCAACTAGACTATTTGTCTCTAGCGTCCCCCATCTCAAAACAATACATCACTACCTTCCCACGAGGAAAATACTGAGTCAAAAGTTATGTACAATACTCATTTTAGCATTAAAAGTTTTCGCCGGATCATTTAAGTGCCATCGATGAAATATTTTGATCAAAATATATATAAGACATTTATAATTAAAATTTTAATATAACTTGATATTAAAAAAAGGGGGTTCTATATAGCATTTCCATATGTACATTTCTCCGCCTCTCCCTCCACATCATTTTTTTCTTTTTTTCTTTTTATTCTTCTCTTTTCTCTCTCATGCACCCTCACTGCTTCACACTGTACATGGACTCCTCAGCTACAACTTCATCAACGCTCACCCATCACCTCTCAGACCTACGAGCTTCGCCACAACCTCAACAAACAACACCAAGAATCGATGAACGACACCTGTGACGGGTTGGAGAGAAGGGGCGAGGAACGACATGGTTCAAATCTATGAGAAGAGTGTTGTTCAATCAAGATTGCTTGGTTTCATCAAATTAGAAAGCCACGAGGCACGTCCAGCAATCAATGAACACCTATGTTGGACGGAAAACCAAGAACAAGCACGCGAACCTCACCCGAACATTTCATCGAAAATCTAAGGTACAACAACCGGAAAGCATTCGGGCCGCAAATTCAGACCAGAACCAACCATAACCAGAAAACAACACTAGGACACAAAGAAAGGAATGAGCAGGCCCAAAACGCGTGCAAACCGAGGCCGGTGAGCCTCGTTCCGTCGATTTCACAAGATAGGGGAAAACAAGCTTGGTCGTAACTTGTGAAAGGAAAGTTGTCAAATGCGATTGCTAGGTGGATTGGAACAAAATGGCTCTAGAAACCGCCTCGAGGGACTTGGCCGGTGAAGAAGGCAACACCAACCGCGATTCGAACTCACCAAGAAATGGATCCGACTGATCCTCCGGTTTGCAGCTTTTCAATGGATCGGCTCTGCTAACGGCGGATTTTGAGGTGGTTTTGATGAATTGCCCAGACAAGAAACTAGAGACAAATTCCCTACCGCATACCCTTTCTGTCGATCATTTAGCAAGAAATTGATTTTTCTTGCTGAACGAAGTCGTTTTGGGTCATGCAAGTAGGTGAAACTTGTTAAACAATGTCATTTTGAGCTTCTCATGCTGAATCAGGCCGCCGCCGGCAAGCCACACATCAAAATGTTGCCCTATCAAATTTCCGGCATTCGAGATCAGAGTTAACACTTAAATAATCGTTTTTTGTTTAAATAATATTTAAGTGATCTGGAAAAAAAAAAAATTTTGACATTAAAGTGAGCGCCGTATATAACTTTTGGTACTTCTAGTGTACTTCTCCCTCCTCCCAATCCTAGCAATGGCTGCCGTCGAGACGTCGACAAGCGCTAACCAACCCTCGAGGCCTTGATGCTGTCGAGGTTGCGAGCGTCCAGATCTGGAGGTGCATCTTGTATCCGTCTATCGCACCATAAATAAGTCTTATAACAAAGAAATTATAATGAGCTCGAGATATGTAATAATTTGAATCTGAATCATAAAAAATGTTTAGATCATGCGTAAGTCCCACCTAGATCTTATCAAATTCATCAGTCCAGATTTGGGATGTGAAATACTATGTAAAGTAGAGTAAAGGTCCATTAGGAAAATGATTTGAGTAATTTCTCGTCGACCGAAGTATGCCCCCCCCCCTCTCTCTCTCTCTCTCTCTCTCTCTCTCTCCCCGTGCACATACGCTTGTGTGCTTCACCATCAAGCCGTAGTCAATTGAAGACCAAGCTTGATCGAACAGTTATGTGACTAATTCGATCAAATCTGAAGAGGACAAAGAGGGAGGCTATCTCATCGCAAGATCATGGAAAAAAGGAGGTCTGACTCTTGATGTCGCAATTGAGCATAGGCTCACTATCAACTAGAAGCCAATGCTTGATTGAATTTGGGTGACGCTTTTATTTAAAATGATCATGTGTGTCCTCTAAGGATAAGTACACCGAAGTGTAAAAACCAAACATATTCTAGAAAGAAGAATCGTCAACATGTAATCATGGATAGAGAAGATCGCTCACTTTAGTGCCAAAAAATTTTTTTTTGGATCACTTAAGTGCTACTTTTTTAAAAACATGATCATTTAAGTCCCAACTCTAGTTTTGATAGCCAAAAATCTGATGTAGCTATATTTTATTAATTTCTTAATCCTACATAGTTTGCCGGCATACCTACTTAGCATATAACACCTAATCCCAAAGCGATGTCGTCTGAAAGTTGTAAAAAGTGATCATTTAAGTGCAAAATTTTATTTAAAATGATCATTTAAGTGCCAAATTTTATTTAGAGTGATCATTTTGGTGGTAGTTGTCATTTAAAAATGATCACTTCAAATTCTTCTTCTTCTCCAACCCGTGCTAAGCATGCCATGTGGAAATGCCATATGGATTGGATTTTTTTTCCATTCAAATTTGTAATATTAATGGTTTCGTTGTAATCGGCTTGCGCCAGAGGTGAATCCATTCTCTTAACATCATGTCTACGAACCGTAACTCGAAGCACTTTGTTTCGTGTTTCAAATGCCTCAAAATGCTGATGAAACAAGATCGATGAAATTCTGTTGCGGTCATGTTGCCAACACCTGCGGCCATCATGTGTGTCCTCTAAGGATAAGTACACCAGAAGTGTAAAAAGTCGTGTACGGCGCTCACTTTAGTGCCAAAAATTTTTTCGAATCACTTAAGTGCTACTTTTTTAAAAACATGATCATTTAAGTCCCAACTCTAGTTTTGATAGCCAAAAATCTGATGTAGCTATATTTTATTAATTTCTTAATCCTACATAGTTTTCCCGGCATACCTACTTAGCATATAACACCTAAACGATGTCGTCTGAAAGTTGTAAAAAGTGATCATTTAAGTGCAAAATTTTATTTAAAATGATCATCTAAGTGCCAAATTTTATTTAGAGTGATCATTTTGGTGGTAGTTGTCATTTAAAAATGATCACTTCAGTGCTAAGCATGCCATGTGGAAATGCCATATGGATTGGATTTTTTTTTTAAATTTGTAATATTAATTATAAATGACACGTAATCAATTTGGCCGGAATTTCTCACCATTGGCACTTAAGTGATCATTTTTTCTCCGATTTATTACTTACATGATCTAGCAAAAACTTTTTGCACTAAAGTGAGTGTCGTACACAGCTTTTGGCACTTCTAGTGTACTTATCAAGTATCCCCGACCTACTCTTCAAACCTCCTTTTTCATTGCCATGTCATTTAATGGAGATACAAAGTTGACAAACACATAAACAAGAAAAGATCAAAAAGGAAACATGGACCTATATTTGTTGCACTTCTTAGTGTGCTCATCACATTGTCTAATAATTTTTGTCAAGTCTTCCTACTCAATCAACCCTCTCATTTTTCACCATTAGCCACCGTCTCCGGCCGTTATGGCCACTTGTCAGCATCGTCACTCCTCCACATCTCACTGTTATCTTCGTCGTGTCATCCAAGACCATATTTGTTTTCTCTATTTGCAAACCGAAAACACTCTCTCCCTCACTCTGTCTCTTCTCTCACCACCAAATCTCTATAAGGTCTCGGCACCACCATTGATGACCTAATCTGGCCATGGCCTTTGAGATCTCACCTCAATCTCAATGGACAGGTAGATGGATGAGGCATCCCCAAATCTTGAGATGACCTTCTGATTTCGTCATTGTTGACAAAGTAATTGTAAATGATGAGGGAAGCTCAACGCGAGGTCTTGAAACCCGCCAAAAGCATAAACTTGACGTTCAGGTGAGCTCATCTGTCCTTATCCAAGAGAGGTAGAGAGATAGCTATACGAATGCAGGGATGACGACTGACATTGAAGCGATAGGGGAGAGAGAGCGAATGGAGCATGACATGACCCTTCATAAGCATCGGCATTGAATGGCGAAGCGAGGAAGGTCAAGATTGATGGTGGCACTAGAGGCATGTCAATGACACAAGCCACGTGTGGTTGTGGGGGCTTGATAAGGGGGGAGAAAGATGGGGAGAAGAAGAGAGATTGGTGTTGGGATCTTGAGGAGTGATTGGGTAAGCTGTAAAATCAAGAACAAAGACTCGTGTTTTGATCTTGTGTTGGAGATAGCAAATAAGTAAACCAATGCGTACAATGGATCTGCATCCAAGAGACATAAATAGGGATGGTGAAGGACATAAAATACAATGCCGTGGATCTAGTATAAAATAGGTAACACGATGGCATAATCGGGAAAATGAAAAAATCAATCATAAACTGACTCATAGCATGGTCGATCTAGTCTATGTTAGAGCAAGTTACCATAAAATATATACTACATTATTGACCAATTGTCAATGAAGTGTAACATCTTACGATAGCATGCCATCAACAAGCTCAAGTTTGGCATTAAGATCAACAATATCAGGGGGGCTGTAGGCTTCATGGATTGAGATTAAGACAAGAACAATCTAGCTATAATACCAAGTCAGTATGTGAGGAAATATTGAATTGTGCATTGCTTTATTGAATAATGTCTTACATTATACGAGTACTTATATGTAGAAAGAAAAAACACAAATAGGGAAGCAATCTAATGAAGAAATTAACTAACATAGGAATTAACGATAAAACCAGAATCAATTGAAACCAATTACAATCCCCATAACATCACATAATCTTGAACATTACCTAACGATTGAAATTCATCATAACAATCAACATGTCCTTCTAGAATTTTTCTATGAAAGTTTGAGGTTGAAATTGCTCTCGCAAGTTTGTTTTATAGATTATAAACTTTTCTTTTCTTTACTTTTTTGGTCAATATAGTAGATACAGTTGAGATAAGTGGCCTTAGCTATATTTATTAACAAAGCAATGGAAGGATGACCACATCCTATGGTAAATCAAAAAAGAAAACAGTGCTCTCCTACAATTAGCTTACAATTAGCCAACAACTAGCTAACAATCATCACATGTGCCCTTCCTCTAGTTGCATGGAGCATAAAAGTCGAAAGAGCAAGAGTACTTGAAATCTGTCAAAGCCATTTCAAGCAGTTGCAGATTACTTCTAATTTGCTAGTAATAATCTGCTTAAGTTGCTTTTATGCGCAACGTGTCATGCATCCATATTTTCCAAAACTAGCTAATTCTAACACTAAAATCTAACAACCTAATATGTCACGTCCCGATCCTCGGTAACGCACCCATCCTTCTACTTGGTCGATATTAGAATGCGATATCCCAAGACTATGTATCGCCGACCCTTTCATTCTTATACGCATGCGGAAGCAGTTATAAAATCCCCAGACAATAAAACAATGGGATAGAAAAACATGCCATATTTTTCATATTGAAATTCACAACCCCACTTTTATGCAGAGCATAATTCGAAGAGCTTCACAAAACTATTTACAACTTTTTAGTCTCATTCTATCCACACATATACAAGGTTCATAAAAGAGGATGGGATCTCAGTCCTCGTCCGATCGTACTCAAGATCATACTGATCCTCCTTCGATTCTTCTCCACTCAGCTCGTTTCTTTTAAGCTCTTCATCTTCTTCTTTAAGTTCATCCTCGGCTCCAGATTCCGGCTCATCCTCAAGTGATCTAGGGGCCTGAAATATTATCCCACAACCGGGATGAGACTACGTCTCGCAAGTTCTATCCCCTAAGACTCGATTAGTAAACCAATACACCACTAGGTTGCCTAAGCGAGCACGAGTCGAGGGACTTACCTTGGCCTCGCATTCCACTTGCATATTAGCACAGTTCCATAGGCACCCAAGCAATCACATCATAGATCGATATCTCGATCAATCGACCTAATCGATTACATCTCAACAAAACCACTTCCGGTCATTTCAATTATTCCAACCCAATTCCCAATTATGAATCATGATCCTTAGGACACAACTTAAGTATAGGTGGAAATCACGGCCTCACTTGGCAACTTTCAGTATTTAGTGGCTTTACGGTCCCACTCGACACTTTCCATATTTAGTGGCTTTGCGATCCCACTTGACACTTTCCATATTTAGTGGCTTTACAGTCCCACTCAACCATTCAACCGCGGCCAACGATATTGCACTTCGTAATTAAATTCCTCAATTTCATAATATCTTGGCCTAATTTCTTGGTATCAAAGACACTTGATAAAATATCGTGTGTGAGTTCATGATCGGCCTTAGCCAAAGTAGAATAATTTCCTTTCTATAAATCCCACTATTTTCTGTAGTCCACCAAAACATTTTTGGCACTGTCAACCAATGCCCAGTTATTTTTCAATTAATGACCAAAGATTATTCAATTTAGGAATAAATCCTAAAATCACTCATAAATCAATTTAGCATCAAATAAAGCTCAAATAAATAAAGGGATTGCACCACGATCATTAGCATAAAATTTCGGTCACTGGCCATCCCGATTGAATTTCCGGAAAAATAATTAATTAACTAATTAATTTCGAAAAATAAATAAATAAATATTAAAAATCCAATTTAGGCCCGTAATGCCTGATTGGAGCCCGAAACGGGTCGGGAAAAATCCCGAGATCCATTCAATAGATAACCGAACCTTTCTACTTGCCAAAGACTAGGTCTAACCACCTAACATGCATCATTAAGTCACTAATTTAATTGTTCTAAACTAATCTAACCACCTAATTGCACTTAATTAAATCTAATCAACCCTTAGGCATAATTAGCAAACTAAGAAAAGCATTAGTGAGCAAAACTCACTTGAATAAAAGCGGAATCGAGACACCGTGATGGCGACACGACAGCGGCCGAAATCGGGCTTTCGACGACACCGGCGGGCTTGGATTGGGCCTTAAACTTGGGCCCAACAAATCTCAGCCCAACTGAGATTGGTTCTTGCTTTTGGGATGGACTCAAATTGGATTGGGCCTGCTGAAGATGGGCTTCAAATTGATTTGCTGGAATTGGGCCAAGACTGCTGGCTTTGCTGGGCTTCGGAGCTGAATTCATTGAGCTTGACTTGCGGCCCAAATGAGCTGATTGTGTGGCTGCCCAATTGAGGAATCATGGAGCTGCTAGGCTTCGACACTTCAATGGGCCAGAAGGAACGTGGCTTCGTTGTTGCTGACGGCCACGCGGCTACTGGGATTCGTGACTTCGCTGGGGTGATGTGCACGGAAGGCACGAGCTGAGGAAGACGCGTGCAGCTCCGGCTTCGCTGGCTTCGGTCAACCAGAGGCTTCGTGGTTGCTGTTGTTGACCAAGACGGGCCGGGCCGTGGACGCGTGGAGGAGCAGAAGGCGATGGAGTCTTCAAGTTGCTTCGTGAAAATCTTCGGTGCAGCTGGTCGTGTGGTTGAAGAGCAGCTCCGTGGAGAGGGATTTGTGGGCTGAGTGCGTGAGTGGCCGACAGGGTCAACAGAATGGGAGGAAATCAGCTGCTGTTGACCGAAGAACCACGGTGCATGGACAAGTGGCGCGGACAAGGGAAATTCGGTGGAGCTGCTTTGCTGACGTTGAAGGTGAACGGACGAAGGGGCAGCAACAAAGAAGAAACTGCTTCGGTGGAGGCTTCGCTTGGTGGAGTTTCGGTCTTCAAAATCAGCAATTGTTGGAGGTGTCGCACGAAAATGGGAAGGGAGAGACAAATAGCTATCCGGTTGGGTGAGGGAAAGAGAGATGGATAGGAGTGAGGTGGGGCCTTGACTTGATATTTTGCAAAAATATCATCCAAGAATCAATCTTGGCCATGTATAAACACTTGGCCTTCATTAGGCCATCAAAATGACCCTCATAACCTCTCAAGTAGTCCATTATTGCTAGGGTGAGGGGATGTTACGAATTTCTTAGCCAAGGCTTCAATTGCTTTTCAATTCTCTCTTGATTCATTCTCAATTGGCCACCATAATTTCAATTGATATATCAATTATCAAATTGATAATTTTCCTCACCCAATTACCCATCCTGCATCTCAATTTTGCATCCAATTTAATCCCTGACTTCAATTGCACAAAAATGACCATGCGACAACTTTTTCCCAAAAAGTGCCGGGTGTCAGAAAAATCTTCTGAGACTGAGTCGACACTCCTAGAATTTATTGTGACATGACAGAAACTTCAATTTCTGAAATCGGACTCGAATTGGTGGTTAATTTTTATTCGACGCGTTTTTAGCGTGACCTAGACTATCGGGTAACTTTCAGATATTTTTAGTGCAAATGACCCGTGGTCGATTTTCTTCGAACCACTATGAACTCACTTGACTCATTGGCGACTCCCGGTTGTCGTGAAAATCTCGAGAATTCAAATACGGACACAGGGTACCAAAACGATAAGAAAATCAGTTTAGGGCCGGTCGACAAGAATTTTCTAATTTAGTGGGGTCACCCACGATTAGCCACACATCTCTGTTGAACCAGTGTATCTCTGATTTCAAATCGATTTTTAATTGTGCCGTAATGGTCTCTAAAGATGGACACGGTCGAGAAGTCGATTCCTGGTCAAATTCTCAAGTCTATTTGCCTTAAAATTTCTTACTGGCTTCCCTAGATAGTCTAGTTATCTCGAGAGTGATCGGCCCTAAGAGTAACTCTATAGGTGCGTCAATGAAATGCCCGATTCATTCAGAAGAAAACATAATTGAAAATTTGGGATGTCACATAATAAATGCCTATTTTTCCAACTAATTTCCATTTTTATTTTCCAGAATTTTTTATTTTATGATTTTCGTTTTCTTATCTTATTCTCGGTCCCTCCCCTGAATCAAATTTTCATTGAGATACTCCGTGAATTTCAGTATTACCTCAGACGAAGCAATTCATAACAAACATGCTCAATGATGAAGAAATCATCAACATACGAACAGCAACATCACGGGTAATAAGAACAACAGTTGGATGAGCTTCAGATCAATTCAATCTACACCCAAAAAAGGTGACCAGCAAAGGAATGGTGATGACAGCCAGTTCAAGGCACAGCAACATGGTTATCCGTTGAAAAATCATCACCAATTCACCATAACAATCTCCTAAATCATCATGCTGAGGTAAGAGATCGTGCTGATGTAGCTTCATCACACGCCAGAGGGGTTTTGGTAGGACTGAAGAAAAGTAAATGTTAAGCAAACCCTACTAAAAACTTAGTTTCACAAATCGCAAGACATTGATTCCCCTAAAGCAATCAATAATTCCCCAAAGAACCGTGGCTACTTCCTTTTTTTGGGGGAATTAGAAAGATACAACACCTCAAGCTTTCTATATATGATCACATCGTAATACCTACTCAGGATAGCAACGAAAGAGAGAGAGAGAGAGAGAGAGAGAGAGAGAGTAGGCAAAAAAAAGAATTCCCTGTACTGAATTGATCTTTCCTCACCAAATTTACACGGATATACCCGTACTCGAACCTTTCAAGTTGAAAGTAATGCGGATACGGAAAGAGCAGGAGTTTCACCCAGTGATGGATAACTTCGATTTCGTCCTCGCAGAGCCTTGAAACATAGCAACAAAAAAGATGTGAACGGCGGACAGAAAAGAAGAAACGCATGTGATGAAGACAGCTAAATGCAGAGAGACGGATAGAGAGTCCATAATTATGATTGCGACCTTGTCAAGTGCAGTCAGCGACCTTCCTGAACTTCTATTTGAGAGACAAGCTCTCGGCAGCATAATCAGCGGATTTCAGTAGACTCCACTGCTCATTCACAAGGGAGACATGTCAAGTAAACATAACATTGTAAGCACTAGCAGAAAGGATGACAAGTCTAATCCAACAAGAAGAGAATAACAAGTTTGATCCAACAATAAGCATATGAACAGCAGAATCAACACGGTTGCACTCGAATTTGGCAAACACACTTCAATATTTATTTAGTTTCATATAGGACTCATGTGCAAGGATGGACAACGATCAATTTACTACCGATTAAATGAGGACCAAAATTCTTTACAATCTCAAAGCATGAATAGCAAACAGAGAAGATGTTGGCATGGCACTGTGAAGATTTAGCTAAAACATACTCACTTCTTTACTCTTCACTCATTTACACATATACATGCACAAGCACTCCCCAAGCACCTCATTGCTCTCTGTTTTTATTCTTCCCTCATACTTTTTGATGTTAGTTCGTGGCAAAGAACTAATCCATCCAAGGTAAGACCTTCCAGGCTCTCAATAGATTCGAGAGTAAGACATCTCACCTATTTACCCTGGTCAGAATTCACCAGTCCATGTATTTTGCATGACAAACGGTTCTACCTTCCAGACAAAATCGCATTTTAATGCAAGCCAATAGGCGCATCTGCCTCTTGAGAAATTTGCTATCTTATCATATCAATAGGAAGGCTTCCCCAGGCACTATGACGAATAGCAAGCAGTGCAATTGAGAAATCCTCGATTAGCCCACGTGATGGCTCAAAGGAAATTCCATTATCTCACAGAGTGAACGAGATTCGGATCAATCATAAAAAAGTCAAGTATACAGAACCATTCGCTGTGAACAAGTCTTCTTTCAGAAGCTGTTCTCTTATCCGCTCTTGTTAGCTAAGACGAGAGTAATCAAATTAGGAAGTGAAAAATTATTAAGCATCATTAAATCAAATACCAAATTAAGACTACAACACCAATCAGCTGAGCAAGAGAATACACAACCAACGAGCATAATCTCAATCTGGTGAATATAATCCTTCAGATGCCAAAACCCTTGGGTATACATAAGTTGACATGCTTTGCTCGTCTAGATATTTGATTAACATGAATCTATACTTTGCATAATATCAGAATCAGAGACAACATATTTGGATGGATTTGAACAACAATTCAAGTAGTCATAGCATATGGAGATCTCAGCCATAGCCTAAAATCACTGAAAATGGAGACGCTGTAAGTGAGTTGAATATGTACATCACACAACGATCATTCCAGACACTAAAATATAGGAACGCTTCTCAAAATTGTATTCCCATTTGTTCATGCGTTTTAACGAACACTTGGTGATCAGTTCAAAACTAGAACACAGAGCCATAATCGAAGTGTCAATTCCGATATAGACAACTGCAATGACATCAGAATGTATTTAAACTACTAACAGATCCACAATCATCATTCTACTTTCACTCAAAACCGTGATCACAAATCTCGGATTCAACTCAATAAAACAGCGCAATGACGTACATCCCACGGAGTCTGTCTTTGGCCAAGAACAGCGATGGAATAGCGGACTGAGGTCTTGGAGCCGTCGTCACAGGTGATCTGCGTCTGAGAAGAAGCTCCAGCGAATATCTCAGCTCGTCGGACTTCACGGCCTGAAGATTTGAAGAGGTCGGGGCCATCACGAGACATGAAACTGCACATTGGTTGCGTAGCATCGCGCGCTGGTGAAAATCGAGAAGTCGTCCATGGTCATCTTTTAAATGCCTACCATGGTCGTCCGCTAGACGAGACATTAGACAAAACTCAAGTGATTTGAGCATTACTCATATGATGATCTTACTTGTAAATGCAAAACCTTTAATATCAACGGAAAAGAAAAAAAAATGCAAGACATTTGAATGTTTTATATTTACACATCTATCTTTCTCACGTGTTATTCGACCATCTATTTTATGATCACCATGATTGATGTACATAATTAAGCCCCAATCTCTTAGCATGGTTGCTCTTCGTATTCTCTAAGCCTCACCCAACGCTCTAGCGTGAAAATCTAGAGTTTCAGACACGCGGTCACCAAATCTATAGATAGCCACACCCAAAAAAAAAGGTCCCTCCTCACCGTTATAGTGCATTGTAAAATTATAATTATTAGGAAATAAAAGAATCCCTCCTCACCTTTGTATTCTCTTAGGATGGTTTGCACCTTGCATCATCTGTCGTTACAGTTTCTAAATTTCAGTTGTAAAGTAACTAGTTTTTGAAGGCTCATGAGTCATGACAAAACGTATATAGTTTAAAGCTGAATTTATGCAATGATTTCGAATTTAGAGGATAGAGAGCGTGTATTTGTCTCCAAATTATCTAATCTTTTGAGCTCTCATTTCGGTTAATGTAAAAGCAGACAGAGCTCTGAGGACATAAAAAGTGAAAGCTTAGGAGTGAGATTGAAACTTCAGAGTAAAATGCTTATCTCTTAGAGGACTAATATAATTTTCCCTAAATTTAAAACAAAAATAACGGATTTAAAGTGAAGAAAAGGATAAAATTGTTGGGAGAGATACCATTAAATAAACGCAAACTTAGAGGTGTTTGACTCATATATCTGGGGATGGGTTGTTAGACATTTGACTGGGTGAAAATGAATTTAAAATATTGAAGTCCAACCAGAGTAGATCATAAGTGGGTTATTTAGAAACCCATTAAGTTTGTAACTTTAGGTAAGGAACATTTGGACCATATGTTTATTTTGTTCCAAAGGTGATTTTCAAAATGCAACGCTATGCCCTTACAAGGTTCAAGAGACGCTCTCATAATGTGGAACTTTGTCCCACATGGCACTTAGTTCTAAGGGAGAGCACTTTGTCTTCCGTGGCCCTGATTGGACCGGCCTGAATTTTTCAAGTATAAATAGGCTCAAGCCAAGATTTCGGGCTCTCCCTTTTTTTCTAGGGTAATTTGCGCCATCGGGCTTGAGAGAGGCCCCAGATGGCCTATAAACCATAAATAATAGATCAAACATTAATAATACTAGAAACACTTCAATAAATTCATAAATAAGTTAAAGTAAACATGTAAAAAGAAAATGCCTTTTGAGGCCCAAAATAGAATAACTGACCTAATTTTACTTTTAAAAAGGATAAAAAATATTTGGGCTAAATCTAAACAAGTCCGGAATGGTCTGGTTTAGGAGCAAGAGTACTATCCATGGAATGACTTGTTCGAATTACTAGGTTGAAGCAATATATCTCGCTAAGTTGAAATTGTTCACACATTTGAGTGCATGCACTCGATATACCTAAGGTTAATTCTAGCACTAAAACTATAACAACTCAGTCAGCAAGTATAATCTTTGCCATATACCTCCAAAGAAGCTAATCCCTCTCCAAGGCTTTCTCGTAACTTAGCCCAAAAGATCATGACATAAAAAAATTATTAAACATAATACCTTATGTTTTCTATTGTGTCTTACTTGTTCTAGTCACTATTCAACACATCTCTCTTGGTCACTAGTGTCCAAGTCTTCATGTCCTTTCTGCCACTGCTATTGGCCAGCCATCTAATTAGGGTAGTTGTGAGAGCTGAGATGGTATTTAATGCGATAAGTCCTTCTTGAAATGGAATGCATCTAAGTCATCAAATAAGTGTGGAATCAACATTAGAATGAAAGTTTGTCCAAAGATGGAAAGAGATAAATTAAGTGAGATCAATTAAATCAATTAAAAGAAATTTAGTTTTCTATTACACCATCATTGCTTCTCAAAATTACACAAAGTGCTCTTGAGCATCATTAGGAGTTGCCATTCTAGTTCGTCTGTCAATCATTGAAGCAATTCGATGATTCATGAGGTGGTTTTCACTATATAGCACTTTGCCTTTACAAGATTCAAGAAATAGCTCTTAAGGTGTAGGACTTTGTCCCGTGTGACAATTAACTCTAGGGGTGAAAAAAAAAAGATCGAAAACAATAGGTTGGCCCGGATCAAACGGCTAGCTATTTCATGTTTGAAGAAGCCTAGGGTGAGATTTAGGGCTCCCCGTTATTCTTTTTCAGACAAGTCCACACCTTCAAAGAGCATCTTTGGGATCTCCGGCTTCAAATGACTCGAACTGGTCAAACTATATTAAAACGAAAAAAGTTATAATATACGAATTAAGAATTAATAATAGAAAATCCGTTATCTATATACCGAATATTTTAATAAAGTCATAAGTATGTTAATATATAAACATATAAAAATTATATACAGATTAATAATTAAAAATATAAAATTGTTATTTCGTTATTAAGTTAATAGATGCACTTTTATTTCTAGGGCATTATGTAATTAATGTAAAATTGAGGTACATTCCAAATAGCCAATGAACTTTATATCTACATGGTGCAACTACAAAATCAATCCATATTATCCCAAATCGCGTATCACAACCTTGTATTGTCTCGATGGACAGCGATATGTTACCAGGTGTCAACGTCCAAAATATTATAATTTTAGTCTACAAACTCTATTAGTGAGTTAGCCTTGATGTCAAGGAAGCAAATTATCGACTGAACAAGTGATTGATCATCTCTTTTAGGGATAATAAATACTAATGATATTAAATCACACATATGATATTCGATGATGCATCATCATATAACAAATCCCACTAATATACTCAGATGGCCAAACTTGTAAGGTTCTAGGGGTGGCCCCTATGGGAAAAGGAAGTGGTTCCCACTTCGTATTATTTTGCTTTTGGTCTTATAAAGTTCGACAGTGGCTCCCATAATATAGCACTTCATTCCGCTTGGCACTTAGTCTAAGGGCTGAACAAAAAAGCCCGAAAGGATGGATTGGCTCAAATCAACCATAACTAAATAGTCGTTCGCTAAAAAAAAAAAAAAAAAAAATAACTAAATAGTCGGGATTTCCGACTCCCCTTTTTTTCTCTTAGGCCCAAAATGGCTTGGACTGGCTCGAACTATGTTTTTAGATATATTATAAACATATACAAAAATGATTATTGAGGCCAACAATATAACAACTAATCTGTCTTAGCCATTAGAAAAAAAAAAAAAAAAATGCAGGCAACATCTGGACCGGCCCAGTTTAGTTCGGTCCAAGCCTTTTTATTTAACTTCGGACTGAGCCAGCCCGCGGATCGGGACTGGAAATTCCACGGACTAGTCAATCCTTACGTAATTGATGGGTTATTACTTGACTTCTCTTTCTTTCTTTTTATTGGGGAATCGTCGTCGGCTTACATGACAGATTTGATGGAATGTTTAGTCTTCGTCTCCAATCTGCTCAGTCTTCAGTCTTCAAGAGAGAGAAAGCAATATTTAAAGTAATAAGCAATATTCTTATTTCGATATTTATTCGGTATCCTCCTCCCTTTCTTCTTTGTTATTACCTTCTATATTGCTTTCTCTCTCCTCAACTTTTTAAGGTGTTTCTTGTTGGACAATGCCATATTGCATGATAATATTAATGTTCTAAACCACATGATGAATAATAACAATATGTAAAATCATCTACAAAACAGTTTTGGTACGTTTGAAATATGAATAACACTACCTCGCACATAGAGATTTTAGTAGAATTTCGGGAAAAGGACACTAGGGGCATGTTTGGTGACTGGCCAAACAGTATTTATTTTTATTCTTTTGTTCCCGAGAGTAGTTTTGAAACAGAATCGAGTTTGGTAAAACTTTTGTTCCGGGGAACAGATTTAGAGTAGAATTAAGAATTAAAAAAAATGTTGATTTTTTGTTCCTAGAAATAATTCTAAAATTAAATCTACCTTTTTTTTTCGTTTTTCTTTTTTTTTTTATCTTTTCTCCTCTTTCTTCTTGTTCTTCAAGTGCCGCAGCTGCCGCTATTGCCGTCTGCCGATGCCCCTCAGCGAACGTCGCCATCCATTGCCCATCGCCGCCAGTCGCCGGTGAGCTTGCCAAAGGCTCGCCCAGCCACCAACGAGCTTGCTGGAGGCTCGCCGGTGGCTAAGCAGGCCTCCCCTGGCCCCTGGCAAGCCTCGCCTAGCCGGGTGAGCTCGACCTCGCCAGATCTAGGCAAGGCCGCTCGCCCAGCCAAAGCTCAGCCGAGCCTCGCCTAGTTGCCGGCTGTCGCAACTCGATCTTGCCGCTCTCGAATTCTTCATCATAACGAGGAGAGAAAATGGGGAAAGATCGGGTTTAGGAGTATTTGATCACGAGAGTTCTCTCACGGCTTGCGCTCCAAAAGACGTCATCACCTCGTCTTTTGGATCAAGCTTCTCGTGAGTTCCCTCCACAAGATCGCGAGCTCTCCCAAGCTTATACCCCGTGTGACAGCGGAGTGTCACGGTCCATACCCACACGGGCGACACACCTTAGAAGAAGGGGTCAAGTGTGGATATCGGATTTAAGGGTACCTTTACCATGGTAGCCCTCTCGACAGTACGCATCGCCCATAAGGATGGCATCACTTCATCATTTGGGGTACTCCCATAGTGATTTTCATCGAAACTCATACCCCGCGCGACGGGTTTATTTATATAGTCTAGTTATTTATGACAACCTAAAAATAAGACAAGAGTCGTCACTAGCCTCATTTTGGGGGTCGGCTAGAAAACTCAATCGAGAGTTGGAAGTGTTCCCTCGATTCCTACACAACCAAATATCTAGGTTCAGAGATTTGAATTACGCTAATATTTCTATTAGTGCCCTTTCGGTACCTAAATAGTACGTTGTGTTTTCCTAGCATGTCCATGCGTTTCTTTTTACATTTTCGGGATCATTAGTCATAAAGTAAGCGATCATACGTGGTTGGTCATTTTCATTCTATTCTATTTCTAGAAAAAACAAGAAAAGAAAGCAATCAATGGAATTAAAATTACAAGACAATAAGTAAATAATCAAGGAAAACAATAAATCTACCATGCAATCCTAGAAAATAATTGAAAAAAGATGAGAGAAACAAAGAAAACCCGCAACTCATCGGGCTTTATACAACAAATGGAACCCGAGACATATGTCGGGGAAATGAATAGTACATGATAATGGTCAAAATGGACATCGACCTCCACCATCTTCGCGCTTTCTCCATCTTCGGGGTCCTAATCTAAATCTAATCTAAGAAACTTACAACTAGGTGCATACAATGGAAAGAAACAAGCATACATATCAAAACAATAAAAAAAAAAAACAAGACATTATGTCGAGATCAATCATTTAAAGGAAGTGCAATACGAAAGTCAATTTTTGGGGCCTTGAGGTCGGCCTTTGTCTTTCATGCCCATTTTTTTGTGAATTATAGCAATTGTTGACCAATTGTATTCTCGCATGGCCAATAATGCTTATAAGTCTCATAATCAAGCGATCTATGTGATCCTAGGATTTTCCCTCGATATCACGCATCGACCCTATCATTCATCTAAAAATTACATGCATTGCAAAAATTTAAACACGCATGCAGGTCTTTTGAACCTTGTTTCTCAACAATCAAACAATAGTAAACCGTCTGCGGGTTACTTATTACTAAGGGCGTGCGCCAATCACAAAGATAGGCAATTTACAATGCATGACGGGATTATATGTATGAAGGGTACACGTGATATTTCAAAAACATACCTCGAAATCATTCATGAAAAGTTTTGAGACAAGGTGATGTCTCAACTATGAAAGAAATTCAATTGCCAAGGCTAGCCTGGGGTTCACATAAATGCACTCACAAGCATCGTAGGCATTTTAAATGCAATTCAAACCATGACTTTAATGATGTCAAAATAAGATTTTAAAAATATTTGAAAATATTTAGGATTAAGCAATATCTAGGCTATGGAACACATTCAATTGCCAATGCTAGCTCGAGACTCGCATAAATGCACTCACAAGCATTGCAGGCATTTTGAGTATGGTCCAAACCACGATTTTTTCCTTAAGCTAAATCGAGTTTTGGAGAAAACCCTTTTTGGAAATCGTTATTTTTGGGGAAACATCATATGTACCAAAGCATTTTTTGAAAGATGCAATTTGAAAAGGCCGATTGTTTAACAACAAAGATGAAAAACATTTAGAAAAATTTTTATGGAGATGGCATGGCCTAATTTTATGCACAAACTAACCTAAAAGGTATAATTAAGCAATCATAATCATGTTTATATTAGAAAATTTTTAGAACAAACGTATAAAGACAGAAAAATTAGGCAATACCTAATGATAATTTGGAAATGAAAAAATTTTCTAACATGCATGATATGATGATGAACAACTTTCATGAAGAAAGTTTTCTTAAACAATCTATACATGATTTTACAAAAATCAAACAACAAGCAACAACACATTAGAAATTTGTCAAAACAACAAGACGTTCAGCTAATATCACAAGAATTTGTCCTATCAAAACATGTCTAAAAACCATCAAATTTATACACAACATAACCAACATGATGACTAACAAGTTTCATTAAGAAGCCAAGTTTAGATTCCAAATAGAAAAAATGGAACAAAAATATTAAAATTCTATCCAGATAGGGGTTAGAACAGGGGTCCGAATTTGATCCATTGTCCAGATTGTGATCTAACTTTGAAAAAAATGGAAAATAGTCCAAATAATAAGTGATTGGTATGAAATTTTGCATTAGAAACTTCTATGCGTGCCTTACATCTTCCTAGAAGAGCTCGAGTCCAAACTAGGTTAATTTGGTATTTTAAGATCAAGATCTTTAAAAGTGTTTGCATCACTAATTAAGAAAACAAAATATAAGCATTCATTAGAAAATCTTAAAATTACTCAAAGAATGCTCAAATGGCATGAAGAAATCACACGGGACTTAGGATTGGATGCGACGGAAAGTTTGGATAGTCATCTAATCCTAAGTTGGCATGCAAAATGTCATACAATTTAAATGACATTATGAGATGATTCATGATTCCTAATGATATGCTTGGGAATTCTAAGTGTGATGAACACTTTTTGTGAGACAATTTAATGTGCAAGATGAAATTCAAATAACATGACCTAAACACTTATGCAAACCTTACAACATGCGGTTCAATCATCAATAAGGCATGATTGTAAGATTTGATCCTTAGATGACTCAAATAAGCATGGAAATATGCATATATGACAAGATTTCGTTTCAGCATTAAGTTTACAGAACAAGCATGATTTCATTCATACCAAAAATCTCTCATATAGAGCATACGATTATAAAGATTTCTTGTTCAGAAATCAAAACTCAATTAAGATTACATGAGTCGTGACAAAAATGGCAAAACAGACCAATCTATATGTCTAGCACATATTGCTGAGTATCTTTTACTCTAATGCATGCAATTGATTCACATTGCCAATTTAAAAACCTAGCAAAACATGCATCAATTGAACATATATATCATGTATTTCAACTCTCGTGAAGGATTTGAGTCCAAATAGGTGCATTTATGGACTCAATTTCATCAAAACAAATCTCAGACTAATGCAAAATAGACTGACCTATGTTCAGATGTAAGCAATTTTGACCTAACTAAACATATTTAAAAATTTTGAAAAAAAATACAGGACATGCAAAACACCTGTACAAGCAACTTTTATCAAGGAAAGTTGTTCTAAAAATCAACACAAAAATCAGCACAAAAATAACAAAATCAAATATCGATATGGAACAGATTGACCTAAGTAGATCTAAGTAGATCTAATCTAGTTAAACACATCCAAAAATCATGAAAAAAAAAAAAAAAAAACAGAAGATGCACAAGATGATTTGGAACAAAACTCATGAAAACAATTTTGTCAAAAAATGGTCATGAAAGTTGGCACAAAAATAACAAGGCCAGAAGGCGGAACAGGATCAAAACCGAAAAAAGACCTAAACTACTGCAGAATCGTTAATCTTCGGAGGTGTTTTTTGAGGATCAAACGATACTCGATTAGGGTGTACGACCTATCGTTTCGAAGCTCGGGATGCCTATTATCTAATCTTAAGAGGACTTGAGTTGAAACAAGTTACCTATGTACAAGCCTACGAAAATCACAAATTAGGCTCAAAATCATAATTATCATTCAAATCATCAACAAAGCATTACGGCATTCATACTCATCAATCTTAAGCTTGTAAAAACTCTTAATCTTGAATCCTAGCCCCGATCGACTAACTCGATCTCGCTTCATCGGATTCGAGTTTAGAATTGTTATCTTTGTTGCGATTTTCATTGATTCTAATCGCAATCGATCGGATCAAGTCACTGGATCACAATTGGGACTCCAAGAATGTATATTAAGTCACTACGACTCGGATCGGGATCAATCGAACCACCGACTCAAGGAAAAAAGTCAGAACTGGTCTAAAATGGACCGACCGTGACTCGTTGACAAAGATCCGACCACCGGTGAAGATCTGGCCATCGATCTGGTCTCCTCTGTGCATGGCAACATCAAAGGCCCCTAGCACTACAAATAACCAGTAGCTTGAAGGCTTGAGAGCTCCAGCAATCGCCGGTTCGGGCCTAGAACGAGACTAGTCCAAGAGGCGAATCGAAACTTAGAGAGAGAGAGAGAGAGAGAGAGAGAGAGAGAGAGAGAGAGAGAGAGTGATATGTTTGGGCAAGATTTTGGAGGGAGAAAGGAGAGAGAGGCCTGAAGAGAGAGGAAATTTCATGCAAATCAAGCCCCCTTGTTTTGAAAATAGAAGAGATTTCACTTATATACTCTCACATTAAGCGATTTTGGCCATTGGTTCAATTCGACGGTCGAAATCTCTATCCAACGGTCAAAAATCTATTTCAAAGGCTCTATCATGATCTCGAGGTGTTGGGTAATCGATCTAGTGGGTTTGATTTGCAAAAAACCAAGCCAAAATCGAGAATTACATCAAAATATCTAATTATGGGTTAATTTGCAATTTGACAAAATTCAATGATCAATTTGTAAAATTTTGGGAAATTGAATGTGTAGAAGTGAAATTGGGATTGAGAGGGTTCTAGAATCGGTGGTTGAAGGCCAAGAACCAGCTGGCAAGGGCCTGAACCGGCCAGTCCCGCCGACGGCCGTCAGATTGGCTGGACCAGTTCAGTCTCGTTCGGCTGAATTTTGACCGATTCCTGATCGGTTTGGTCCGGTTCCTGCTATTTTGTCCACTTGGGAACCTTGTGGGTAAAAAATTTATACAATTTGACCCCTAAATGACTAAATTGAAAAGGAATTTTATCTTTTTTACGAAGAAATTGACCAATTAAGATACAATTAAGCTAATCAAACCTTATGAACGTGATCTAGGGGTCTTTAATTGACCTAATTGAATGATTACCATGGAAAAAAATGGATCGAAACCATGGGTGCTTTGAATTGGGCCTAAAGGGCTAAAATTGTAAAATTTACAATTAAATGAGAAAAATTACAAATTAACTCAAATGAAACTCAATTAGTGCCACAATTGCCCTATCTATTGAGCTACCCATATGTAAGATTACTTATCATATTCAAATTGATTTTGAATTGAAGTGCTCGAGCTTAGGTCAAAAATAGATCTAAGCCTAATATAAAAATTGGACCTAGATTCACGAAATTAAACCATAGCCATAAATGGGTCAATTCGAATTTTGTCAATTGAAGCTTAATTGCTTTATTTTCTAATGCTTGGGAGGATAAAATTCTTCAAATTGATAAGTTATTGTGTGAATTCCACAAAATTGATCTCGAATTTGGACTTTTCTTAAGAAATGAGTGAGAAACAATCATTCGTTCGCGAGTTATGAATGATCGATTTTGGTCCCCTAATTAGGGCTCAAAATTGCAATTCATATTTTGACTCGATAAATCGCAAAATTGAATGCTCGAACACATTTCAGATAGTCCCTAAACCAAATGTCAAAGAAGGAACTACACCTAATTATGACTAGAATAAAAGTAATTTTTATTTTTGGTCGATTTAGAACCTAAATCGAATTTTGTGAAATTTTTGACACAAAAGTCAAATTGGCATTAAAATAAATGTATTTGTGCATTATTTATTTATTTATTTATTTTTGTCAAATGTTTGAACAAAAGTCAACCATTTAGTTGACTTTTTCTAAAAGGTTGATTTTTTTGGTCAAATCTTTGAATTTTCAAGAAATTGATTTGAAAAAAGTGAAATTAAAACTAAATATAATTTTTTTGGGTAAAAAATCAATTTTTGACCCGGAAGTCAATCGTTTGACTTTTCAAGTTTTTCTTGAAAATGAGCTAAAAACTACTTAAAAAGGACAATAAAAAAAGAAAAGAAAAATGACACTTTTTGGTTGAAAGATAGGGCTCCGTCGTAATCAGAAACCTAAATGTTGATTTTTTACCTTTTAATAATGCGTTGACTAAAAATCAGGTGTCAAAACCAACGAGGCTCGGCTGATGAGGCACGGCCTCGCCAAGTATCGACGATGCTTCGGTGAGGTCGCCGGCCCTCATCTAGCCGGTCGCCAGTCATCCCAAGGCCGGCGATTGGCCACCTTGAAGAAGAAGACAAAGGGGATAAAGAAAGGAAAAAAAAGAAAAGAAGAAAAAGAAAAAAAGGAAAAAAAAAAAATTATTTAAAAAATAAACAAAAATGATTTGAAGTAGGAATTGAAATTTTGCTATATACAAAATAAATATTTAATTTTGTATTTTAATTTATTATTTAGTATTTGTATTTTATTATTTACTATTTAATAATAATTTGATTAGTTAATATTTTTATTACTTAGTATAAATATGATTAATCAATAGAATTTCTATGATTTGATAAAATTTTATAATGGAATAGAATTCTAAATTTGAATTCTTTTGATGAGACCATATTTTATTAATTTCTCAATCCTACGTGGCTTGTTGGCATGCCCAATCAACATATAACCTCAAATGATGTCATTTAAAAATTGTAAATAGTAATTGTTTGAGTGTAAAATTTTATTTAAAGTGATCACTTCAGTGTCAGTTGTTGTTAAAAAGTGATCACTTCAGTGCTAAGCATGCCACGTGAAAATGCCTTGCAGATTGGATTTTTCAAATAATATGCTAAGTCATATAAAAATTTTAATTATAAAAGTCACATATTATTTTTGCCCGGAATTTTTCGCCGTTGATACTTAAGTAATCCGACAAAAACTTTTGGCACTAAACTGAGCATCATACACAACTTTTGATACTTCTAGTATTCTTTTTATGTGGAATTTCTTACTAGATGAAATAGTGTGCTATGTGGGATGCGCCATATCATCAAATGAGTATGAAATCAGTATACGAATAAAGTTTACCAAAAAAGAGAAAAGAGATAAATGGGGTGAGATCAATTATATGGAGCTTAGTTTTCTATTACACCATCATTTCTTCTCAAATAAAGTTACATGAGTACGCTAATCTGCATTTAATAAATTCTGATTTAAGAGTTTCGTGCTTGCAGAGCCAGTCATGGGAATCAATACAATGTTATTGTATATGACTAGGAGGATGAAATTATTAACCCAAAGTTCAAAAAAGATCTAGGTATCTTGTTTGATAGGATGATGTATTACAAGCACAATACTTTTATTTAGAAGATTACCAAAAAAGAGTTCAAGTTCGAGCTCATTAATAAATCCCAATTAGGACAGTTCACCATATGCCACATCCCTAATGTGGGATCTCGTGTCAAACACCCTCAAATCTATATCTAGCACAAAATTTACAAGCCATTCTCTGTGAAGGCAAGCCTGAATCAAGTTAGAACTTGTTGATTCTTACCTCAATTGATGGAGTAACTCTTTTTTATAACGCTTTATTCTTCACTTTCCTCGTACCAAATGCATCTAACTTGCCCAATAAACATGACAAAATTTAGCGTCATAACCATGGAAACCACAATATCTTCTTCTCAGTTTGTCCATCTTTCCTCCATCCCCGTCTTTCTATTTTTATTTTTTTTTTTGTCCTTTTTCTTCTCTCTCTCTCTCCCTTGTCTTGCTTATCCTCCACTATAATGGACTGATACATTTTCGTGCATGGCTGGTCGGCCACTTTCTAGGAATCAAAGAAACCATTAAAATTGTTATTTCATTACGTAATTTATGGATTGACTTTTATTTCTTAGGCATTTACATAATTTGAGGTACTTTCCAAATGTTCATTGAATATTATATCTATGGTGCAACCATGAAATCAATTGTCTTATCCCAAATCACGTATATATTCCTTATTATCACAACCTCGTAATATCTCGTATGGATGTCGACATGTCACTAGGTGTCAAAATTTCAGTCTACAAACACTATTAGTGAGTTAACCTCAATATTGAGCAAGCAAATTATCGACTGAATAGGTAATTGCCCACCTCTTCTTGGAATTATAGATACTAGTAAATCACATAGATGATACCAATCCCACCAATATACCCGGGTGATCGCACTTGAAGAATATTAAAGGTGGCTCCCATCGGTCCGAGAGGTGGTCCCCATTATGTAGCACTTTGCCCTTATAAAGTTTAAGAGATGGCTCTCATAATGTAACACTTTGTCCCACATGACACTTAATTTTAGGGATTAGTAAAAAAGATTGAAAGCCCAAATCGGGCAAATCGGACGGCCCAAATTTGCAGGTCTGTATAGGCTCGGGCCAAGATTTCGAGCTCCCTCTTATTTATACTAAAAGTACTTTGGTAAAGCCATAAATAAGTTAAAAAATAAATATTTAAAAATGTGATATTTTGAGGCAAAATTTCTAATAACCAAAAAAAATTCGGGCAACCAATCTAGACCTCTTTTTCGGCCTCTACCGAGCCTGAAGATTCCGTGGACTTGTCAATGCTCACGTAATTGACGGGGTACTAAATGATCTGTCTCTCCTTTTTTTTGTTTTTGGAATGTTCAGTCTGTCTGTATGGACTTCCCAATCCTACGTAATTGATAGGGAATATGAGGCACCAATTTGTTCAGCCTTCGTCTCCATGGACTTCGTGGAATATGAGTCCGCGTCCATCGCGTCGTTTCCAACAATGAGTCCTGCTCCCGTGTTCTTTCCGACACGGTGCGCAACTCACTCCTGAACTTCTTCCATGTGGTTTTGGTTCTAGGCAACATATCCTCAGCAGTGTCTTTCATTTCCCCTGGTTCCATTTGACTGTCCGGGAATTGGAAATCCTTCTAGTTCAGTTCTTGATTCCTTGGTGGGACCAGTCCAGACCAAAAATCGATCACCCCAATCACGACCTAGCTATAGTCACTGGTGGGCCACGTTCAGCTGTAGACAATTGCGATTATTTGATTGACGTTGCTCATGGAGATAGAACTAAATTTCAAACATTTACTTCCTATGTCTAAAAGGAAATTTTTATCTGCATATATTGATATTTTTACACGTTATTCTTATTTGGGTTAACACATAAACTTCGTCACTTAAGATTTCGAAAATGTTGACACTTATATTATTTCCATGAATGTGTTGGACCTATATCAATGCATAAATACTTAAAAAGCACTTACCACCATTTAAACCCAGCTTTCAAAGGAGGAATTTGAGTCTAGTTCTTCACGATACAACTCAGCAACCCCCGCCTATATCAAGCGCAACATTGACAAGCAATTCTCCATGAAAACGAGCTTGAATCAAAGCTAGAACCGCCGATTCTTCCCTCAATTGCTGTACTAACTTTTCATACCACTTTATTCTTCAATTTCCCCATACCGTAAGCATTAACTTGCTGCATAAACATGACAAAATTTAGCTTTATTACCATGGAGACCCGAAAATCTTCTTCTCCGTTTGTCCCTCTTTCCTCCGTCCCCTTCCTAGTTCTTTCTATTTATTTTCTCTTTTTCTTCTCTCTCCACCGTCTTGCTTGTCTCCACCACAGCAAGGAGACCCAGATAGATTAGCCACCTTAATGGGTCATGAAATCCGCTTAACTATCCAAAGTGTCCACCATGGACTTTAAAACCAAGATATAATGGACCGGCGGAGGACGATTGTCCGTCATGGTCCTCTCCTCTTCTCAGATCGCGCCTCAAGCGATCTTCGGGAAAGGAGGAGGGAACCGGGTCGGGAAGCTTGGTCCACGGGTTTGACCGACCCGGTCTCCTCGCATTAATCTGAGATCCGGGTTGGGTCCGGAGACTCGACCCGGATCCACGCGCTTTCTTCTTTTTTTGCCTTTCGCTGATCCGGAGACCGGGCTCGGATCCTCCTGACGGCACTTAGTTATTATTATTTTATCATTTTAGAAACAATAATACAAATAAAAAAACGAAAATATAAAATTTTTTCAAAATGTTCTGCAATTAGGAAAAGGCTAAAAGATAGTTTTTGAGTTGTTTTCTCCAAAAAATGCATGAAAAATCCTTTTAACGAAAAACCAAACCTCATTTTTAGATACCGAAAGGATATTAGTTGATTAACTAATGTAATGAATTCTCCGAACTTAATTTTCCTAGTCATAATTTTTTATTTTTTATTTGGATTTCTAATCGATTCACCATAAATCGATTAATGGTGACTTGCAGGTTAAAAAAAATGTGAATCGTAACTCGTGAATTGGTGAATTTGGGAAAATCTAAACAAAGTCTTGTGATTATAAATGCTAATACTAGTAAACCACACATATAATATGCAATGATGCATCAAATCCCACCAATTTACCTAGTTGGTTGCACTTGAAGGATATTAAAGGTAGCTCTCATTGGTTCAAGAGGTGGTTCCCACTATGTAGCACTTTACCTTTACAAGATTGAGGAGCTGGCTCATATTTTGTAACACTTTGTCCCACGGGAAGCTTAGTTTTAAGGAGCGAGTAAAAAGGATCAAAAGCCTAGATATGTCATCAGACAGCCTGAATTTTCAGGTTCGGCCCGGATCTCTATTTCGGCCTCTACCGAGCCTGCAAATTCCATGAACTCGTCAATTACGCGCGTAATTGACGAGGTACTAAAAGACTTCTCTCTTCTTCTTTTTTCTTTTTGGTTGAGTTATGGTTGTCTGCTTTCATGACGCACTTGATGGAATGCCAAGTCTTCGTCTCCATGTACTTCCCAATCCTCACGTGATTGAGAGGAAATATAAGGCACCAATTTATTCAGTCTTCAATCTTCGTCTGCATGGACTTCATGGAATATGAGGTACCGATTTGTCCTTCATATGGACCATTCACTTTTGTCATATATTTATCTTAACAGGCTAAATCATATGGCAGAAAATAAGTGGATCATTAGCCATGCGCCATAATTGATAACAATATGCCACATCATTTATCTTACGGAATTTATAAAATAGTCTTAGTGTGTTTAAAATATTAATTACAATATTCATTTGTACTACCACACTTTGCATCATATAATTTCTACTATTTCATGGGCTTCAAAGCATAGAGTGTACGTTCTTTGAAATAAGTGTACAGTACTTCCCATAGTGGAATCAGTCAATAATTGAATTTTGCGCAGGACCGATGAGTTAAATGCAGCTAAGACTGAAACTGGGAATTACGAGAGGAGATGGGGAAACGACTGTTTCTTATTTTTAACTCTGCCCTCTTGTGGTGGTGGAGTTCAATCACAATCTCCAGAGCATACTCACAAAACCAAATGGATTGGCTCGCGTTAGTCTCCTTAAAAAACGCAATACACAAAGACCCATTTGGAGCCTTGAGCTCTTGGAATGATTCTACTCATCATTGTGAGTGGCAAGGGGTTTTGTGCAGCAACAGGCATACTGGAAGGGTCACATCCTTGATCTTGAGATCACAAGGCTTGGGAGGCTTCCTATCTCCTCACATAGGTAACCTCTCTTTCCTGAGGGTTATGGCTTTACAGAACAATAGCTTCCATGGCGAAATCCCACCACAGATAGGCAACTTGTTTCGGCTCCGTCTTCTAATTCTTGGTAACAACTCATTTAGTGGGCCAATACCATCCAACCTTTCCCGTTGCTTGAACCTCGAGACCCTACATCTCATATATAACCACCTTGTGGGGAGAATTCATTCCAATCTTGGTTTTTTACCAAGGCTTAAAGTGTTCAACTTGGGTACAAACAATCTTGTAGGTCCTATTCCTCCTTCAATCGGAAATCTCTCGCTGCTTGAACAGCTCTCCCTGGCACGAAATGCATTGTGCGGAGAAATACCTGCAGAATTGTCCAAACTCAAGAGGTTGTTATATTTGCGACTATCATCCAACAAACTAACTGGCGAAATTTCACCAGGGATTTTTAACATCTCCAGCATTATAATCTTTGATGTTGGTTGGAACCAGTTACGGGGAAGCTTTCCCTTTGATTTCGGCACCACTATTCCTTCTCTCCGTGACCTTGGAGCCGCCTCTAACTTGTTCACCGGGACGATTCCGTCATCGTTAACGAATGCCACTGGTCTTCAAAAAATTTACCTCTACAACAACAGTTTGCAAGGGCCAATACCAAAAAATCTGGGAAGGCTAAAGGGCCTTTGCGTAATTTCGTTGGCTATTAACCAGCTGCAGGATGACGTAAGTTTTACTTCTTCTTTAGCTAATTGTTCCAACTTCGAAATTCTCTCAGTGGGCTCAAACTTGCTTCACGGATCGTTGTCAACATCCATCTCCAATCTCTCCACCAGCATTGAGCGAATTTATATGTTAAATAATCAGATCCAAGGGACCATTCCTTCAGCCCTCGGAAATCTCTTCAACTTGTCTATCTTGACTTTAGCTGATAATTTTCTAACTGATCACATTCCTGATTCCATCGGAGCACTTTACAGTTTGCAAGGACTTGATATAAGTGGAAACATGTTTATTGGAGAGATACCATCTTCAATTGGTAACATGACATCATTATATCGCCTTGACCTTAGCTCCAACAATTTCCAAGGCTACATACCGCAAAGTCTCGGCAACTGCAAGCAACTGATTGGGCTCGATCTTTCAAACAATAACCTAGTTGGCTCAATTCCAATTGAAGTCATGGGGCTTTCTTCCTTGTCGATCCTCTTTAGTTTAGCACATAATAATTTAAGTGGATCTCTTCCATTACGAGTTGGCTCTTTAATAAATCTTAAAGAATTAGATCTGTCTTACAACAAATTGACTGGTTTAATTCCAACCTCCATCGGCAAGTGCTTGAAATTGGAATGGCTTCACTTAGAAGCTAATTCCTTTTATGGTCAAATCCCCCAAGCTTTACGTCCATTACGGGGTCTAGAATACTTGGATCTTTCCAATAATGATTTTTCTGGTCCAATCCCAAGCTTTCTCGAAGAGCTCTCACTGCTCAAGTACTTGAATTTGTCCTTCAATGAACTAGAAGGACAAGTTCCGAAGGGTGGAGTTTTTCTTAATGCAAGTGCTGTATCGATTTCTGGAAATAGAGAATTATGTGGAGGTGTTATGGGTCTAAACCTTCCTCTTTGCAAATCACCAAGCTCTAAGAAGTCTTCTTCAACCAAGGTCATAGTAATATCGGTGGTAGCCAGTAGTTTGTTATGTTTCGTTTTGTTGCTCCTACGTCTGTCTATCTTCAACCACAAAAAAAAGCAGACAACAACCAATGCCTCCACTTCATTATCCTTCGAGCATCAATTCTTGAGGATTTCTTATGAACTACTCTTGAGAGCTACAGACAGATTCTCCGAGACCAATTTCATTGGTAAAGGAAGATATGGTATAGTTTATAAAGGGATTCTTGATGGTGGTGCCATGGTGGCAGTGAAGGTACTCAATTTAACGCAAAGAGGTGCTTCAAGGAGCTTTGTCACAGAATGTCAGACTCTAGGAGCCATTAGGCATCGAAACCTCATGAAGATACTAAGCATATGTTCAAGCATGGACTTTTGTGGCAATGACTTCAAAGCACTTATATACGAGTTCATGGCTAATAAGAGCTTGGAGGAGTGGCTGCACCCTAATACTGAAGGACAAGATGATGAGCATGGCGAATCGATAAATCTGAGACTGGTGCAGAGATTAAACATCGCCATTGACATAGCTATTGCAATTGAATATCTCCACAAGGGTTGTTTTCCACCAATCATCCATGGAGATTTGAAGCCGAGTAATGTTCTTTTGGACAACAACATGGTGGCTCGAGTTGGAGATTTTGGGCTTGCAAAGATCATTACCACGGTATCTACCGAAGCCACGGGGGTTCATGACCAAGGCAATTCAACTTCAACAGCAGTCAGAGGATCCGTTGGCTATGTGCCTCCTGGTAAGAAAACAAATTCTCTCTTGCTTCTTCATTGGCTTCACATTTCAAAGTCTATCTTGAGGATACGTTGTTTTATGGAGAAATAAGCGACAAGTGACAACGAAGTTCAAGGAAAGAGAGACTCTGATATGAATAAAATTTTCATGATGCAACATATATTTTCTGTTGTTTGAATCTGTCATATTTTTGTCAATCAGTTTTTGGTTGATTGCGATACTCGTACATCAGACTTGGCTTGGAAGCAACGTGAAAGAGTGTTAAAAGTATTGAATAAACCATGATCCTTTATGTTATGTCATGCTTTGTATGCTCTGAGACCTCTTTCTCACAACACAATTTTCCCTTCCCCCTGTTAATGACCTTTTGCAGAAAAAGAACATTCATAGCTTTGTCTACAAAAAAGAATAATCCTAGCGTGTCGTAATCGTATTTAAATCAGCATGAGAATTTTTTATTAATAAATGGAAATATTTTTGTAAAAACTTGTGAATTTTTGTCACTAAAACCGATTAAGCATATTATATCATGTCATATTCTCATGTTTTTTTTCTTTAATTTGCATTTTATCTCATATCATGTCCATGCCATGAAAACAAACTGTGTCTAAGGGTCCGTTCGTTTCGCGGAAAATATCATGTTTCCAGAAAACATTTTCCTGGAAGTCATTTTCCAGGAAAATGACTCTATTTTCTGGTGTTCGGCCGAAACCTAAACTTTGAGTGGAAAATATTTTCCACCGTTCGTTAGCTAATTTAATTGTTTGGGAAAAATTATCAAAAATTGAATTTTAATATTTTTAATTGACCAAAAAATTAGTTTTATATTTTTTTTAAACAATGAAATTTTTTATTATTTGTATTTTTAAAAAATCGAAATTATTTATTATTTATTATTTATTCTTTCATTTTCATTTTCTTTTTCTTTTTTTTTTTTTTTCTTTTCCTTCCTCCTCCTTCTTCCTCCTCCCACCGCCTCCTTCTTGCCTGACGATGGCCGGCTGCCCAGCGGCCGACCAAGACTTGGTGGCCAAATTCGGCGAGCTCGAGGCTCGGCCGATCTTGCCCGAGCTCGCCGCAAGCTCGCCGGATCTAGCGGCGGAGCTCCGGCTCACCTGGATCGGGAGCCCGAGCTCCGCTGCCAGATCCGGCGAGCTCGCAGCTCGCCATAGCCCGGCGAACCTCTGGCGAGCTCGAGCCAGGCCCGAGCCCCACCTAGCTCGCTGGATCTGGTGAGCTGCGAGCTTTGCCCTAGGCCGGCGAGAGCTCCGCCTCGCCAGATCTGGCGAGGCCCGATCTCGGCTTCGCCAGATCGAGCTAGGCGGAGCCTCGCTGGCTTGGGGCGAGGCTCAACCTGGCTTGCGGTCGGTCGCCGGACGCCCCCGTGGCCAGTCGCCGGCCGCCGCCAAAGAAGAAGATGAAAAGGAAAAAAAGAAAAGAAAAAAAGAAAAGGAAAAAAAATTAAAATCTCGAATTAAAAAAAAAAGAAGAAAAGAGAAAAACAAAGCATAAAAATAAAACGAAAATGTATTGGTAAAAAGAAGCAAGATGGAAGAAGATATGGAAAACGTTTTCTACTTCTCAAAAGTGGAAAACGTTTTCCTCACTTTTAGAGGTTGTTTTTTCCAATGATGGAAAACATTTCCCTTGACTAGTTCATTTTCCATGAAACGAACACCGAAAAATCCAAAAAATGTTTTTCTGGAAGTCATTTCCCGCGAAATGAACGGACCCAATATTGTTATAGAATCAGTTATGATATGAGAATTGGATGAAATCTTGTGATTCTTTTGTGGTAAGCTATTACTTAAGGTCTTGACAATAAGTTATTGACCCTTGCCGGGGATTGTTTCCTATTGACTAGACCTCTATACTTCGAAAATATTATTTAGACGTCATGAAATTTAAGTCAGAAGGCATTTGTGGTCTCGAACACATAAATGCACGATAATATCACACGACATACACGACGACACAAAACGATGGGTTCTATCCAACTTTGACTCTCCCAAAACTTCAAGAAATAGTCGAGTTTAGAGCATATTAACACAAAATATACACATTTACGTGAATAAATTCATAACCGTCAACTAATGTTTGACCATAAAATCAATCCAACTCATCGTTTTTCCCTCTTGTGTTCCATTTTTCGCTAGTTCTTCTAAGCATTTTCTTCTCTTCTGTCTTGCAGAAATGAAATAGTATGGTATATATATTAAACTGAATCTGGATTATGAGAATGATGAGCCTTATGTGGATTCCTGTGTGTCAAATCAAATTTAGTGGTTCAACTTTAGTTCAATACATGTACTAAGTTCGCTAAATAATTTCCCCCGAGACATGCACCTTATATATATTCTTCTTTTTTTTTTAACCATTTGAGGACACACTCACTTTTGATACCTAAGCAATTTAGGAAACATGCAACAACTTCGGGTGCTTTTAGTAGTTTTGGAGATAGAAAAGTCAATACGTCGTTACGGATCTTTGGTGCACTTTGTAAATCCTAAACTCTCATTCCTCTATGGTTCATGCATTCCAACTTTTGTGACAATTTTTACCATTTTAGAACACGGTAGGCGCTGAACATCAGCCCTAGCAAATTAAAAAAAAAAGATATGAATAATCTTTTTAAGGGAAAGAACCAATGGGATGTTTCGCGACCCTCTGCCTTGCTCTGGTGGAGGGCCCTTTGCCCTCTATCATGCACGGCGAGCCCAGCCGTGAAGTGAGTGAGGGCTTGCGAACCATCACTCTATGTTGGGCGCAGCTAGCACGAGCCCTCACAAATGTCCATGACTAGCTCTCACAAATAGACATCAAACAAAATCCATGTGATTTAGGAATTTTTTTCTGTGTAATTGTTTTTCAGGCAAAGTATAATGCATATCTCTATTTATTGTCTTAATGAAATTTTCAGAATATGGCATGGGACATAAGGTTTCCACACTTGGGGATGCATACAGTTATGGCATTTTATTATTGGAGATGTTCACTGGGAGGAGACCCACTGAAGAGGCCTTCGGGCTTGATCTTAACCTTCATAGCTTTGTTCGAGCGGCTTTTCCGGATCGAGTAATGGACATCGTAGACTTAAGGCTTTGGAGTGAAGCTGGTGATCGACAACAAGAGATTAAGATCAGAGATTGCATTATCTCCGTATTCAAAGTTGGAGTCGCATGTTCGATGGAATCATCACCGGATCGAATGGACATGACCGAGGCAATTGGGAAATTACACTTGATCAAGGCGAGTTATGAAACCAAAGAGAGGAGGATAGTTATGTAGCTAAATCAGTTTTCTCGTTTGATCTTGGAACTCTTTCACTAGTAGAGAAAATCATCATGCAAAGGCAGTGCTAGCAAATTGATATGAATGTCTCCCTAACTAGTCTGCCTACCCATACCTATTATGTGTATTTTTTTTTATAATTACACCTATATCTATATTTAATAATTGTAGAAAGTGGATGTATGGACTTAAGTCTACCTATTTCCGCCAAGTAACCATGTAAAATTTGATGAATTTGCTTATTTGCCTAGTTCTCTTCATTTTTTATGTCACTATGGATTGATGCATTGCTTATTTATCACACTGTCCAATAATCCTTGTCAAGTCTTCCCACTCAACCAACCCTTCCTCTTTTTTCACCATTAGCCACCACCTCGATCCGTTGCGGCCACCTGTCATCACCATCGCCTCCTCCACGTCTCACCACTTTCTTCGTCGTATCATCATGGTTACCCTTAAACAAGAGAGGGAAAGGGATAGCTCCATGAAAGGAGGGATGACGACAGACATTGAAGCAATAGGGGAGAGAGAGTGAACGGAGCGTGACATGACCCCTCGTATGCACCGGTGGTACATGCTGCGAAGCAAGGAACTTCATGATTGATATTGGTAGCGGAGGCACAACAGTGACACAAGTCGAATGTGGTTGCAAGGGCTCAACAAGGGGGGAGAAAGAGGGGAATTGGGATCTTGAGAAGGGATAGGGTAAGGTGTAAAATTAATAAGAGAGACTCATGTCTTGATCTGGTAATGGAGATAGCAGACAAGTAAGTCAATGTTACAATGGATCTACATCCAAGAGACATGAATAGTGATAGTGAAGGCGATAAAATACAATGCCATAAATGTGGCATAAAATACGTAACACAACAACATAGTGAGTAAAACGCAGAGCAAACAAAGACTGACTCAAAATATGGACGGCATAGGCTATATTAGGGCAAGTGCTCCTAAAATTGCTGATCAACTGTTTAGAATGCCGTTGAGAAGCCCAAGTTTGGCACTAGGATCAATATCAACATGGATCGAGATCAAAACAGGAACAATCTAATGCTAATATCAAGTCAAAATGTGAGAGAATGTTGAATTGTGTACTGCGCGATTGAACGATGTATTGCATTGGAGGGGTATTTGCATACAAAATAATAAACACAAGGGAAGTAATCTAATATGGGGTATTTAACTCCAAACTATCGGCATATCCGTGAATCGCCACACGTAAAAAGCTCTTCCTTTTATATCATGAAGCGTAAAAGCTGAAAGAACACTTTGTTCTCAAGTATCCTTTCATTACGAAAGCGGATAATCAATTGATGATCAAGAAAACTTGAATATGCCAAAGCCATTTCAAACAGTCACAAAATATTGCTAATTTGCTAGTAATAATCTACTTAAGTTGCTCTTAGGCGCAACATGTTATACATCCATATTTTCCTTAACTAGCTCATAAGTCATATCAAGCTAGTCGCTTTTATTTTCCCTTTAATTTTTTTATAATACCCTATGACGCATATAATAGTAGTCTATAGGTAAGCTTGTCACTTTAAAGCCCTTTCCTAATATGGAAGTTCTCATTCATAGTTGCCTGGAGGATCGTAGTTGCACACAATGTACCATCACCCATTGTTACACTAAACCCTAGCGCACCCAACTCGGACTAAGTTGCGCTAAACCATCTGAGTGTAGTGCAAGCAGTTGTGTTGGAGAAAGCTCCTCTACTGTTTTGAAGTGGACAACACATTTCCAAAGTCAAGTCTGAAGACTTCCAGACTTTAGTGTCAAAGTCTAAAGATCGCCAAACTATAGGTTCAAAGTCCGCCCACACTGACAGATTCCGGACTAAATGTTACTGAAGAATGAAGACTTATCCAGATGTGAGATTATCTTTATTTCTTCAAGGATTCGATTCATATGGCTTATGGATGACTCTCTAGTTGAATATAACACCTACATGATTGATTATCTTTATTGGAATCAATTCCGATATTCAAATCTTTTGGAAGGCAAGCAAACTTGGAAAGTTCTACTTATGGAAACCAAGATCCTGATTGTATGGGCGAACATGATTGATGGGTTTTCATCACAATCTTCAAACGACTCGAGATCCCATTAATTGATTCTGTCCAACGGGTAGATTGGAAGAATTTCTTTGGAAAGTGCTAACGGTCGAGAAGGCATGAAGGAGTATTTAAGGAGGACTCTCTAGTTGTTCGATAGTGTGCGTGAAAGAAAATTTCAAAGTCTGAAGCTTCCTAGTTCCTTGCTATTTCATTCATTGAGCTTAAAGTTATATACAAAAGAGATAAACTCATAGTGAGACTTTGTGAGAGACTAGTAGAGACTCTTCACTGTGAAGTCGAGATCGTAAGACTGTAAAATCTCTTTTGTTTCTTAGTGAAATCCAGCTAGTGGGCTGTCAGTGCGGGAGAGTGAACGTAGGCTTGATCTAAGCCGAACCACTATAAACCTTGTGTTCTTATTCTCCTCCTTGAACTCCTTTATTCTGTTCATAGTGTTATTTAATTACTATAATTTGAATTCGTTCATAGTTTGTCATTTTCTAAAAGCATATTATTACTTCTAAATCTTGCAAAAAATTTATTCACACCTATTCACTCCCCTCTAGGTGTTGTTACTAGTCCTTTCAATTGGTATCAGAGCTTATATACTCATTTTATTGAAGTGTTTTTACTTCTGAGCTAAAGATCTATGGCTAGTATTTTGGCTCCAAGTTTGGTTAAAGGTCAAAGCAACACCAAACCTCCTTACTTTGATGGGAAGGAGTACAATGTGTGGAAAAACAAGATGAAGGCGTTCCTGAGATTGAAAGATCCCCTAGAATGAGATGTGGTAGAAAAAGGGATCAATCCTAAAACTACAGAAAGAGGAAATGAAGTTGTAGATGCTGGCGAAATGATACAAGAAGAAATAACCAAGAAACAAGCTCTTGATGCTAAAGCTATCTACTCTTTATACTATGCCTGATCTCTTACTGAGTATAATTGAATTTCTTCCTGTGAAACAGCGAAAGAAGTTTGGGATAGGTTGCACGTTACCTACGAAGGAATTGATCGAGTAAAAGAAACAAAAATCAACATTCTACTTGGACAATACGAAGCCTGGAGAATCCATCACTGATATGTTCAGTTGTTTCACTGAAATTGTGAATGGATTAGCATATCAAAGACAACTAATCTCAAGACCAATGAATGTCAATAAACTACTGCATGGACTCTCCAAATACTGGAATCACATGAAGACGTCAATTAGAGAAACCCAGAGGATCATGCCTCTTTCAGTAGACGAACTTGTTGGCACACTTCAATCATATGAAGTGGAGCAGATCAATGAGGAAGAAGATCCTAAAGGTAATAAGTCAATATCTTTGAAATCTAACATTGATTCTGATGATACAAATTCAGAAGATGACATGGACGATGAAGAACTGGCGCTTATGATTAAGAAGTTCAGGAAATTGAATAGAAAGGTAAAAAAGATTCAACTGGAAGAAGCAGAGCACTCAAAAATTCTAGAACAAATCAACTGAGGATAATGAAACCAACAAAGATGTGATATGCTTCGAATGCAAGAAAAAGGGGCACATCAGACCCAACTGTCCTCTGTTGAAGAAAAAGAAAGGAAGAACTGAAAAATATAAAAAGGCGCTCAAAGTAGAAACATGGAGCGATACTGAATGCGAGGAAAGTAATGAAGAATATGCCAACATATGTCTAATGGCCAATTCAGAATTAGACTCAGATTTTGAAATAGATTTTGATTCAGACTCAGACAAAGAAATTGAGGTTAGCAATTTAAAAATTCCTGTTAAAGTCTCGAAGTATATAGATGAACTCTGTCTCAATCTCAAAACATCTCTTAAAAGGATTTTCGAATTAAAAAGGGAGAATTCTAAACTAAGGCAACATGAAACTTCTTGGAAATAAAAGTTTGAAAATCTAGATAAAAGTTTTGTTGATTTGAAAGTAAATTCAGATTCTCTTTCAAAGGAAAATGCCTTTTTGAGAGAAGATATTTCAAATACCACAAAAAGATTTTTAAAAGCATTTGAGAAGTTAGAGAAAATTCTTTCTGTACAAAGACCTTATTTTAATAAATTTGGTTTGGGTATGACTCCAGAAACTATTCCTTTAATTGATTTTCCCAAAGTTAAAGAAAGAATCAAATAACGACCTACAAAGGCATTTTACAAAAATCATTTTCAAAGAGTTTTTGTAAAACCTATTGGCCGAAGTGCTCTCAAATGTTCAAAGTGTAACAGCTCATAACATTTTGAGAATGAATGTCCTGAGGTTTAGAGACCTGTTAAGAGAGATTGGGCAAAGACTATTTTTAATACTAACTCCACTAGACCCAAAAAAATATGGATATCAAAGAAAACTTGAGTTCTTCTTTTGATCACAGGTCACTATCAAGAAGAAGATCAAATGGTATCTGGATAGTGGCTGTTCGAGATACATGACAGGAGATTCAAGTTGCTTTATAAAACTTGTTCAAATGAATGGTGGAAAAGTTTCATTTGGTGGAAACAACAAATGAAGAATTGTTGGATGTGGAACCGTGAAAATTGGAAGCCTGACTATCAACAATGTCTCCTTGATGAAAGGTCTGAACTACAATCTGCTCAGCATAAGTCAGCTGATACTGGATTCAAAATAAATTTCTAAGAAGGCATCTGTTCGGGAACGAGTAAAGACTTCTCTCAATCTTTCACTAGACGAAGGCATGGGAATATTTACCTTCTGGATATAAAACCAGAAAGCTCTCAGTGTCTTATATCCATTAAAGATGAAGCAAATCTTTGGCATCGAAAGCTTAGCCATATCAACATGAAGCAGATTACCAAGATTTCTACCAAGAAGCTCGTTTGTGGTCTTCCAAACCTGACTTATCAAAAATTTGAATTATGCTCTCCATGTGTTTTAGGAAAACAGGTTAGAAGTTCCTTTAAACTCATAAATTAAGTTACTACTAATCGATTTTTGTAGCTTCTGCATATGGACCTCTTTGGACCAACTAGAACTCAAAGTATTAGTGGAAAGAGATATTGCTTAGTAATCGTGGATGATTACTCTCGCTTTACTTGGGTTTACTTTCTAGCAAATAAGTCTGAAGCCTTCTCACACTTTTCAAAGTTTGCCAAGAAGGTTCAAAGTGAAAAAGGATATGCTATTTCGAGCATACGAACAGACCATGGAGGTGAGTTTGAAACTCAAGACTATGTGAAGTTCTGTGATGAATCTGGTTTCTAGCATGTTTTCTCTTCTCCATATACTCCAGAACAAAATGAGATCGTGGAAAGGAAGAATAGATCATTGCAGGCGATGGCCAGAACCCTCTTAATTGAGAGCAAAATTTCTTATTGATTTTGGGCTGAAGCAGTTTCTACAGCTTGCTACATCATCAACAGAGTATTCTTAAGGCATATTCTAGAGAAAACTCCTTATGAAGTATATAAAGGGAAGAAGCCAAATGTTTCTTACTTCCATGTATTCGACTGTAAATGTTATGTTTTAAAAAATCCAAATGATTGAATTGGGAAGTTTGAAGAAAAATCAGACGAAAGAATCTTCTTTGGCTACTCAACCTCAAGCAAAGCATACATAGTCTTTAACAAGAAGACTCAGTCTGTGGAAGAATCCATGAATGTCAAATTTGAAGAGACTCAACCAGACTAGACTCAACTTAAAGAATCTGAACCTGTTCCAGACTTTACAAAATCTACCTCCCCCGAAGTGGTTTAGACTTCTGGAGATCAACAACAAGCAGAACTAGAAGATTCAACTGAAGCTGAGGATCAGCAGACTCTCAGACAAACCAGCAACTGGAAGCATAAGTCAAGTCATCCCAAGGAACTCATCATTGGTAACATTGATGAAGGAATTCGCACCAGATCCAAAAGGCAAGAAAAGTCTAGTGCTTTAGCACTTATTTTTGAGATAGAACCCAAAAGTGTAGAAGAAGCCCTGTCTGATGAAAGCTAGATCGAAGTTATGCAAAAAGAGCTCGGACGGTTCAACATCGACGATGTTTGGGAGAAAATTCCTAAACCTAAAGATAAGTCTATTATAGAGACTAAATGGATTTTCAGGAACAAGGTGGACGAGAAAGGAAAAGTGGTCAGGAACAAAGCAAGACTCGTGGCCAAAGGATATACGCAAGAAGAATGTATAAACTATGATGAGACCTATGCACAAGTAGCGAGGTTAAAAGCAATTAGATTATTACTTACTTTTACTTGCTATAAAAATTTCAGGTTATTCTAAATGGACGTCAAAAGTGCATTCCTCAATGGATTTATCCAAGAAGAAGTCTATGTGGAACAACCACCAGGATTTGAAGATTCAAGAAAGCCAGATTCAGTCTACAGACTGAAAAATGCCTTATATGGACTGAAGCAAGCACCTAGAGCTTAGTATGAAAGGTTAAGTAAATTCCTCACTCAAAATGATTTTGTCAAAGGAAATGTATATACTATTTTTTTTCATAAAAAGAGAGGGTAAAGACTTTATGCTGGTTTAAATTTACGTTGATGATATTATTTTTGGATCACCTAACGGAAATCTATGCAAGAAATTCTCTAGATGTATGCAGGATGAATTCGAGATAAGTATGATGGGTGAGTTAACTTTCTTTCTGGGATTGCAAGTTAAACAATCAAAGAAATGTATCTTTATTCATCAAGAGAAGTATGCAAAAGATCTCATCAAGAAATTCGGATTGGAGAATTGCAAAAAGACAGAGACACCAATGTCAAGTTCTTCGAAGCTGGACAAAAATGAAGGAGGAAACAATGTAGACCAGAAGCTTTACAGGAGCATTATTGGTTCGCTTCTTTACCTTACTACATCTAGACCTAACATTTTGTTTATTGTTTGCATCTGTGCTAGATTCCAATCAAATCCCAAAGAATCACATTTAAGTGCTGCAACATGCATCATCAAATATGTTGCAACTACTCCAAAGCTAGGTCTGTGGTATCTCAAAGAATGAGACTTTACTCTCCTTGGATATTCAGATGCAGATTTAACAGGTTGTAAAGTTGATAGAAAAAGTACCCCTGGTACTTGTCAACTATTGGGCAGCATGTTGGTGTCTTGGTTCTCAAGGAAGCAGAGTACTGTAGCTCTATCAATAACTAAAGCAGAGTATGTGGCTCTTGGGAGCTGTTGTTTTCAAATTTTATGGATAAGACAATAGCTAAGAGACTTTGAAATTGAAGAATCGTGCACCGAGATCAAATGCGACAACACCAGTGCTATTAATCTTACGAAGAACCCAATTCTTCATTCAAGGACAAAGCATATAGAGATTCGACACCGTTTTATAAGAGATCTTGTTCAAAATGGAGAGATTATGATTTAGTTCATTGACTCGAAGAATCAGTTGGCAGACATATTTACAAAGCCACTGGAGAAAATCTATTTGTCTATTCGCATCAAACTAAATATTTTATCTCCTACCTGTTAAAGTCTGAAGTTGGTCAAACTCAAAATATCCAGAAATTACTTCTGTAAGTTAATATCTCTTCAATGCAGGTAATTTAATTTTAGTATGAAAATTGTGAACATGTACGTTGATATTTGAATCATTACTTGCCTATTTTATTTTAAGAAATTATCTTTTTCGGATTTTTGAATTTTTGGGAGTTTTTATTTTTGAAAAAGGCAGTTTTCTGTTTTTCTTATGACAGTTCGTATACTCCGCTTTACTTTCTTTATATACCGTTGAGTCTTTCTTCTCCATTTATGTCTTTCTCAAACCCTAGAATGCAAAAGTTCTACTCTCTCACTTTTACTCTCAAGTTTGCTCTACAAGTTTTCATCTTTTTCACCCTAACGTCTTCATGGAATCCTCCTCGACTGTGAAGATGTCTTTCCAAAGGAAGTCGTCTCGGATCTCAAGCAAGGGACCGCATAATATACCCGAGGGTCCTACACATTTTGACTCGACCGAGGAAGAAGATTCTCCACAACAACAACATTCTCCACATCGTGCTACTCAAAATCCTTAGTGCCAACCAGTGGAAGAGGAAATTGAGGAAAATGTCGAACCAATAAGGACGTTAAAACCTAGTTTCTTTTTAAACTTTACAATAAGTTGAAGCAGGGTGGTACTGCCATGACCTTTATTGATGAATTTCTGCAAGAACGAGGATATAAAAATGAGACTCTATTCTTACAATCAATGGAAAGATTAGGCATAGCACCTGAAGAAACGACAGACAGGACGTTTGCTAACTTTCCAGTTGATCCCCGTTTTAGTACTTTCAATTAGCTAGAGGTCAAGGATGATGATGAGAGAATGTACACAAATTTTCACCCTAGAATGGGCATTGCTACTGAAGTGCGTGGTGATGGAACGAGTTTGTTTCATTCTAAGGATCACAGGAAGACTTACTCGAAATTGCTGAAAAGAGGGGTGATGAACCCTCGATCGGTGGACTTTGATTTCTTGGATTCAATAAGGGTGAACCTGGGGGAGAAATTGACACTCCTTCGACTTGATAGATTTTGCTCTGAAACTTCTGTTGCTTATCCTGAGTTAACTACGTATTTCTATTCCAACTTGTCTTTTCTTGACGCGAATAGATTTTGTTTTATTGTGAGGGATAAAGAGTATGTGGTGGATATGGACACATTGGCTGATGTTATTTGTGTGGAAAGAGGCAGTTTTCAACCAATAAATGTGTCTGTTGGTCATGTAACAAGTTTTCTTATCAAGGACAGACTTTGTGAAGGCGGCATTACCTACTCCAGAATGTCTGTCTCAAACATCTTGCTGCACAAAGTCGTGATCAAATGCATCCAACCAAAGTCAACCTCAAAGACAGATATCTCTCGTTCTAAAGCAAAACTGATGTTTGCTATCAGGAATAATATGAAATTCTCTCTGCCACACACAATCCTGATGCACATGTACAGGACTGTTGTGAAGGATAAGGGACAACTCCCTTACTTAGCACTGGTCTCACAACTATTCAAACACTTTCAAATTCAGTTTCCAGCATCTCTCTGTGTTAGAACCATTGCTCCTATGGTTATAGGATTGAAGATGGTGTCAAAGATGAGATTGAAGGAATTGAACAAAGCTTTAGAGCGCTTGAAGGAGAATTCCCCTAGCAAAACAAAACAAGACTTTGCTGCAAAGAAAAGGAAAGGCAAGGAGCCTATGAGTGGACCTATTAAGAAGAGAAGAGCTCTTATCCTACAGGACGAAGAGGATGCGGATGATCTTACTCTCTCTGCATTTGCCTTGAAAAATCTTCGAAGTTTTGTAAGTTTTAAGCAGCCGCAGGGCAAAGAAGAACGAGAAAGAGGAGAAACAGAGCAGGAAAAAGAAAGAAGAGCAGAGGAAAGAGAAAGAGAAGGAAGAGAAGAAAGAGAAGAATGAGAAGAAGCAAGCAAAAAAGCCAAAGAAGAAGGAAGAGAAGCAGAAGAAGAAGAGGGTTAGGATGACTCTATTGAACCCACTTTTGCAATATCCTTGTCCGAGGATTCTGAGAAGACTAGGAGTGGAACTGTAGGAGATAGAAGAGAAAAAGAACATCACTTGGAAGTTGAAACTGAGAAGGAACAAGAAGAAAATTTCATGTCTCCACCTGTAGCCACAGAAACAAGGGGAGCTCATGAGAAAATGGGTACTTCTTCTTCTCCTATTTTTACCAGTGATGATGTTAGTAGATCTCCTGCCGATCTAGAGGATGTCTATGCCTCCCATTTTCCTGAAGCTGATATTGAAGCATCCTCTCCAAGTCTTGGTGATCAACATGCTGATGTTCCCTCAAACCTCAACACTCCTGGAATTAATTTAGCTGGACCTAGTGCACAAACCGAACCAACTGCAAACTTTCAACGGCTGCTGGAGCTCCTTTTGGAGTTAAAGGCACAACAATATGGCATGGAGTTTGAGATCAAGAACCTCCAATCAGCTTTGAAATCTACTTCAGACTCTCTTCACGAGCAGGTACAGGCCTTTAAGCTTCAAGTTCAAGAGATTGCCAATGGTGAAGATATTGAGACGCTGAATGAGATTGTGAGAAAGCTGGAGGAGACAATTCAGTCTATGGGGGATTTCCAGCTCGTTCGCATTCCCAAACACTCTTGATTTCTTTGATTTTTTTTTATCTTTCTTCACTTTTTGCTAATGACAAAAAAGGGGGAGAATGTGCTAATTTAACTTTTGTTTGACTTATCTTTTGAACTTTTATGCTGAACTTTGTTGAATTATTATTCTATTCGACTCTGTTTGACATTGACGCTTGCAACAACTTACTTTTGTGGTGATGATGTGGTGATTATGGATGGATAGTTGTTTAAGTCTTGATATTCTCTTATCTTTTGAAGATTAACATGTTTTATGTGGTTGCAAAATCAATACTATCCAGATCCTGATCAACTTATCTTTTATAAGTTATCATGTACTGTTTAAGAGTTGTTTTGCAGGTCAAAAGTTCTTAAATCTGCAGAAAGTTTTGTCACCATAAAAAAGGGAGAGATTGTTGGAGAAAACTCCTTTACTATTTTGAAGTTGACAAAACCTTTCCAAAGTCTAATCTGAGGACTTCCAAACTTTAGTGTCAAAGTCTGAAAACCGCCAGACTTTAGGTTCAAAGTTTGCTCACACTGACAGATTCCAAACTGAATGCTACTAAAGAATGAAGACTTATCCAGATGCAAGATTATCTTTATTTCTTCAAGGATTCAATTCATATGGCTTATGAATGACTCTCTGGTTGGATATAACACCTATATGATTGATTATCTTCATTGGAATCAATTCCGATATTCAAATCTTTTGGAAGGCAAGCAAACTTGGAAAGTTCTATTTAGGGAAACCAAGATCCTGATTGTATGGGTGAACAAGATTGACGGGCTTTCATCACAATCTTCAAACAACTCGAAATCCCCTTGATTGATTCTGTCCAACGGATAGATTGGAAGAGTTCCTTTGGAAAGTGCCAACAGTCGAGAAGGCATGACATGTACGCCATGCCAACTTGCTTCCTAGCGGCATTGTGAGAGTCAAGATAGTCTTGGGGTGAGTTTTGGGCATGAGTAGGTTGAAAGAGAGAAATGTAGACAAGAGATATGATGATGGTTAGAGAATTCATGATGCGCAAGGAGTTAGTGATGTTGGTTCAAGGTGATATATTTGGTGATCAATTAGGCTATTTATAGAAAAATATTATCGGGGCTTTGACTTATCATGTGCAATGAACTTATTAGGGAACATCTCCTTCGGAGAGTACAACTTTGCATTCAAATTTAGTTTGATATGAAATGATAAACTAGTAACTGGTCCATGAGGAAGCACTTTTGCATGTTCTTCCTTTCCTCAAATGGAAGTAAAGTGAAAGGTTTTAGTGAAGTATGAAATTTCAGCAAATTCGATACATTATTTTAAGAACAATGTTAGACATTATTTTCGAGTAAATGCTAAAGCCATTGAGAATAGTGCATGAAATTAAATTATTAGGGGATGTAAATAAACTTTAATTGGGTGTAACGAGCAAACAAGTCTTATTCAAGCACAACCTCTCTCTCTCTCTCTCTCTCTCTCTCTCTCTCTCTCTCTCTCTCTCTCTCTCTCTCTCTCGCCCCAGTATGCTACCAGGCATCGCCACTGACCGTCCTCCAATGCTGCCCACTAAGCCATTCAAAAGCCACCACTGACTCGTCATCGTATCCATCGTCCTTGTTCTAAGAACCACCATCCATCTTCAACCAAACTATCTATCTCTGGCGTCCCCCTCCTCACAACAATATGTCATTGACCTCTCACTCCTAGCAATGGCCACCGTTGAAATGTCGATGAGCTCTAACCGGCCCCCGAGGCCTTGTCATTGTCGAAGTTGCGGCGATCATCCGGATCTAGAGGTGTCCTCCTTATCTAGAGACTCAACCCCTCCACTCCAAGTCCAGAGGCATCGAGATCTAACATATTGTCTACACCGAGCAAGTGGCCATTGTTGCCCATTGGCGTGGTAATATTTGAAATAAGTCGGACAAGTGACATGATCTTGTAATGGCCACACGAGATGGATACATAAATAGAAACAACTGATTTGTATCCAACTGAACTCTAACATATTGCTTCATGAATCAATCTTCCTTAAAAAGATAAAAATTATGAGTCATTATAGTGTCTCTACCATTTTCCATATTTTAAGCTATCTAATATGTACGGTAGAGGAGTACTATTACTTTCATCCAACGCTGTAGAGAGCAAGTACATGTACTACTCTTTTGTCTCGATTAAGTTAGTTGTTCTTTAATTAATCCAAGCATGAAAACCGCAAAATTTGCGTTCTTAATTTTATGCAGCTACTTTTACGGTTCTGCAATTGGCATGGATGCCAAGGGCACCCTCTCACATCCCCACTTAACATCAAACGGTTGTATGTGCATCGTGTATTCGTTTATCACCCCATAAATAAATCTTATAACATAGAAATTATTATGAGTTTGGGATATGTAATAAATTGAATCTAACTGTAGAAAATGGTAGGTCTTATGCGAGCCCCTCCTAGATGTTATCATATTCAACAGTCCTGATTTGGGATGTGAGATAAATCATTCTTATCGATGGAAATATACGTGAGTCATTTTTATTTCATTCATAATTTCTCCTTAATTTAAATCAAATGTTTTATTTGACAATCAATATATTAAGCACTGTACAACAATTTTAGAAATTATTGGTAAATTGCCAATTGCTGGAAATTTTTACATTTCGCAATAGGCACCATCTAGTCATGCGAGAGAACATGACTAAAGTTTCTGATGAGAATTTGGCTGAAGTCCACGCGAGACAGGACATTAAAACTGACTTCAAAATGCCAAGGTCAATATTACAAAAACTAGACCGGACAATTGTGAAGAAGTTACTGTTCATTGTGCTCTCTGTTCAGACGACCGGCGCACTGTTTCTGCTGCTGCTCGTGCAGCTGATCCCGGGGCCGTTGACGGTCGGTTGGGGCCAAATTTTGGTGGGAAGTGGTGCCTCCTGCCCCTCTTTAAAACCCCTATAGCTGATCCTGGTACGTTTCCTTCTTCCAGCTTCGCATGGCTTTTTAGGGTAGGGTTTTACCCGCCTGGGTTGCTGCTGCGAATTGCTGGGATGGATTGGGATCGGGAAAGAACCCATAATGTGGATGAAGGGACTAGTTCCCGCGGCCGTTCTCCTATTACGAGTGAAAGAGTTCCTTTAATGGCCTCGTCTACGGGCAATGTGAACATCCGCTCTGTTCCTGATGAAGTCGAGGATTCGCGCCTTCCTCGAGAGGCTGCTGGTGCGCGTTCCATCCGAAAGGAAAGGTCGCGGTCAAAACGGCCTCAAGGCAGGGATGGCTCGAAGAATCCTTCTGGGAAATCATGGGTGGCTGTTGCAAAAACAGTAGCTAAAGGTTATGACCTGGTTTATACGCCGCCGACCCTTGTGGATAACAAACCTGTGATTGAGATAACCGATCAAGATTTGGAAGCTGCAGACCCAAAGCTTCATGAATGCCTTCTAGGTTACTTCCTTGGCCGCCGTATGCCGTTCAAGGTTATTGAGGAAGCAATGAAGAAAGCCTGGGGACCAAATCTGTTTGAAGTTATGTCGAACAGCAAAGGCTTATTTATGTTCCATATCCCGGACAGAGAGTTTCGGAGGAATCTTCTCGAGGGCGGGCAAATTACTGTTGCCAGAGTGCCTCTTATCCTACAACAATGGACCCCAGGTCTTGAATTGAGAAAGGAGACCCACCTCTCGGTGCCGGTGTGGGTGAGGTTGTCGAACTTACCCTTTTCCTGCTGGTCTGCCCAATTCATTGGGAAAGTTGCTAGTGTGTTGGGAAAACCTTTGTATGTGGACCAACGGACTGAACAGTTGAAGAGCTTGTCTTTTGCTCGTGTCTGTGTTGAGATAACAGCCAACCAAACTGCTTGTGAAGTGATTGAGATTGTACATAATGGCAAGAGGTGTGAGATTGGGGTAGAGTTCGAATGGGTGCCTGTTGCCTGTGCTAGTTGTGGCATCTTTGGCCATAAATGTACTACTGCAAAGTCTTCTATTAAACCTACAGTTGAGCGTGCTGCTGCAGCTCATCCCATTGTAGAGGCTATGCCTCATTCCCAGGTGGAAGCTGGTGTTTCTACACGGCGAACCAGCCCTGATCCTCCACGTTCCTCTGTGGATCCTCAATCGGGCCTTATTCGGTATTTGCCGCGGAAGAAACATCCTCAGGTCTCTGTTCCTACGGTGCAGCAACAAGTACTGACAAAGACAATTGATTCTGTGGTGCAAAACACTAATGACATCTTGGCTGGTGTATCTTCGGTCCAAGGTACTGATATGGTGGAAGTCCCTCAAGCTGACCCGCCGACTTACTCTTCTCAACCTGATTCTGATCCGAGTTTGGGGTGGAAAAAAGTAAAAGGGAAGGAAAAAAAGCAGCAGGCCTTGGCGAATGCTGCCTCTTTCGAGCTGACCCCTCCCAGTGATGGAGGGCAGTGCCTCAAATTGAAGGATGCTATACCTACTGAGACCCTTCCACAAAAGCCTCCCATAGGTCCGTTGAAGCCCTCTGGTAAGGGTAGCTCTGCTCGATCGTCCCAGACTGATATAGAGGTGGCTCCAGCCCCTGCTCTGCCTCCTATTAACCAGGAGGATGATTTGAGTAGCTTTGCCTCGTCGAGTGAGGATAATGATCATCGGGATAGGCCTTTGCCTCCAAAGCTCCTACAGACTCTACTGGGATTGTATCTATTCAGGATCAGCTACTGCAGATGCATCCTGACCCTCCAGAACTGATATAGCCAATGGCCACCAAGGCGACTAAGTCTAGTCGTAAAGCCCCCAAGCGGAGGTAGGTTCTTTTGCCTTCTTTTGTTGCTATGCTTTTTGGTTTTTGGAATGTCAGAGGGATTATGAACCCTATTAGAAGGGCTGAGATTAGGAAGTTTGTTGCTTCAAACAAAATTTGCCTGGTTGGCCTTTTTGAGACTAAAGTCCCTGAGCCGTTATTCGAGTCTATCTCTTCTACCCTCCTTAGTGGCTGGAATTGGATAGCAAATTATGAGTATTCTCCGCGTGGTAGAATCTGGATTGGGTGGAACCCGGCTTCTGTTAATTTTGAGTTGATCTCTCTTAATGACCAAGCTATTCATGGCTGTCTGAATGGGATTTCTGTTAATTTCACTTGCTGCATCTTGCTATTTATGGGGAGCACACGTTTGTGCGCCGTAGGCCTCTGTGGACAGACCTTATTCACTGTGATGGTCTATTTCAAGATTCAGCCTGGCTTGTTGCCGGTGACTTTAACGCAATCAAGGATCCTTCGGATCGCTATGGAGGGTCCAACACTTGGATTCCCTATTTCGACGAGTTTAAGCAGTGCCTGGCTCAAACAGAGCTTGATGATCTCAGATATTCCGGTCTTCGTTTTACTTGGTCCACATCCTCTGGCTTAGGCAGGAAGATGCGGAAAATTGATCGGGTACTGGTCAATACTAAATGGAAAATGGACTTCTCCTATTCTGAGGCATCATTTCTCAACCAAGGAATTTCAGATCATACCCCTATGGTTGTTAGGGTTGTTGAACCGACTTCGAGGAGGAAGCCTTTTAAATACTTCGATTTTTGGGCTGCCCATCCGAACTTTCGGACTGTCGTTCTTCAGGCTTGGAATAGCCAGGTTCAAGGGGTCCCTATGTTTAGGCTCATCTCTAAGCTGAAGATTCTAAAAGCTTGCCTAAAGGCTTTAAATCAGGAAGCCTATTCGGACATTTCCTTGAGGACCCTGGAAGCGAGGGAGGCTCTCCGTTCTACCCAGCTTCTACTTCATTCGGATCCAGACAATATCACTCTTGCTGAGCAGGAAAGAGGCCAGCGTCGCACTTTTATTGAGCTTCGAGGCCAGGAAGAATCCTTCTTTAAGCAGAAGTCCAAAGTTAGGTGGCTGAAAGAGGGTGATCGAAACACGAAGTTTTTCTATAATTTTGTAAAAGCAAGACATCTCAGCAATCGTATTCTTTCTGTTAAAGACAATTCAGGTTCGGTTATCTCGGATCCCAGCCAGATACCGCAAGTGTTTGTGTCTTTCTTCTCGGATCTACTTGCTCCACACACGGGCTTGTCCAAGCCAGCGCTGCATGAACTGACTATGCTTATTCGGAAGCCTCTCTCGGATGACCAGGTATGTTCCCTTGCATCACCAATTTCCGATTTGGAGATTAATAATACTCTGTTTTCGCTTGCCAAGGGCAAGGCCCCTGGCCCGGATGGATACACAGCTGAATTCTTTAAGGATAACTGGGACATAGTTGGTTCTCTAGTCCTAGAGGCTGTTAAAGACTTCTTCTCTTCGGGTTGCCTCCTTAAAGAAGTGAATGCCACTATTTTGGCTCTTGTTCCCAAGGTCCCGAACGCTTGTGAAGTTAACGACTTTAGACCTATCGCTTGCTGCAAGACTGTGTACAAGATTATCACGAAGATCCTCGCGAACCGTATTGCACCGGTGCTTAAGGATCTAATCAACCCGTCCCAAAATGCCTTTGTTAAAGGCAGAAGGATTAGAGATAACATTCTGCTAGCACAAGAGCTGTTTGCTGGGTTCCACTTAGACCCTTATCTTCCTAAATGTGCGGTCAAAGTGGATTTTCGCAAGGCCTATGACACTATTGATTGGGACTTCCTACAACTTACTCTCTCAGCCTTTCGGTTCCCGCAGTGGATTATCCATTTGATTATGGTCTGTGTGCGCACGCCCAGGTTCTCGATCTCCATTAATGGGGAGCTCCACGGTTTCTTCCCTGGAGGTAGAGGCCTTCGTCAGGGTGACCCGATGTCACCATATCTCTTCACCCTAGTTATGGAAATTTTTTCAGGAATCCTGAACCATAAGACTTCTGCCAAGGAGTTCAAATTCTATTGGAGATGTAAGGTGCCTAAGCTGTCCCATCTGTTCTTTGTCGATGACGTATTCCTTTTCTGCCAGGCGGATTGGAATTCGGCAGTGATTCTGAAAAGAAGTCTGGACATTTTTTCCTCTTGGAGTGGACTGATTCCCAATAAGAGTAAGAGTGATATTTTCCTCTCGGGGGGGGGGTACCCTTCGCTTCGGAATAGGATCCTACTGGCTTTTAGGTTCCAAGAAGGAAAGCTCCCGGTTCGTTGCCGATTATCTCTTCAAGGTTGGGGAAGGCGGATTGTCTCCAGTTGATTGATCGCTTAACTGTAAGAGTCCAATCTTGGACTCACAGATTCTTATCATTTATAGGGAGACTTCAGCTCATAAGGTCAGTTCTCCACTCGATTCAAGCCTTCTGGGCTAGTGTTTTCACTTTGCCGTCCTCGGTTATCTTGGGGATTGAAAGCATACTTAGACGGTTTCTATGGAAAGGCACTTCCCTTGATAAGGGGGGTGCAAAAGTTTCATGGGTAGACATTTGCGTGCCTAAGGAGGAAGGGGGTCTCGGTATTCGGTCCGTTAAGGATTGTAATAGAGCCTCGATGCTTAAGTGTATATGGATCCTGTTCACGGATAAGGAGTCATTGTGGTGCCGTTGGATTCATTCAAACTTCTTAAAGAAACACAACTTATGGGTTTCTCCACAACCTTCGATTTGCTCTTGGGGATGGAAAAAGATCCTCCACCTTAGAAGTTCTTTCGGACGATCGTTTGGCTGGGAAGTTGGGAATGGACGATCGATTTCTGTCTGGTATGACAACTGGTTGCCTTGTGGTCCTCTACATTCTCTAGTCCCTGCTGCGTTCTTGATGGACCCAGACCTTCCCGCCCTTGTGAGTGTGGCCACTCTTTATTCCGATGCAGGCAGATCTGGTAAGTCGCGTCTGCACGATTGGGGGATTACTTTTCCGGCCCTGACATCCACCAATGACCGGTTTGTTTGGCGAGGTGATTCTTCCGAATCCTTCACGGTTGCTTCAGCATGGAACCTCATCAGATTCAAGAAAGATCGTGTATCCTGGGCGTCTTTCGTCTGGGATGGAGCTGTTGCCCCTCGGTTTTAATTTCTGTTGTGGCTTATCATAAAGAACCGCCTGCCAATGCAAATGCTCCTCCTTTCGTATGGCAGGATTGATCACTCGGTTTGTATCTTTTGTAATGCACAGCCGGACTCTATTGACCATCTTTACTTTGAGTGCAATACTGCTGCCACCCTTGTCTACTTTTGGGAGTCTAGATGCAATCTTCCCTGGAGAAATGGCACCTGGATGGATAACCTCTCCTGGGCTTTGAAATTCCTTGTGGGTAAGGATTTCTTTCATAGTTTGGCCCGGTTTTCTTTTGGTGCTTTATGTTACCTTATATGGAAGAAAAGAAATGCAATGATCTTTCGTGGTGAAGCTTTAGCTATCCCTGCCCTCAAGAACCACTTGATCAAGGTGGTGAAAGACAAAGCAATCACTTATAAAAACGTTCCTGATTCCCCAAGAAACCGAAGACTTCAAAGAGGGTGGGGCTTTGACCCGTCCGTGTTTATTTAGCGCCTTGGGTGTTTTGCGCCTTCGTGAGTCACTCCTTCCTGTGCATCCTCATCGTGTGCATGGAGGTTCGGGTGGAGCTGCTTGTGTTCTCTTAGTTGCTGGTTAGCTGTGTTTTTTGTACTGCCCGTTGGGGCTTTTGTGCGGCTCCCTTCCACTCTTCCTGTGTCTACAGCTAGAGCGTAAGTTTTGGCGCCGCTTTCTGTACAATTGTCCTAAGCTCATTTATATATTCTTACCTTTACCAAAAAAAAAAAATATTACAAAAACTGGGAAATATTAAGGGGCAAATTGCCAGAGTCACACGAACGTGGGCTCATAATTATCCCAATGAATCATAGCATCGATTTTAGAGTAGACTTTATCCACCCAAAGTCCAGCCCACGCCACAAGGGAAGAAGCGGATTCTATAGGTACTACTGATAGAGGCCAGAACTCAAGCGTATTCAATCCTACTACCCGATGGGAACAACCCAAAATGGAACCCGTTCAGTTGAAATATGAAATAGGGTCCATAAACCTAAGAAATAGTGAGCATTTTTTTATCTCCCTTAGTTCGAAAATTCAAGATTTGTATTGATGTCATTTCATTGATTCCTGTATCCCCTCTCGGTCCAAAGTTTTTTTTTTTTTGGAAGGACCTTGAACCCTGGACAACGGCCTATTGCTCTAAGATTTCTCTTGGCAAAAGTATACCCCAAGTGTCAAAACTTAGCACAGAAGGACACTTAGGCTGCATTTGGTAATGTTTCTATTAAAAAATTGTTCCAGGGAACATAAATAGATTTTCTATTTCTATTCCCTAGAACAATTTTTGAACAGAATCACGCGTTTGGTAATTGCACAAAATTTCTGTTCCTGGAATAGAAAAATAACAGAACCACGTTTGGTAAACTTGTATAATATTTTTGTTTTTTGTTTTTAAATTTTTAAATATTTTTATTTTATTTTTCCTTTTTTTCGTTTTTATTTTTCCTTTTTTATTTATTATTTTTTTTCCTTTTGGCCGGTCGCCGGCCTTACCATGGCCGGCGACCGGCCAACAAGGGCCTGCAGAGGGTGTAGCAGGAAGAGAACGCTTGAGAGGACGTGTGCAGCAGGGAAAAGAAAAAAAAGAAAAAAAGAAAAAGAAGAAAAAAGGGCTATTCATCTCCTATGCGAACGCCCTTCGTCGGAGCACCATGCCGCACCGCCGCGCTCGCACCGCCACGTCCGCCTCGCCCACAACAGCCGCGCCGCCTACAACCCAACGCCGAGCCGCCGCCTGCAGCCCGTCCCCTGCGAATACCACCGCGACTCCGCCCTCAGCCCGTCACCAAGCGCCTCTGCCCGAATGCCGTTGCTCCGCCTTGCCCCCGTGAAGTCGCTGTTGCCCAACGCTACTGCTCTCCGCCGCCCAAGCCGATGCTATCACTGTAGCCCGCAGCAAGTCACGAGCTCGCCCAGATTTGATGAGGCCGACCTCGCCGGGGGCCGGCGACGCTTGACGGCCGGTTGCTGACCCTCAACGGCCGGTCACCGGCCGTGGCCGAGGCTGGCAACCGGCCAAAGAAAAAAGAAGAAGAAAAGAAGAAGAAAAGAAAGAGAAGGATAAAAATGGGAGAGAGAAAAACTATTTCTTGGAAGTATTCTCGGGAACAAGAAACAAGTTTTTTTGTTTCTTATTTCTGTTCCCAAGAACAAAAAAATAGATTTTTTTGTTCCTGGGAACAAAAGTGTAAACAAACGCATTTCTATTCTTTTTTTGTTCCCCGGAACAAAAGAACAGAAATTGTGTTTTGGGGAACAAAAAAAGAATACAAACAAATAGGCCCTTAAGTGCCAAAAGTTAGGAAAGTGACATTTAAGTATCAAAATCAGAGTAAAATGGATCACTTAAGTGCCAATCTAGCCAAAATGCTAACATGGCGATTTTCCAGCGAAAGGGCAAAACGGCGTCGTTTTGCAAGCGTAAGTGCAAAACGGCGTCGTTTTGCAAACTGACGTGGTAAAAAATTGATATAAAATTAATTAAATTAAATTTAAAACTAAATTTATTTAAAATATTTAAAAATAAAAATACAAATATTAAAAGAATTTTTTTTTTTTTTTAAAAAGGAGGGAGGCGGCCGAGCGAGGGCCGCCGACTCTCGCCGAATCTGGGTGAGGGCTCGTGGGCCCTCGCCGCTGGTCGGCTAGGGTCGCCAACCCTTGGCTAAGGCCTGGCGACCCCGGCTGACCCTCCCCCCTCCATCGACGGCCATTCCCGATGGCGGCAGGGAGGCGACAGCGGTGAAGGCTCTGCCCTCAGCCGCCTCCCTCCTTTTTTTAAAATGAAAATGAAAATTAAATTTGTTTTAATATTTGTATTTTTATTTTTAAATGTTTTAAATAAATTTATTTTTAATTAATTTTTATATTATTTTTTACCATGTTAACACCAAATGATGTCGTTTTTGCATTGTTTAGCCATGTCAGCGTGCAAAACAATGCTATTTTGCATTTACTTCGCTAGAAAGTCGCCACGTCAGCATTTTTGCTTGATTTTGGCTAGATTGGCACTTAAATGATTCATTTTGCTCCAATTTAGCACTTAAGTGTTACTTTCGTAACTTTTGGCACTTAAGTGTCCCTTCGTGCCAACTTTTGGCACTCCAGAGGTCCCGGTGTCGATTTCTCTATATTGGTGGGCCTGAGCAAGAATTTTGACTCAATTCTAAGGCCCGGTTTAGCTCTCACCCGCTCACGAATTAGTGATCATCTCTAGTATGATGATTCCTTGACAAAAATACTTCAGTTCAAGCATAGTTCACCCAACTAATTGAACCTAATTATGATTAGTATATTCCCAACAGCAATTGATTCACTTGAAAAAAAAAAAAAAAAAAAGTGCTCTCGAAGATATAATAAATGAATTCTCAATGAATTATATGCACAAGGAGACACTAATTCATATAGCATCGAACTAATAGGATCATGTACGTGCTAAGAATCTAAGGGCACAAAAATTGTGTAATATGTTCAACATGCCAATTTCATAAATGTATCGGGAGCACAAATTAAATCAAATGTGAAAGAGAAGAAGAAAATAAAATGAAATAATTGGAGATGATCTCTTATGGATTGGCTAATTCAATATTTGGGAAGAGAGCACTCCTTTTTTTTTTTTTTTTTTGGTCGAAAAGAAAAGATATATTTAAAACGTCGAGAAAGTACAACCAGAAGATAATGCATCCGCATACACAAGGTCCAATAGAAGAAAAGGGGGGAAAATGTTCCAGTTGCGGGCCAGGTCCGATCTACCATGGGCCTTAGCAGCCCAATCAGCCGCTCCATTTGCCTTCCGTTTACAGTGTCGAAGCTGCAAGTGAGGGTAAGAGGAAAGCAAATCGTCAACCTTAGCAAACAGCACGCATTCTTCCCACAGTGGCGTTCTTCTGTCGTTCACCATTTTGATCAAGAGTAGGCAGTCCGATTCAATCACCAGATGTTCGTTGTTGAGGCCTTGGTGCAACAAATGATGGAGCGTAAAGCTAAGTGCTTGTACCTTCGATTGAAGCATAGAAACAGCTGGGAAGCCTTTGGTAAAAACGTCAGTAAGTATGCCCTTGTGATTTTGACTTATGCACACCATAGATCCTGTTTGACTGCCTGGCTTGTAAGCCCCATCTATGTTGCATTTCAGGGTTCCGCGATTAGGGGGTCTCCATAAGTGTGTTGGGTTGAGAGCAGAATGCTCTGTTTGCTGACACCTGAGAGTGGAGATTTTGTAGATCCAGGTCTGTGTAATGGCGTCTGCAATGGCGATGCTCGGATCTGGTTGCTGATGTCTGGAGATGAAGTTATTGCGGCCACACCAAATCTGCCATAAAACATGCATAATAGTCTCTAGTCCAGGTAAGATTTGTTGTGCTTGTACTCTTGCTATGATCCATGCGTTGAGGCGATGAACTGAATGGGGTGTGATCAGTACATTGAGATCAGGATGACTCCAGACTCCCCTAGTCCATGAACAAAAGAAAAATAGATGTTTTAGGGTTTCCTGTGCATGTTGATTGCAGAGATTACATTTAGGATCAGGGGTGATGTGTCGATGAAACAAATTTGCTTTTGTTGCAAGTGAGTTTTGGCATGCTAACCATAAGAACATGTCGATTTTTTGTGCTGTTTGCATAGTCCATATTTGTCACACCTCGATCCTCAGGCACGCACACATCCTTCTACTTGGTCGATTTTACAATGCGATACCTCAGGACTAATTATCGCCGACCCTTTCATTTTTTATAGCACATGCGAAAGCAATTATGAATCCCCAGACAATAAAACAATGGGATAGAAAACCAGGGTCATATTTTTCATACTGAAAATTCACAACCACACATTTTTACACGCATCTCATAGTATTCCACAATACTATATATACGTACGTCTGATCTAACATTTATTCACATGCAGACAAGGTCTGACAAGACAGGATGGGATCTCAGTCCTCATCCGGGTCGTACTCGGGGTCATCCTCGGGGTGCTCCTCCAGGTACTCCTCTTCGAGTTCCTCATCAGGGTTCTCCTCGTTAGATTCCTCCTCCTTAGGCTCCTCATCCGGGTCCTGAAATGGTTATTCAATAACCACTCAGATAATGTCTCAACAAGTTCTACCCCCTAAGACCCGATTAGTAAACTAATACACCTTAGGGCTGCTTATGCACAACATGAGTCAGAGAACTTACCTTAGCCTTAGATTCCACCTGCATTTTAGCACAGATCAAATAGGCACCCAAGCAATCACATCACTAATCGAAGCATCGATCAAATCGACCTAATCGATTACATGCCAACAAGACCACTCACGGTCATTTCCATTCAATCAATCAATTCACAACATCATATCAAAACAATGATCAAATCGACCTAGTCGATTTTTATGCCAGTCGGACCATTTCTAGGTCATTCATTCCATCCCATATAACATCCAATCGTACACTCAGTCATAGAGCCATATCAATGCTCTCGGGCGTCAACTTCGCCAAGGTGACATATACACTAGACAATTGCGTGCGTTCTTTAAGGCGCCGTTTTCGCCAGTGATATCCCAAATCACCAAACCACACATGCCTATAACGATGTATTCAATAGACAACTGCGTGCGTTCTTTAAGGCGCCGTTTTCGCCAGTGATGTCCCAAATCACCGAACCACACATGCCTATAACAATGTATTTAATAGACAATTGCGTGCGTTCTTTAAGGCGCCGTTTTCGCCAGTGATGTCCTTAATCATTGAACCACACATGCCTATAACTATGTGTTTAATAGACAATTGCATGCGTTCATTAAGGCGCCGTTTTCGCCAGTGATGTCCTTAATCACCGAATCCACGCATGCCTATAACGATGTGTTTAATAGACAATTGCATGCGTTCATTAAGGCGCCGTTTTCGCCAGTGATGTCCTTAATCACCAAACCACACATGCCTATAACAATGAGTACTAGACCGATACGTGCGTTCTTTAAGGTGCCGTTTTCGCCAGTGACGTCTTTAGTCACCGAACCACGTAGGCCCATCACACCGTACCTAATCGGTTATAGCCCAGAGTATTTCCAATTCTCTCTCATGATTCCATCCACTTTACAACTCATCAAAGCATTATAATTGCTAAATAAACATACTCGGCCATCTACCAATCAATCATTCAATTTCATTCAATTCCAAACAATTAAGGAACAATTCCTCAAACTGCACAATCAATTCAATTAAACACAACGTGGAGCTTAATTAAATAAACGGACTGCACCACGACAATCAGCATGAAATTCCGGTCACCGACCATCCCGGTTGAATTTCCAAAAATAAATAATTAAATAATTAATTTCTAAAATTAAATAAATAAATACAATAAATTCAATTTAGCACAATATAAAACTCAATTAAATAAATGGACTACATCACCGGTCACTGGCCATCCCAGTTGAATTGCCGAAAAATAAATAATTAAATAATTAATTTCGAAAATTAATATTTAATTCCTAAAAATTCAATTTAGGCCCGAATTGCCTAATTAACACCCGATAAGGGTCGGGAAAAATCTCAAGAAGCATCCAATAATTATTATAGGTAATTCTCTATCTAAGCACACTAACCACCTAATTAATATGCAATGCAATTAACTAATAATCGCTAATCCATTCTAATCTAACCACCTAATTACACTTAACTAACAAAAATCAACCTTTAAGTATAATTAGCAAACTAAGAAGGCATTAGTGAGAAAAACTCACTCAAAACGACGTGATCGACGCGAGGATTGACTTTCCTCAAGGCGGGCCTAGCATCCGGGCTCGGGAAGCCGGCCAAAACTGGCCAAACCCTTGCTGCGATACCCATTTCTGCACTCTCTGTGTGCTAGGCGAGAAGACAGCCAAGGCGTGCGGCTAGCAGTGGCGCGCGAGGATGGCAGCACGGCGGTGAGGCGAAGTGGGGTGAGGGTGGCGTGCGGTGTGAGGCGGCGACGGTGCTCCAGCGCGACGTTGGTCGCTGCTTCTGCTTCTGCTGTTCGGACTTGCTCAAACCAAAGGAAGAGAGAAGAGGCGGAGCGCGCGCGGGCGGTTGCTGAGCAACGGCGGCGACTCCGGCACGACGGCAATGGCAGCCTTGGTCCGAGCGACGATGGTTGCTGCTTCCTCTGGTCTTCGGTCTCCATGGAATCGAGCAGCCGAAGAGGGAGATGGGGGAGGGTTGATCGACAGAGGAGAGAGAGGGGGAAAAGAACAACCGGTTCCCCTTTTTCCTCTCTCACTCTCTCTCTCTTAGGTCATCACAAAATTGGCCCACCAAGAGCTGTCATCCACCCACATTTCTAGCCCCAAAATGCCCCTTCCAGAAGCCTTTAGATAGGCCAAAATGTGGGGGTATGTGTGGCATACGAATTTTGCTAGGTTTTTCCCTCAAATTGGACCCCAATCCTTCTTCAAACAATTTAATCCGGCCTTTGAAAATTCAACCGTCGAGTTTTTGATCGAACTAGATTTCTTCCTCTCCAATATACCCCACTTGTATCTCAATTTCACAATAAAAACGGTCCTCTGCAAATTCCGATTAGAAACGGCCATAACTCAACCTTTTTCCAAAAAGTCTCGGTTGTCAGAAAAATATTCTAAGACTGAGTCGATGTTCCTAAAATTTATTGTGACATGACAGACTCTTCAATTTCTGAAATCGGACCTAGATTGGCGGTTAATTTCACTCAGATGCGTTTTGAGCATGACCTAGGCTACCGAGTAGTTTTCAGAACTTTTTAGGACAAATGACTCGTGGTCGATTTTCTTCGAGCCACTATGAACCCACTCGACCCATTCGCAATTCTCGATTGTCGTGAAAATCTTGAGGATTCAAATATGGACACAGGGTACCAAAACAATAAGAAAATCAGTCCAGTGCCGGTCGACGAGAATTTTCCAATTTAGTGTAGTCACCCACGATCAGTCACTCATATCAGTCGAACCGACCTATCTCTGATTTCAAATCGATTTTATACTGTGCCGTAATGATCTCTAAAGATGAGCACGGTCGAGAAGTTAATTTCTAGTCGAATTCTCAAGTCTATCTGCCTTAAAGTCCTTAATAGCCTACCCAACTAGTCTAGTTATCTCGTAAGTGGCCAACTCAGAGAAAAACGCTATAGTCGCGTCGATGAAATGCCCAATTTAACCAATCGAAATTAGAGCCTGAAAATCAGGATGTCACAACTCTTCCCCTCTTATAAAAATTTCGCCCTCGAAATTTAAACCTTTACCAATCCTTATACGAAAGGTGGGGGTATTATCGTCTCAACGAGTCTCACTTTTTCCCATGCTAATCCTTCAGTCTCGTGGCGTTGTTCGACCACTTTGATTAAGGAGACCATCTTGGTACACAAAATTTGCTCTTTCTAAACCAACAACTGAACTGAGCTTCTCACATATGACACTCTGTCGTTCACACCTCATCTCTTTTTTTTCTCAAATCCCTAATGAACCTTCGAAGTTCAACGATTGAAATTTTCTGAGGTTCTGCACGGTCCTTACTCTGACACTGATCTGACAACTGCAATCACTGATTACTAAGCTGACTCTGGCCTGTGATCTTTCTTCCCTTCACTTTCTTTTCACCACTGAAATTCTATATATTCTGCTATGCACGGCTTAAGAAAGAACTCTCTGAAAGCTTTGCCAAACTTGTAATCTCTGATCTAGATTCGAAATATAATTCACCCTCGGCACTCCATGCGGGTGAATTATCCGATACTCACACGTTTCGACATACCCATTCAAAACAAGATTTATTCGTACTATACTAAAGGGAACTGGCTTCATCTATCGGTCGACCACTATCCTCATATGGTATCAATACTTCCCCAACTCCTTAGTAAGCCTGTCACAATGTTTTATTGGGATATGTTTTCATTCCCACTCGGGACTCTCGAGTGATGGTAAAAGTACTCCTGATTTGCATTACTGAACTTCCACTTACTGACACCTCTGGCACTTGCAACCTGCCCAGCGGTATCTATCTTCATATCAGTCTACTAATCTAGCTGACGCCAATTTTTGATCCACCTTGAATTGTCTGATCAAAAACTGCAATATTACAGTGAATTTCTGACAAGATCTTTTCCCTGAGTGCTAAAATTGTCAAGTGCACTCAATCACTCATGGGACCCGAACGTTCCATCCTCAGGAGTCTTAAAGTCAGATTCTTTCTTACCAGTATCCTCTTATAAGATCTTTTGAACATCTCTATCTATCAACTAGGCGCTAAATCTAACTTGAACATCTGGTTCAATTTTGAGGGTGGCTATAAAATTCAAAAGGTAGCGTACCTCAAATTTGAAAACCGAATTTCGATCCATTTTCAAGTAAAGTCTACACTTTAGCCAGCCTATGCACAATTGAAGACTCTCGGCTCAACCCATTAATGACTCCTTTCGTTCCTCCAGGGTGATACTAGATAACACCATTATAGTCCTACCAAAATTCTGATTCACGACACCGTTTCTTATTCAACTTATTAGGTCTCAACTGACAGGACGGTTATGCAACAATCTTCTCATGTTGTAATAATACATACCCCGTCCTTTAAGCTCTGGAAACTATCCTCGTACTTGTCTACGTTGATGAATTTCTCTTCTTTCTTAAGAGGTCAAGCCCGCGATGATACTGATGCTGAAAATTCTTTCACAAACTTTCTGTAGTAATCTGTCCAATCCCCACGGCTTCTGATCTCTGACATTGTTGTCGATCTTGGTCCATTAACAACTGATTCGATCTTAGCTGGGTCCATGAAGATTCTTTTACCTGTACTCACATGACCATTCTTAGAGGCTCTCGTGATCCTCATCACTTAACGAATACCCTAGAATGTCACTACACCACACAATCACCATTGATCTAGATATTCTTTGAACACTCAGTTTGTCAAATCTATGACAGCGGTTGGAGCGTTCGTCAAATCAAATGGCTTTACATCATTCTCACAAGGGCTAAATCAAGTGCGAAATGTTGTCTTCAGTATAACCTCCTTCCTGGTTCTCAACTGACGATAACCTGTCCTCAAGTCGATCCTTGAAAACATCAACACTCTTTATAACAAGTCACCCAATTCGTTGATCTTTGACAATGAACACTTATCCTTGATTGTCACTTGATTGAGTCGACTATAGTTGATGCATAATTGTAACGAACCATCTTTATTTCTTTCTCACTATGAGGCTGATGTTTCTCCTAGGTAATGCACTGATATGCATGAATTCCTCATTCATCAATCCTCACATCTGCACCATTGGTTCTATCAATTCATACAACAACAACCGGTAAGAAACTTTAGAGAATGGTTCTGTTCTGGATGCTAGCTCGATCATAATTCTATCTCTTTCTCTGGCAACGGTCTGACCATCCTTCTAGCAACACTTTCAGGAATTCTTGGACTACTGAAGAGTCCTCAATTTTCAATTCTTCAATTTGTCTTATTTTTTACAATCGTCAAGTAATCTAGGCAACCTTCGTCTAACAAACGGATTGCCTCAAGCGACGAGGTTAAAGAAGTCGAGGACTCTTCTCGACTCTCAATAAAACTTGGCACTTTTACCTACTCCTGGAATAAACTGGGTTACTCCACTATAATAATTCATCACCATAAATTGCTCCAGAAGCAATTCTTTCCACACTTGACGAATAAGTTGTACACCAACAGCCAATCAAGTACAACTCTAGTCAGTGGTTCTTTTCCTACAACCTTAACAAATAACTGAAATTCCACAATTGTATTCCCAACACTCTCTGGCACCATTCTGATGAAATCACCTCAAAACATTCTTCCATTGAATAACGCATAGTCAATTCCGTTCCTATTCCTTTTGCCATCTTAATGGCGTCTTATTTGCGGTATCAGTATCAATGCTCCCTTGGACTCACACTGATAGTTTCTCACCTGACAGCCGTACTGACTACCATCATAGCACGTTTTAGCCATTCTCAAACACAGGATTAATCCATGCATTCCCTCCATACTTTAGACACCTATCTAGTGAGTATTATACCTCTTAACAAGTGCTAGCATGCACTATTTCTTATACCGGAGATCTATCTCAAAAATTCCACAATGCGTTCTATGGCGCACTCCTTCTGACCTGTCCTATCGACGGTGACAGTAGTAACCATTGTCGAGATTCCATCCACTTATGTGGATACCCCATAAATCATTGTCCGTGCTAGCGACACTTACCACAAATTCCTGTCCTCAGAATACACGAGACTGATCCATACCATCTTCCATGGAACAACATGTTCCATTTGTCTGAATGCTAACCTGACTATTCCACCTTTCCTATTGGGGAATAGAATACCGTTCCCTCAACAACAGTCTTTACCTTGACCGAATTCTAAGTCTGCTTGCACTGAATCTTAACTCAGATATCGAAATCTATTCCCTGATTATCCTTCTAGGTTGGACCTTAGCAAAGGTAGCAACAACAACAACTTGATCCCGATCTTACTAGCTCATCCAGATTCCAAGGAACACTTGCATCAGAAAGATCTTATCGAACTTAGGATCAATCAACGCTGCGACACTAGTACCAACCTACAGTGGCACTCTTACGCTCGAGCTGGTCAGAGTCAACACTCTGCCTTCTGAATCCACAATAATTAAAAGCAAGCGATTCACACACGACAAACAATTCTACCAATCAACTATCAAAGACATGCACCAGTCATGAATTTAAAGGCCTTTCCTACTACTATCCCATAAGTCATCGCTCCTTATCACTCCAATACTCAACCATTGCTCTGATACCACAAAAAGGGGATGTCACGCCCCGATCCTCGGGCACGCACACATCCTTCTACTTGGTCGATTTTAGAATACGATATCCCAGGACTAAGTATCGCCGACCCTTTCATTTTTTATAGCACATGCCGAAGTAATTATGAATCCTCAGACAATAAAACGATGGGATAGAAAAGTAGGGTCATATTTTTCATACTGAAAATTCACAACCACACCTTTATTCACATGCAGACAAGGTTTGACAAGACAAGATGGGATCTCAGTCCTCATCCGGGTCGTACTCGGGGTCATCCTCGAGGTCCTCCTCCAGGTACTCCTCTTCGGGTTCCTCATCAAGGTTCTCCTCGTCAGATTCCTCCTCCTTAGGCTCCTTATTCGGGTCCTGAAATGGTTATTCAATAACCACTAAGACAACGTCTCAGCAAGTTCTACCCCTTAAGACTCGATTAGTAAACTAATACACCTTAGGGCTGCCTATGCACAACATGAGTCAGAGAACTTACCTTGGCCTTAGATTCCACCTGCATATTAGCACAGATCAAATAGGCACCCAAGCAATCACATCACTGATCGAAGCATCGATCAAATCGACCTAGTCGATTACATGCCAACAAGACCACTCACGGTCATTTCCATTCAATCAATCAATTCACAACATCATATCAAAACAATGATCAAATCGACCTAGTCGATTTTATGCCAGTCGGAACATTTCTAGGTCATTCATTCCATCCCAAATAACCTCCAATAGTACACTCAGTCACAGAGCCGTATCAATGCTCTCGGGCGTCAACTTCGCCAAGGTGACGTATACACTAGACAATTGCGTGCGTTCTTTAAGGCGCCGTTTTCGCCAATGATATTTCAAATCACCGAACCACACATGCCTATAACGATGTATTCAATAGACTATTGCGTGCGTTCTTTAAGGCGCTGTTTTCACCAGTGATGTCCCAAATCACCGAACCACACATGCCTATAACAATGTATTCAATAGACAATTGCGTGCGTTCTTTAAGGCGCTGTTTTCGCCAGTAATGTCCTTAATCACCGAACTACACATGCCTATAACTATGTGTTTAATAGACAATTGCATGCGTTCATTAGGGCGCTGTTTTCGCCAGTGATGTCCTTAATTACCGAACCACGCATGCCTATAACGATGTGTTTAATAGACAATTGTGTGCGTTCATTAAGGCGCCGTTTTCGCCAGTGATGTCCTTAATCACCGAACCGCACATGCCTATAACAATATGAGTACTAGACCCATACGTGCATTCTTTAAGGCGCCGTTTTTGCTAGTGACGTCCTTAGTCACTGAATCACGTAGGCCCATCACACCGTACCTGATCGGTTATAGCCCAGAGTATTTCCAATTCACTCTCATGATTCCATCCACTTTACAACTCATCAAAGCATTATAATTGCTAAATAAACATACTCGGCCATCTACCAATCAATCATTCAATTTCATTCAATTCCAAACAATTAAGGAACAATTCCTCAAACTGCACAATCAATTCAATTAAATACAACATGGAGCTTAATGAAATAAACGGACTGCACCACGACAATCAGCACGAAATTCCGGTCACCGACCATCCCGGTTGAATTTCCAGAAAATAAATAATTAAATAATTAATTTCTAAAATTAAATAAATAAATACAATAAATTCAATTTAGCATAATATAAAACTCAATTAAATAAACAGACTACACCACAATCATCAACATAAAATCCCGGTCACTGGCCATCCCAGTTGAATTTTCCGGAAAATAAATAATTAAATAATTAATTTCGAAAATTAATATTTAATTCCTAAAAATTCAATTTAGGCCCGAATTGCCTAATTAACACCTGATAAGGGTCGGGAAAAATCCCAAGAAGCATCCAATAATTACTATAGGCAATTCTCTATCTAAGTACACTAACCACCTAACTAATATGCAATGCAATTAACTAATAATCGCTAATCCATTCTAATCTAACCACCTAATTACATTTAACTAACACTAATCAACCTTTAAGTATAATTAGCAAACTAAGAAGGCATTAGTGAGAAAAACTCACTCAAAACGTCGTGATCGACGCAAGGATCGACTTTCCTCAAGGCGGGCCTAGCATCAGGCTCGGGAAGCCGGCCAAAACGGGCCAAACCCTTGCTACGATACCCATTTCTGCACTCTCTATGCACTGCTGGTTGGGGGTGAAGGGGGGCGGATCCGGAGTCGGTTTGGGTCGGAAATGGACGGAGGGGCTGAACTGGACCTAGGCGGGGCTTCACGGTGGCCGGAGGTGGTCGGAGGGAGCTCCGGTGGCTCCTACACGAGCTGGACAGCAGCTCGGGACGATGAACTAGGTGAGAAGACGGCCAAGGCGTGCGGCCAGCAGCGGTGCGTAAGGTCGACAACACGGTGGCAAGGCGACGCGGGGTGAGGGCGGCGTGCGATGTGAGGCAGCGACGGTGCTCCAGCGCGACGTTGGTCGCTGCTTCTGCTTCTGCTGTTCGGACATGCTCGAACCAAAGGAAGAGAGAAGAGGCAGAGGGCGCGCGGGCGGTCGCTGAGTAGCGGCGGCGACTCCGGCGCGACGGCGGTGGCAGCCCTAGTCCGAGCAACGATGGTTGCTGCTTCCTCTGGTCTTCGGTCTCCATGGAATCGAGCAGATGAAGAGGGAGATGGGGGAGGGTCGGTCGACGGAGGAGAGAGAGGGGGAAAAGAACAACCGATTCCCCTTTTTCCTCTCTCACTCTCTCTCTCTTAGGTCATCACAAACTTGGCCCACCAAGAGCTGTCATCCACCCACATTTCTAGCCCCAAAATGCCCCTTCCAGAAGCCTTTAGATAGGCTAAAATGTGGGGGGATGTGTGGCATACGAATTTTGCTAGGTTTTTCCCTCAAATTGGACCCCAATCCTTCTTCAAACAATTTAATCCGGCCTTTGAAAATTCAACCATCGAGTTTTTGGTCGAACTAGATTTCTTCCTCTCCAATATACCCCACTTGTATCTCAATTTCACAATAAAAACGGTCCTCTGCAAATTCCGATTAAAAACGGCCATAACTCAACTTTTTCCCAAAAAGTCTCTGTTTGCAGAAAATTTTTTGACCCATTTGCGATTCTCAGTTGTCGTGAAAATGTTGAGGATTGAAATACGGACACAGGATACCAAAACAGTAAGAAAATCAGTCTACTGCCGGTCGACAAGAATTTTCCAATTTAGTGGAATCACCCACGATCGGTCACTCATCTCAGTCGAACCGACCTATTTCTAATTTCAAATCGATTTTATACTGTGCCGCAATGATCTCTAAAGATGAGCACGGTCGAGAAGTCGATTCATGGTCGAATTCTCAAGCCTATCTGCCTTAAAGTCCTTAATAGCGTACCCAGCTAGTCTAGTTATCTTGTGAGTAGCCAACTCAGAGAAAAACACTATAGTCGTGTCGATGAAATGCCCAATTTAACCAATCGAAATCAGAGCCTGAAAATCAGGATGTCATAATATTCGTCGCCAGAGTATTCTGGGAGGCTGGAATGATGTGGAGGCTTGATGATTTCTGAGTTTGCTTTCTGTGTTGATGATAGAATTGTAATTACTTTTCACTGTGTGAAGACCATGCTTTGTTGCTGTCCAAGCTAACTGATCAGAAGCATAATGTGGTCTGATAGGAATTCGAAGGATTTCATTGATGATTTGATCATCGAAAAACTGTTTGATAAGAGGAAGGTTCCGAGATTGGTGGTAAAGGTCAATAAGATCAGCCACCGACGATGGCTCCTCTCTTGTGGCTAGTCCACCTATAGTTCCTATTGGTAGCCACTTATTCTCACGTATCTTGATGTTTTTGCCATCACCAACAGACCATCTTACATTAGGTATGATGGCCTCTCTACCAATAAGAAGGCTCTGCTAGCCCCAGGATGGGCAAGACCCTTTATCCGCTGTTCGGAAGTCTTGTGAATGAAAATAAAGCCCCTTAAAAATCTGTCTCCACAAAGAGAGAGGTTGATGAATTAATTGCCATGCTTGCTTGCCAAGCATTGCCCTATTAAAAGCTATTAGGTCTCGGAAGCCAAGACCCCCATTGTTCTTGCAAGTTTTTAGCACATCCCATTTCTGCCAATGCACTCCTGTCCTGTTCTTGTCGTTCTTCCACCAAAAACTGGAAATTCTCTGTTCAAGCAATTTACAAAGAGATAGAGGAAGCTTGAAGATAGACATAGCATATTGAGGAATAGCTTGCACAACAGATTTAAGTAGGATTTCTTTTCCCCCTTTAGATAGTAATCGTTCTTTCCAACCTTCCAGTTTTGCATTTACTCTCCCTATATCCAAGAAAACATTTCTCATTTTGATCGTCCCCAGTCCGAAGGTATACCCAAGTATTTTCCATATCGTTGCAATACCGGAATTCTAAATTCCTTTGCCAAATTTTCCTGCAGTGTGGCACCCCCGGAATGGCCCCCGATCCGTTAGGGTCACCACAGATCATGTCCTTTCTCTTTACCTTAAAGTCTATTACTCTGATACCATAAATTTTTTTTTGATAAGTCCATAAATCTTGGGGGTTTATATCATTTCTATTGGTCCCTGTGTAGTTTAAATAGCGGAAGCAAAATCCAACATCTCCCTATTCCAAATTCAGAAACAATGCACACCAACTAAAACTTTTATAAGATAAAGCCGAACACTTTTATTTACATAAGCTTGATAGACATCATCAGTCGGTACACCAAAATTTGCCATGGTTTTCTATACCTGGCTACATACTCAAAAGATAACCGACTCCCTTTTTCTTTTCTTTCCAAACAGTCATATACATAAGTCTATCAGTCAGTGTCGGAGGTCCCAAAATGCTTCATCTGCTAACCGTCACTCTCGGTCACACCCAGCCCGGTCCGTCAGCCGGCGGCGGCGGCAACATCCCCAGCATGATCCCACCACAGCGGACGTGCACAGACAGAAACTCCTGAATGACTGGACCGGCGGGCGAACCAATGTCATACATGACTAGAACCCGCACTCAAATAAAAACCAACCCTCGTATCTCGAGGTAATGATGCTCCTTACACTCACACTCAACATCGGTCGGTATACCATAGAATGTGCCGAGGGTGACTGGTAGCAGAGGCATAACTCCTAGTCTGAAATGTTAGTCCCCAAACAGGGTGAGTACAACCACTCAGCAGTAAAAGATTCATTAAGCTATATCACGCAGTACCATCAATATCCAGATTCATGCAAGATAGACAAAAACAAGTAGTTAAAGGATAAGCATGCATCAAAATCATGAAGTTCTTCAATGCAATGGCAAATGCAGTTTCAAAGGATCAAAATACATCATGTCCAGTTACACAAATCCCGATCATAGGGCCAAACTGTAATGACACGTCTCATTCCATGCCATACAATTTAGTCCCATAACCAGACCACACTCAGACTTAATATAATCATCAGATTTAATCATTCAAACTGTTTTACCCCCCTAGAGGACCAATGTTTGCGTCCTTCTAGGATTTCGCATCCACCCTGGCATCGCGAAAGCCTCCGGCATTCAGCCACTTAGGGCCACCGAGCATCTGGAGCGTATCACACCTCTAGGCATCTCGTACCCCACCTGGCATCACGAGAAATACCTCCGAGGCTCACCATGAGAATAGTTACCCCAGCCTTCCGGATTTACGTACCGACTAGCATACAACCGGGCATCCCGAAGCTCCTGAGGAAAACCCTCCAGCATTCAGCCACTTAGGGCCACCAGGCATCCACAAGGCATCGACTCATTTGATCCTTTGGGCATCCCGACTCCCGGGGCATCGTTGACCCGAGGGTCCAACAACAACAATTAACATCTTAATTTCCAAAAATACTTTCAAATGCAATGACAAGATGTCACAAGAATCCTTCATCAAATCTCAATATTGCATAATATGCCAATACCAGTATCATCATGTCAAATAGCAATTCAAGATGCATTCACCTTTGGGACAAATTGAGCAAATTCGGAACAAAACAGCTCAAACATCACAATGCACAGTTTTAGTAACAATTTCAAAATAACCCCTAAATGAACTCAGAAAATTCTGAAATTTTGGTATGTTATAGATGAGACCTAACGGAAGAAATTTCGTGAGGGACACTAAGTCAGATTCGTTGTGTAAAAAGAGTACTAGTTTGTTGTTTCCTTCGAAATTCTGCAGTAACTTTCAAGTTCAGTGCCTACAGAAGAAAATTCGTTTCACCACCTAAATCTTGTCCGTTTGTTTTCAAATTTTGATATGTTATTCTTAAGGATGTGCCCTACAACTTTCATTTAGGGTTCGAAGTCCAATTCTAAGCATAAAATTACAGAAAATTTGTGGAATCATCAAAGGTCAAGCTGTTCTCTACAAAACAGAGTACTGATTTCAATAGATTCATTCCTATCCTCATGTTTTCACATTCATGTGGCTATATTTAGATGTCTAACTTAATCTAATGGGTGTTCTATTATGTAAAATGGTTCCTTTTCTTATCTTCACCATTATGAATCAGAGCGATACAATTAAAAAGACTTTCTATCTAAATTTCTCTAAAACAGAATCGGTACATATGGTTTTCTTCATTTCTAATTCAATCAAACCATTTGTTTCTCTACCAATCTATCTTACAACACTTCAAGTCTCTTCCACAGCATCTAAGAACCCTTTCAGCAAGTTCTTATTAACAGAGAAACCTTCCACAGCTCGGCTCAAAGCATATATTCATCCCTAAGCTCACTCATCTCAACATATACCACATCTTTCCACTCGGCAACCATTTCCTCACCTTGCTCAATCAACACATCCATCTTTCACTAAATTTTTGAGACAAGCAAGACTCAAAAGCAACATGCAATGATTTCTAACTTCAATCTAATTCCCATCGAGCTCAATCCAACATAGCACAGCAACAATACTTTTAGTCCTCCACAGATTAGCACCCAATCTTCATTTAAATCATCCAAAAATCCACATGCAGCTCCTAATTCTGCATTTTCTCACATCTACCAGCATTTCATAGATAATTGCAGCATGCAAAGACATAGATTAATGAACTTCCACTTGCCTCAAGCTCTTCTACTCAGTTGCAAACAAAAACAGGGGCTCGGGGGGTCGCGGCTTGGCTCAATGGCGACGAAGACCGGCGGCGACGACGGCGGCAGCTCGATCACGGGCACGGGTAGAGGGCAGCCTTCTTTCTCTGCCCTCACTCGCTCGGACTGCTCGCTGCTCACTCTCGCTCAAACTCTCTCTCTCTCTCTCTCTCTCTCTCTCTCTCTCACTTGCTCGCCCGCTCACTCTATGCTTTTGTTTCTTTGATTAATTGATTAGTGAACTTTTGCATGCAGGTTAACAGGTGGCTTTGAGGGAGAGACAAGTGGAGAGTGGCGTGGCAGCAGTGGCAGCAGTGGCCCCCACCCCCTTTCCGGTTTCCCCTCCTCTTAGTCAACAATTAAGGGGGGTTCTTGGGCTTTTTGGGCCTGCAATTTGTGGCCGAAAGGTCCTAATTAAATGGCCCATAATCTTCAGTTATAAGCCCATAATTTCTGCACAAATATGAAGCATTTCGGTTTTCATAGAAACCAACTATTATTCCCTTAATCAATTTGCTTCATGTACAAGTACATGACCGAATTCCATCAATCGATCAAAGTCCAAAGATTTTCTCTTGTTGCACGATTGATCGGTCCAATAGATAAAAGAAAACATGGCCGTTGCATATTTGAGGGTCGTTGGAATTTTCGAATGCCACATGCAATCTCAAAGGGCAATATTTACTAAAAAAACATTCCAGATTTGTTCCTATTGATGACCTGTCCCATGGCTATGCAATACTGGTTCAAGATGTTAGCAAGGTTCTGACATTCATTAATTGTACTGTCTAGGAAAAATACCGAGTCATCAGCGAAAAAAAGATGGGAGAGAGTCAGACATGACCTGGATAGCATGAGCCCTTTGAGATGGCCTACTTCGACTGCTTGGTTAATCAGGGTTGAAAGAACGTTTACCAGTAAGATAAAAATGTAAGGGGATAGTGGATCACCTTGACAGAGTCCCCTTGACAGCTGAAAGTAAGGTAGCTATTCACCGTTAAAGCGTACACTAAAGGATGGGGTAGTGATGCATTGCATCACCCAAATAAGCCACCTTGGGTGGAAACCCAATCTAAGTAAATAATCTTTGAGGAAATCCCACTCAACTCTATCATACGCCTTTTGCATGTCTGTCTTAATTAGTACCTTGTACTTTCGCTTCCACTTCTTAGTCTTGAATTGATGAAGAATTTCCTGAACGATCAAAATATTGTCTTGGATTTGTCGTCCACTCACAAAAGCAGCTTGTTCCTTAGAGATAAGATCATATAGCCATGGTTTAAGACGATTAGCAATAACCTTGGAAATGATTTTATATGCATAGTTGCATAGGCTGATGGGCCTATACTGATCCAGTCTTTCAAGGTGATTGGTTTTGGGAATCAAAGAAATAATGGTTCTATTTAGATTGCGAGGCAGCACTCCTGAATTAAAGAAATCTCTCATTGACATCAGAAGGTCATCCTTAATAATATCCCAATGCGTCTGATAAAAAAGTCCGTTCAAACCATCTGGGCCTGGGGCTTTCGAAGCCCCCGACTGGAAAGTTGCCCTACGCACCTCATTGATAGTGACCAAAGCAGTTAATTGGTCATTCATTTCTGGTGAGACAACTGGAGGACATTGATTCAAAATTAGGCCCGTAGTCTCAATACCCCCCTGTTGTACATAAATTTGAGAAGAAATCAATCGTCATCTCCCTGAGGGCTTGAGGATCCCGCACCCATTCCTGATTGACATCCTGTAACATAGTAATCATGTTTCTTTGGCATCTTTGGATGGTAGTTGCGTGAAAAAATTTAATATTCTTGTCACCCCATCGCAACCAATTGATTCTGGAACGCATAGCCCAAAACTGTTCTTCTTGCTGCCATATTCTTCTAATTTCATCACGGATAATAGAGGCTGCCTCTTTATCATTGCTGTTAATATGTGGTCTACTGGTGATCAACTGAAGCTGTTGGTGTAAGGTATTTACCCACAAGTGTCCGTTGTGAAATTTTGAGCGACTCCAGCCTTCTAAAGCCATAGAAACAACATGTAGTTTGTGCAGTAGAGTAGGATGACTTACCTGAACTGAGTTCCATGCATTATAGATGATCGCTTGGCATTCTCGATCCTAGTTCCAAAAAGCCTCAAAGACGAAAGGCCTTCTGCATTTTCTAGTAGGTGCTGTTGTGGATAAGAGTAATGGATTATGGTCAGAACCCATAGCTAGCAGAGCGAATACTTCAACCTCAGGATATAACAGACGCCATTCTAGCGTACACATTACCCGATCTAAACCTTCTTTGATTAATTCATCCCCCGCTCTATTATTCATCCAAGTGAAAGCACAACCTTTGCTTTCTAATTCCATTAGGGCATAGTCATTAATGATGGCTCTAAAGGAAAAGAGACGATATGAAGCTGATGGTCGCTTGCCAACCTTTTCCCATGGGTAAATAATGTCATTGAAATCTCCGGCACATATCCAAGGCAAAGTGTTGGAGTTGCTGATCGTTCTTAGCTCTTCCCATAACAGCTGTCGATTATGGTAGGATGAGGGGGCATGGAGACAGGTAATGCGCATCGTTTTGTCGTCAATCAAGTCTCAGCAGATCATGTCGAAATAGTCCTCCAAAGAGTGAACTATGTTTAATGTTAAGTGGTCATTCCAAAGAGCCGCCAGACCCCCTTTCAGACCAACTGGGTTTCGAACAAAAGCACTTTGGAAGTGTAGACGGTGCTGCAAACGTTGGATCACTGGTTCATTATTCTTAGTTTCCATTAGAAAAACCAAGTCGGGCTTTTCCTTGGTTGTTAAGGCCTTGAGAGCTTGAACTGTCAAGGGATTGCCCAAACCCTGATAGTTCCAGCAGATTAACTTCATTTGTATGTGGGTGGTTGTTTAGGGCCAGCCACCAACGCCCATTGTGCCGCCTCTTCTGCTGCATATACTGGAGTGTCCATGAGTTGAGTATCATCGAAGTCTGAGGAGGCTAAGTTCCGCATCTCATAGGGAGAAAACCTTTTCCTTTTTTTGGCTGGAAGAGAGCACTCCTTGGGTAGGTTGTTTTGGAACCTTGCATCGTTTTGATAATAGTCATATATCATGCAATATCTCCTGACACTACAAAACCTCAGAGTGTCCTTCCAAATGCAACCCTCAATCATTGAAGTCCCTGAACGAGGCCACGAAGGGGCCCTTTCACCAGTTAAAGTTGTCGGGCCTGCCTCGCATCGCCCAACTGTTGTCGTTCCGTAGGGTGGCTTTGACGCCCATCCGTCGCCACCTAGGGGACGCCATCCCCTTGTCCGTGTGGTTTCGGTACTTTGGGAATGGGATAAAATCCACAAAGAAACTACATAGAGGTTTTAATTCATTATTTCACAAACATGATCGGATTTTTTACAAATTTATTAACCCAAAAATTAGAGCGAATAAATCATTGCATTATGCTTTTTGGCCAAGGTTTCTGTCATGTCCCGATCCTCCGAGCGCGTGCCTATCCCTCTTCGGTCGATTAAATAGCGACGTCCTAGGACGCATCGCCGACCCATTCATTTTAATGCACATGCGGAAGTAATTAAATAATCCCCAAACAACAACAATATGAGATAGAAAGTAGGGCCATAATTTTGAAAACCAACATCACACTTATATATACAAATCACAACCAATTATATACAATACAATTGATATATATATATATATATATATATATATATATATATATATAAGTTCTACAGAACGGGGTGGGGGTTTCACGAAACTATGGATCCTCATCCTCCTCTCCATCATCATCCACACTCCAACTAGAGCCTTTAGCAGAATTTACCGGGGACTCTGGTTCTTCGAGTTCCGGCTCTACCACCGAACCTCCAAGGGGATCCGCAGTATCCTTCCCAAAAGCCACCTCCAGTACATACAGAGGTATCTCCGATTTCAGGATAGGACCCTCTCTCTGGCCATCCTGACCCTAGCGGTACCATGATCGGTATCGGTGGGGCACCTTGTGAGTGAGACCCGCATCAACCCAAACTATGGACTTTACCAGCTCATAGGTCTAGCCCCTTAGGCTTCCATGCAACGGAATGTAAGATGTCTATTCTGTAACCTTCTTAGGCCGTCCAAAAAAAAAAAAAAACTCAGGAGGAGCTGCCATCTATGGACCTGAAATGTTATCCCACAACGGGGTGAGATGACGTTTCAGTGAGTTCAACCTCCTAAGACCTGACTAGGAAGAAAATACGCCCTAAGGGCTGCCTAAGCACAAACATAGGTCGGATGACTTACCTTGATCTCAGTCTCTTCCTACAAGTCAATACAATTTGAATAATCATCCACTCATTTTACTCAAACAATTCAATCAATCAGATCGAACTATCGATTAATCGACTCAGTTGATTACATGTCATCACGACATTCCCTCAGTCAGCCAAATCAATACTATCTATGAAGTTCGATCATAATAGAATTGCTCCCTCTAAGTTGGTAAATAGATAGTATAGCTTGCACTAAGCTGATAAATAGTATACTGCTCTCTATCTAAGCTGACATATCAAGCCCGTAGACTGATATAGTATACTAATAATGCTCCCTCTAAGCTGATAGTAATATTACTCATGCGAAGCTGATAACAATATTGTTCACTCTAAGCTGATAAGGTATATACTACTCTCTATCTAAGCTGACATATCAGAGCCCGTAGGTTGATATAGTATGCTACCTTAACCATCTATTCAATTTACCATTTTTATCATACCTGATAAAAATACTCGTGTGTGGGTACACGGTCGGCCTTAACCAAAATACAAGATTTTCACTTTTGAACATCCCACCGTTTCCAGCAGTCCCAAAATAGATTTTTGGCGCTGTAGACCGACTCCCGGTAATTTTCTAATTAATTACCAAAATTATCAATTTTTGGGATAATTACCCACAATCACAAATCACACTCAATCGCACAAAATAACAGTCAATTAAATAAACAGATCACATCACTGAAATCAGCATAAAATTTCGGTCACCGGCTATCTCGGTCTAATTTCTAAAAAGTAAACAAATAATTAAATAATTATGGAAATTAATTAATAAATGCCAGTAAATAGGACTTAGGCCCGTAAAGCCTAATTGAAAGCCGAGACGGGCTCGGAAAATTTCCAAACCACTCTAGATAAATATTAGAGCTTGTCAAGACTCTAATTACACTACTTTAACCACCTAACAGGCAATAATAATTAATTAAATTGTTAATCTAATCTAACTATCCACCTAATCCATACTTAGTCTAAACTAAACAACCCTTAAGGGTCATTAACCTACTAAGCAAGGATTAGTAAGTTAAACTCACTTGTTAAGCGATTCGTTCGGATCAAAACGACAGGGATGCAGCGAGGGACAAGAAACTCCAAAGCGGGAATGCCTTTCGGGGTTGAGAAAGCCACAAAAACGGGCCTAACAATAGCTGCAAGACCCACTCGAGTTGACTTATGCTCGGTGCTGCTTGGAGTTGAAAGAGACTGAATCGGTCGGCTTGATGCGGCGAGGATGGACGGTGATGGTGCAGCGAGGCCAAGCGGGGTCTCACGGCAGCAGACGGTGGTTCGGGCTGTCACGACGGCGGCACACGGCTTATTGGCAACCTGCTAGTCGCACGAGCTGGGCAAGACGGCGGTTGAGGACGCACGGCAATGCGGGACGATCACGGTGGCGTGCGGGCGAGCGAACGGTTGTGAGGGGCGATCCGATGGCTCCAAGCAATTGGACGGAAAAGGAGGAGGTGCTGGTCCGTGTCCTGGGTTCTTGGGGAGCTTGAGCGGTTGGAAAGGAGGGAGGGGGGTGGCGTCGACGGGAGCAGGGGAGAGGGAACCGGATGGCTGGAGGGGGGCCACCACTTGCCTTATCCTCATCTTCTTGTCCCTTTTGGAGGGCTCCACCAAACCCAGCTCGCCTCTCAACCAATTTCCAGCCCAAAATGCCCCTTCTAGAAGCCCTTGAAGTGGTCCAATTGTCATGGCCATGGGGGCACAAGAATTTGTACACATTTCCCTTCATTTGGACTTCAATCATTCATGAATCAACTCAATTTGGCCTCTATAAATTCAACCAACGAGTCCTCAATCAAATTTGCATTTTTCCTCACCAATAGAACCATCTTTCTTCCCAATTTAGCGATAAAAAATGATCCTCTAATTTTTTTGGACAGAAACGACCCTACCTCAACTTTTTCCCAAAAAGTCTCTATTTGCAGAAAAATTTTCGAAGACTGAGTCGACGTTCCTAAAATGACTTGTGACATGACTGAACTTTCAATTTCTGAAATCGGATTCAAATTTGCGGTTAATTTCAATCTTACGCGATTTTAGAGTGACCTAGGCGATCGGGTGGCTTTTAGAAATTTTTAGTGCAAGTAACCCGTGATTGATTTTCTTCGAGCCACAATAAACATCTTTCACACATTGGCGACTCTCGGTTGTCGTAAAAATCTCGAGAATTCAAATATGGACACAGGGTACCAAAACGACAGAAAAATTAGACTAGTGCCGATCGACAAGAATTTTGTAATTTAGTAGGATTACCCACGTTTAGCCACACATCTCAGTCGAACCGACCTATCTCTGATCTCTAAGCGATTTTTAACTGCACCGTAATGATCTCTGCAGATGAGCACGGTCGAATAGTCGATTCCTGGTCGAATCCTCAAATCTATTGCATTAAAACCTCTTAAGGACTTCCCTCAGATTGTCTATTATCTCAAGAGTGATCAGCTCTGAGAACGGTACTATAGGCGCGTCAATGAAAGGCCCGATTTATTTAATTGAAAGTAGAAGTAAAAATCCAAGATGTCACAGTTTCTTTCTTTTGGTGGGCTAAGTTAGCCAAGGTTTAAGTGCAAAAGTTTCAATCATGGTCAATTTCCAATAAATTAGTAAGTAATAGCTTAAAAGCACATCATCTATATATCGTGCAGTGTCTTACTCAATCTGGTGGAGTTTCCACAAGACGGAGTAACTTACGGAAGTCCCTAGTCGGATTGAATCAAAGGTACATCCACTCTTCGCGGTTGCCGAACCAGTTAGCAACTACATTGGTTTGGAGAATGTAAGGCCGATTGGAGTCTATCTCGTCCCGGTTCACCTAATCGCATGTCAACTGCAATTTGATCCCAACTCAAATCAACCATGGAGGCATTGGCCAATGCAAGGTATTTTACCTTTATCCTTATTTATATTATTTGTCGAATACAACGATTTCTTTAAATATACTATCTTTTTTTCTTCGTTTTTAAATTTGAATTCAACTGGAGTTTATCCATTTGCCTCTTGACTCAATATATATACATCTAAGGCCAATAATCAATAGCATGTTGATAGCAATTTAGGCATCGGATGCACAATATCATAAGGCTAAAAAATGATGTACTAATCAATCATAATATCAAGTTAAGCTATAAATCTTACAATTAAGATACATCTATTCCCCTGCTTTATAGTAAGATAAGGTTCAATAACATCAAAATCATGTTAAGATTCAACCATTTTAATTCATTCAAAACACGCTAGCTTTATATCTATTACTTCAAGAACAGATTTAGTATCACAAAAATACCTGCATGAAGTACTTTTAATTTCTAGGAATCAAATAAACCATATAAAATTGTTATTCATCATTCAATTTATTGATACACTTTTATTTCTTCAGTATTTCCGTAATTTATGTAAATATGAAGTACTTTCCAAATGTTCGCTAAACACTATATCTACATCGTGCGCCCACAAAATCAATCCTTCTTATGCCAAATCACATAGACATATTCCTTTTATCACAATTGTGTAATATCTTGAACGGACGTCGACATATCACTAGGTGTCAAATTTTAGGATATTAAAATTCTAGCCAGCAAACATGTGAGTCAGCCTCAATGTTACATAAGCAAATCACCAACCGAGTAAGTAATTGACCATCTCTTCTAGGGATCAGAAATGCTATTACAGTACATCATACAGATGATATTCTATGATGTATGCCATAAAGCCAATCCCGCTAATATATCTAGGTGGTTGCACATGGAAGATTCTAGAGATGGCCCTCATAAGAGGTAGTTCCCACTATGTAGAACTTTACCTTTACGAGGTTCAAAATGTGGCTCCCATGGGATAAGACTTTGTTGTGCATGCCACTTAGTTTTACAGGTGAGCTATAAAGGCTAAAAGCTCAAATCCACTTGGACCAGACTAGCATGAATTTTCGGGCCCGAATAGGCTCAGGCTATGATTTTGAGGTCCCCATTATTATTTTTTGGGCCAGTCTGGGCCATTTCAGGCCTTAACATATCTGACCTGGACTGGCCGAACAATTTCTTAAAAATATAAAAATGTATGATAAATATAAATATAAAAAGTAAATAGTAGAACATACATTCTTTTTACTTAAAGTACCTTAAGTCATTATATAAAACAGAGTAATTCTTTAGGCCCAATATATAATAACTACTCTATTAAAAAGAAAATTGGACTGGGCCTAAACCGATTAGAGCCAAAAAAGCATTGAAGCCGGCCCTTTCGATTTGTGCTCACCTCTACATAGTTTCACTGTTGACAAATATTAGTCCATAGTCAGTGCATATATTTGATATTTGATGTCACATATGATGAATGCATATTAATACAAGCAATTTAAATTACATATAGAATATGATATACGGTTTATAAATACTAAAGACATTAAAATCCATAAACTCGATCAATCAACATTTCACTTGTGAGACTTCAATTTTTTTTCCCTTTAATCAGACAACATCTCTCAGTCCTCTTCTCTCTAATTCATGGAACACAAAGTGAAAACGCCACTACTCTCATTCTATACATCAAACTCTATCTCTTTCGACCAAACGGACTTTATAATCTAATATATCTCTTTAGCGGTGGATTTGTGCATTGATTAGTCATGAACCACGTGTAAATCAAGAGCATCCCTTGACCCATGCGTACATTAATTACAAAAAAAAAAAAAAAAATCCCTGACTAAGCTAATATGTAAGTGGCGTCCAAAACTTCATGATTGTGAACGACTTATCTTTAAATCAAAATTGGGGACATGAGTATGAACTATGAAAAGATATTTAATAGCTACTAAAATAGAGTGGCAACTGGGCTTTAGAGTAATTCTCTAAGCGATTGCATTCCTGGTTCCATTGGAGCAATTTATAGCTTGGAGCAACTTTATTTGAACGGAAACATATTTACTGGAGAGATACTGTCTTCAATCTGTAACATGAGATTGTTAAATCCCCTTCACCTTCAGTACAACAATTTCCAAGGCTACATACCGCCAAAGTGTCAGCAACTTAAACCAACTGATCCAACTGGATCTTACAAACAACAATCTGGGTGGCTCGGTTCCAGTCGAAATTGCAGGTCATTCTTCTTTGTTGATCATCTTTAGTTTAGCACATAATAATTTGAGTGGATCTCTTCTAGTGCAAGTTGGATCTTTAAAGAATCTCGCAGCATTAGATCTGTCTTACAACAAACCAGCGTAATTCCAGCCTCCATCAGCGGGTGTTTAAGATTGGAACGGCCTCGCTTAGACGGTAATTCTTTTGATGCTCAGATCCCTCAAGTTTTACGCCCTTTACGGGATCTAGAAATGCTAGATCTTTCTAATAATAATTTTTCCTAAGCAATCCTGAGTTTTCTCGCAGAACTCTCTCTGCTAAGTACTTGAATATTTCCTTCAATGAACTAGAAGGACATGTTCCGAAGGGCAGAGTTTTTTTTAAATATCGATATCTAATAGTTTGTTGACGTGTCATAAAAGATTAAAAAAAAAATCGAGATTTGGATTTCTGATCGCGACAGAATCCGTTTCTTGGTCAAAAAAAATGTCATTTTTCATTTTTTTTTCTCTTATATTGTCGCTTTTAAGCGATTTTCAAGTCATTTTCAAGAAAGACCCAAAACGTCTTACGATTGACATTCGGGTTGATCAAAAGTCAACCATAGGTCAAAGATTGACTTTTCAACTAAAAAGATGCCATTTAACTTTAACTTCACTTTTGTCAAGTTAATTTATCAAAAATTTAAAGATTTGACAAAGAAATCGACTTTTTAAGAAAAGTCAACTAAGAGGTTGACTTTTAGTCAAACTTTTGACAAAAAAAAATGGAAAAATCGAAAGTCTTCGAAAATACTTCTTTTATTGTCAATTTGACTTTTTTGTCAAAAATTCTGCAAAAATCAATTAAGAATCTTGTTTTCCGAATTTTTTGGTTTTAAGTTCTACATTGACCAAAAATCAAATTATTTTCATTGTAGTCATAATTAGTGGAGTTCCTTCTTAGACATTTAGTATAGGAATTATTTTAAATCTGCTTGTGCATTCAATTTCACGAATTACCGATCAAAATACAAATTGTTGTTTTGAGCCCTAACTAGGAAATCAAAATCGATTCTTCATGAATTGCAAACAGACAATTGTTCTTTACTCATTTTCTTAAGATAAGTCCAAATCCGAAACTGATTTTGGAAATTCACATCAAAACTTCTTAATTTGAAGAATTTTACTCTTCCAAAGCATAAGAAAGTCGAGCAATTGAGCTTTAATTGGCAAAATTTAAGTTGACCCATTCAAATTTATGGTTTAATTTAATAAATATAGGTCTAATTTTGATGTTAGACTTAGATTCATATTTGACATAAGCTTGAGCATTTTAATTTGAGGCCAATTTGAACATGATGAGTGATCTTACACATGGATTGTTAATTAGATAGGGTAATTGTAGCTCTAATTGAATTCAATTTCAATTAGTTTGTATTTTTGCCCATTGAACTGCCAATTCGATCATTTTAACCCTTTAGACTCAATTTAAAGCATCAATGGTTTTGACTTGTTGTCTTTCGTGATAATCATTCAATTAAGTCAATAAAAGACCCCTAGATCACATTCATAAAGTTTGGTTGGCCTAATTGAATCACAATTGAGCAATTTCTTCTCAGGTAAGATAAATTTTCTTTTCAATTTGAACCCACAAGGGTCCCAAGCAAGTGAAATAGCTAGAATCGGACTAAACCCATCAAGAATCGATCAAAAACTGACAAAATCGAAGTGAACCGGTCTGACTGGCCGCCAGTAGTTCTAGTTGGTTTAGCTGCTTACCGGCCGGTTCTGGACCTCCAGTGACCGATTTCGGAATCCTACTCATGTCAATTTCACTTCTCCACCTTCAATTTCTTGAAATTTTGTAAATTGGTCATCGAGTTTCATAAAATTGCAATTTGACCCCTAATTGAACATTTTGATGCAATTCTCGCTTTTGACTCGGGTTTCACAAATCAAACCTACTAGATCAATTACTTGACACCTCAAAATCATTTTTTGACGATTGGATCTAAATTTTGACCATCGAATCGAACCAATAGCCGAGATTACTTGATTTGGAGACGATATATATAGCAATTTTCCTTCCATTTTTTGGGGGCTCATTCTGCACGAAATTGACTCTCTCTCTCTCTCTCTCTCTCTCTCAATCTCTCTCTCTCTCTCTCTCTCTCTCTCTCTCTAAACCGAATCAGCGATTCACCAGTTCAAGCTTGCCGACCTCAAATTGGCAGCTCACCGGATGACGCCCAACCCCGGCAGTTTCCCTCACTCGCTTTAGTCCTCCAGCAAGCCCTTCCATCTCTGGTGGTTGCTGGATTGATCGGGAATGGTCGATCATCCTTTCGTTGGAGTAAACTGGCGACTAAGCTGGTTTTTCAGTTCGCTAGCTTGATTGCCGGTCTGGTGGCTAGGATCGGCGAAGCAGACCCCATCCAGTTCAAGCTTGCCGACCTCAAATTGGCAGCTCACCGGATGACGCCCAACCCCGGCAGTTTCCCTCACTCGCTTCAGTCCTCCGGCAAGCCCTTCCATCTCCGGTGGTTGCTGGATTGATCGAGATTGGTCGATCATCCTTTGGTTGGAGTAAACCGGCGACTAAGCTGGTTTTTTAGTTTGCTAGCTTGATTGCCAATCTGGTGGCCAGGATCGGCGAAGCAGACCCCATCGACCTCTCCTTGGACCTATACCTAACCTTATTGTGGTCGGGAACTAGCAGACCAATCACCAGAACACTTCTGGTGGTCTGGTCTCTCTAGAGACTCTAAAACCGGTCCAAGTGGGACCGGTTTTGTTCCAACTTGAATCGAAGGTTGCCGGCACTCCCAGGCATCCTCAATCGCTGGCGATCGTCAATCCAAGAGATCCCTAACCTTGCTGTCGTCAAGGACAAGCGAATCAGCTGCCAGATCACCTCCGGCGATTTGATCTTTATCGGTGATCGAAGACCGGTCTTGTTTTGGAACCGGTTCCAACGTTTGTTGTTGTAGGTGGTCCAACCGACTTTGATCTGATTTCCTTAGTGTTCCATGGCGATCCGAACTTGATCCTTAGGGTCCGAACAAAGTTCCGATGGTTCAAGCTTCGTCCGATCGTGTAAAAATCAACAAAGATTACTCAAAGGTAATCCCTCAGTCTCAAACCCCGTGAAGCGAGACTGAATTAACCTGTCAAGATTAGGGTTCAGTTTTAGGAAAATATGCTATGCTTGATATGTGATTGATGGATTGATAGTTGATCTGTTATGATTGATTGTTCTTGAATAATGAACTCGGATGATTGAGCTTGATTTGGCTTAAACATGCATGATCTATTGTTCTAGCTGAAATGAGGTCCGAAATGACCTATAACTTGTTGACGGGGACAACTCCATCATCATTAACGAATGCCACCAGCCTTAAGAAACTTTTGCTTGACAACAACAGTTTCCATGGGCTGATACCGAAAACTTTGGGAAGGCTGAAGGGCCTCGGATTTTTTGTCTTGGGTCTTAACCAATTGTAGGATGACTTAAGTTTTATTTCTTCTTTAGCTAATTGTTCTAGCATAGATACTCTCACGGTGGAATCGAATTTGATCCATGGATGGTTGCCGACATCCATCTCCAATCTCTCCACCAGCATTAAGCGAATTTTCATGGCAAATAATCACATCCAAGGAACTATTCCTTCAGCCCTCCAAAATCTCTACAACTTGTCTGTCTTGAGTTTAGGGAATAATCTCCTAACCAATTGCGTTCATCGGAGCACTTCACAGCTTGCAGGGACTTTCTTTGTCCAGAAACATGTTTACTGGAGAGATACCGTCTTCGATTGGTAACATGACATTGTTATATCTCCTTGACCTTGCCACCAACAATTTCCATGGCCACATACCGCAAAGTCTCGGGAATTGCAAGCAATTAATCGCGCTCAATCTTTCGAACAATAACCTATTTGGCTCGGTTCCCGTCGAAATCATGGGTCTTTCTTCCTTGTCGATCATTTTCAGTTTAGCACATAATAAATTAAGTGGATCTCTTCCATTGCAAGTCGGTTCTTTAATAAATCTCGCTGAGATAGATCTATCTTATAACAGGGTTTTTGGACCCTCTATCTTGCTTCGGCAGAGGATCCCTTGGCCTCTGCCATGCATACCGAGCCCGTCTGTGAGGCGAGTGAGCGCTTGCGAGCCATTGCTCTATGTTGGGTGCGACTGATGCAAGCCCTCATAATTGTCCTTGGCAAGCTCTTGCAAATGGACATCAAGCAAAAATCCATGTGATTTAGAAACTTTTTCTAAACAATTAGCTTCAACAAGAAGTGTTTATTCCTTCCTTTTTAATGTCTTGAGGAAATTTTCAGAGTATGGCATGGGACATAGGGTTTCCACATCTGGGGATGTCACACCCCGAACCTCGAGCACGCGCACATCCCACTGCGGTCGATAGAAATGCGACTTCCCAGGACACGTCGCCGACCCATTCATTTTTATTACACATGCGGAAGCGAAACAAATCCCTTGACAACATTTAACTTGGGATAGAAAAGCAGGCAATCAATCACAACCCAACAAGCTTTCTTATAAACACATAGGTTTATATACAACACTGGATTGTCTACAAAATAGACCGGCTCAACAAAAGGGAACCGTCCTATGACCAACTTGTCAGACACGTTCGCCGATTCTTCGGTCTCCACCTCCACAAATGTCCATGGCTTCGAGTCCTCCACGACCGCCATCTAAGGACCTGAAAATATTTTCCCCAAACCGGGATGAGACTATGTCTCGCCGAGTCCTACCCCTAAAACTCGATTAGGAAGAAAATAAGCCCCGGGCGCTCTAGCCACACAAAGAGGATTGAGGACTTACCTCGCCTCAGTCCATTCCTGCACGTCAGCACAATTCAATTCTCAATCACATTTGATCATTCACAATGATTCAATTCAATCACATTATCTATCTTTCCATTCCGTCTATCACACCAGTCGTTAATAAGACATATGCTTTCCAAAGCTGTAGCTGATAGATAATATAATAGCTCGCTAGAAGCTGTAATTGATAGATAATATAATAGCTCGCCAGAAGCTGCCGCAATATTCAATATAGTATACTATAGCTCACCAGAAGCTGTAACTGATAGATAATATAATAGCTCGCCAGAAGCTGCCGCAATATTTATATAGTATACTATAGCTCACCAGAAGCTGCCGCAATATTTATATAGTATACTATAGCTCACCGAAAATTTTGCCGCAATATTTATATATATACTATATCATAACTGCTCGCCAAAGTTATCAATTCAATAATAACCCAATCCATTCCTCAATCAAATCAATCAATAGATTTAAACTGGTCCTACCAACCAATTACGATGCCAATAACTGACACCGGGTATTTTCAAGTTAAATACCAAAACTTCTCCAATTTCACTCAATTCCAAACTTTTGGAATAATTATCCACAATCATCATTTTCACTTAATTTCTCAATTAAACAAACAATTAGCACAAACTGACCGCACTGTTGCGATCAGTGCGAAATTCTAACGACCGGCCATTCCGGCAAAATTTTTGAAATTATTAAATAATTAAATTTAATTCCGAAAATTAAATAATTAAATATTATATTATAATAATATAATTTAATAAAATAATATTTATAATTTCGAAATAATTAATTAACTAAAAATAATTAATTAGGGCTTAAACAAGATTACACTAATTTAAACATACAATTAGCCCTAATTAATCAACCACTAAACTAATCATACAACTAATCTAATTAACATTTAAATAATCTAATCTAACAACCTAAATATACTTAGACTAATCTAAGCACCCGTTAAGCATGATTAACTTGCTAAGCGATGTTTAGAGGATAAACTCACCGGTTTTGCGCGCCGGTGAGTTCACGGCGACCACAATGCCAAGGCGGTCGATAAACCTCAAGGCGGTGACACCAACGGAGGCCGGGAAGACACCAAAAACGGGCCTCGAAGTCTCCAAGGCTTTGCTGTCTTTCTGCTTATGATCTGGGCTGAACTGCAGAGAAGAAACCAGCAACTTCAACGGCGAAAACGGGCCGATCGGAGCTCCGGCGAGCGGGTGGTTGGCAACCGGCGGCTCCCGGAGGTCAAGGGAATCTTATTGGAGGTTAGGATGGGCAAAGAAAGGGTCGGAAAGGGGCGAAACAGCAAGAAAACGCGAAACGGGCGGAGCAGGGCGGGTACCAGGCGGTCTGGCGACCGGCAGCTTCTCTCAGGATTTCGGGACGACCGAAGAATCGTTCCGGAAATAGGTGGGGTGCTTCGGAACGGGCTGGATGTCCTCGTCACGGAAGTGGGTGGAGCGTTCGCTGATTCATCCGGGAACTCGACTTTTTACTCGGATCATTGGCGAAAGGTCGGCTGGAGCAGAAACTGGAACGAGGAGAAAACAGGGGAGGAAAACGGCCGACGATGGCCTTCCGGGCGTGCGACGATGGAGGGGCTGGTGTGCTCGGTTTTCTCTGGTTCTCTCAAGGTCTCTCCAAGCCACAACAATGGAGAAAGCCTCAATTCAAGGAGGAAGAAGAGCTGCTGAACAAGGGGGACCCCAAAGGCTCCTTAGCTTTCAACACTTGTCTCTCTCTCCCTTGGCTTGCCCCCACCATCCATGGCCCTCACCCTCTGCCCTTTGCAGCCACCAATCTTCCCCAACAAGCTTGGTTGAGTGTCCAAAATGTTGTGTGCCATGGGAGTTACGAATTTTGGACATTTGTACTTCAAATCCAATCAATTCTCTCTTAATTCCAATCAATTGAAGCTCAATTGAAGCTCAAATAAATCGGTCCATGTGTCCTCGACCTTCTTATGAATTTTTCCCGTCAAATGATCCAACTTGCATCCCAAAGATTCGATTAAAAACGGCCATCTGACAATCTCGAACAAAAACGGCCTTACTTTGCTTTTCTGCCAAAAATCTCGGTTTGTAGAAAAATCTTCTGGAAATGAGTCGACATTCCTAAAATGAATTGTGACATGACAGAACTTTCAATTTCTGTAATCGAGTTCAATTTCTCGGTTAATTTCAATTTGGCGCGACTTTAGCGCATCCTAATCTACCAGGTAGCTTTTAGGAACTTTTCGTGCAATTGACCTGTGGTTGATTATTTTCAAGCCACAAAGTGCATCTTCGACACATTGGCGACTATCGATTGTCGTGGAAATCTCGAGGTTTCAAATACGGACACAGGGTACCCAAAACGACAGAAAAATCAGTTTAGTGCCGGTCGACGAGAATATTGCAATTAGGTGGAATCACCCACGCTCTAATCACATATCTCAGTCGAATCAACCTATTACTGATCTCTGTTCGATTCTGACAGTGTCGTAATGATCCTTGCAGATTAATACGGTCAAGTAGCCGATTCATGGTCAGATTCTCAAGCCTATTGCATTTAAATTCCTTAACGGCTTCACCTGATAGACTAGTTATCTCGTGAGTGGCCAACTCAGAGAAGAGAGCTATAGACGCGAAGATGAAATGCCCGACTTATTCAATTGAAACCAGAATTGGAAAATCGGGATGTCACAGGGGATGCATACAGTTATGGCATTCTATTATTGGAGATGTTCACTGGGAAGAGATCGACTGAAGAGGCCTTCGGGCACTGTCTTAACCTCCACAATTTTGTCCGAATGGCTCTTCCGGATCGAGCAATGGACATCATAGACTCGAGGCTTTGGAGTGAAGCTAGTGATCAACAACAAAAGATCAAGATCAGAGATTTGCATTATTTCCATATTCAAGCTTGGAGTTGCATGTTCAATGGAATCACCGCCGGATCGAATGGACATGACCGAGGCGATCAAGAAATTATACTCAATCAAGGCGAGTTACGAAACTAAAGAGAGGATGACAAGTACATAGCTAAGTCACTTTTCTCGTTTCATCTTGGAACTCTTTCACTAGTAGAGAAAATCGTTGTGCAAAGGCAATACTAGCAAATTGACATGAATGTTTCCCTAACTAGTGTGCCTACCCATACCTATTATGTGTGTTTTTAATGATGACACCAATATCTATATTTTAAAATCATAGAAAATGGATGTATGGATTTATAGCTGTCGCGATCTACCTTTTTTTCTTGTAGAGGAAAACACATGAGTTTAGGTATAATGCTTAAAAGGCGGGCCTATAGCCCTTAATTAGACATAGGCTGTCCTAAGCCCATGCCCTGTGTGACATTGGGGTGTTTAATTTTAGTTTCAATTAAAGCTATAAGAATTTTCTAATGAGGAGTCACCACTTGCCTGTTGGGATTAGTTAAAAACCAAGTGAGATATATGAGTATATTTTACTTTCTATGCAATCAGAGAATTTAGGAGCGATGACTTAGTTACACTAATTAATCAACTAGTGTCCTTGCGTGGTACATAATCTTGTTTATTTTGTCAAGCAGATTGGATTGATTTTAAATCTATCCACTAATATATGAGATGGTTATGCAAGTGTGCAATAATTAAAATAACAATCAGCAACCAAAGAAGTATAAAATAAATTGCAAAGAAAAGTTAGAATCTAATGCTAAGTAGGCTATAGGGAAACCAACTTCAACATATCAGAAGTGCGCAACCAATTGGCAATTGAAATGATCTTATAGAACATTCAAATCTTGGGCTAAAGGTCTAAGAGGTTATTCAATTTTGAGCACAATTTTTATCAAAGATTTTCACAAATTTTAAAAAAGAAACTACTAAAAAACCGATTTTTAAGCTTTTCCCAAAGATTTCTGATTTCTCTGAATTTTTCTGAATTTTCTAAATATTTTAAGAATTTTTTTAAAATATATATATATATATATATATATATATAATATAACATAATATAATATACTAATCCAACCAGGTTCGTCGGCCCGAGTTCACTGTTGGACTCGGCTAAGCTATTGAGCCCAGTCCGGTGAAACCCAAAACAAAATAAATATAAAAACTAAGCCCAACCCACAATGAAATAAACACAAGTTGAAGCCTCATTAGACCTAGGGGTGTCAAGACCCGAACCGAAAACCGAACCGAACCGCGAACCGAACCGAACCGAAAAATTCGATTTTTTCGGTTCGATTCGGTTTTCGGTTCAGTTTTCATCAAAAACTGAAAATTTTTTAACAGTTCGGTTTTTATCGGTTAACCGAACCGAAAACCGATAAAATCAAATCTAATTCGGTTCTCTCCCGACTCCCGTCTCTAGTCCTCTTGTGTCTCTTGGTTTTTATCAGTTTCCGTCTGAGTTCTCTCAACGGCGACGGCGACTGCGACGGCGACGGCGATGACAACTAGGGGTGAGCATGGTCCGGGTTGGTCCGGGCCACCCCCTAACCCTAGGACCAACCCGTACAGTGTCGGTCCTCAATTTTTAGGACCGAGGACCGATCCTATTGAGCCTGGGACCAAGGACCAGACCGACCCAATGGGTTCGGTCCGGTTCCAGGGTCAACCCGGGACCGATCGATAATTTTTTTCGTCTTGTTTTTTATACTCCCTAAAAAGCAAACCTACAAATTCAAATTACAAATCCATCGACAATGCAGCATTGTGCAACTAAACTATAAATACCAATACATATTCAGCAAATATAAGATGACACAATAATGGAAATTTCATACCTACTAACCGCTCATCGAGATATGGGACAAGATGGAAAGTTCTTGTAATCATCTATCTTTAATATTCATAACACCATATGCAAAATTGAAGAACAAAGAAGACAGAATGGAAGAGAACGTACTTTGGGGAAGGAAGCTGTGAGGAGATTTACGGCGTAAACCTCACGTCGTTTTGGATGTCGCGAGTCCGTGACTATGAGGACTCCTTGGTCCTCATGGTGAAGAACATACTGGACTATGGAGGAGGATGCTGTGAAGACCTTGATGGCGCAAACTTCACGCCTTTTGGATGCCGTCTGTCCATGACTGTGAGCCTGAGGAGTCAACAACTTTAACATCATTTTACTTAGGTTTTTGTTTTTTTGAACAAACATTTTACTTAGGTTTGAATATATAAAAGAATTATAAATAATATAATATAATATACAGGGTTGGTCCGGTTGGACCAACCCAAAACTCTCAGGACCGAGGACCAACCCGCACAGTATTGGTCCTGGAATTTCAGGACCAAGGACCGACCCAGTCCCCTTGGGAACCGGACCAGGACCGGCAGGGTTAGGCCGATCCAGGGTCGGTCCAGGGTCGACCCTAGACCGCTGCTGCGACGGTGACAGTGGCAAGGACGGCGACTGCGACGGCGACGGCGACCGATTGAGGGACAGAGCCCCTTTCTTCGGCAAGTCTCTCCTTCGTCCCTCTTCCTTCTTCGACGGCGACGGCGAGTGAGAAGAATTTGTAGCGGCCACGTGCTCGAGCATGTCCTGCGCGCACTCTGCTCTGGACTGAGGGGCCGCCAGTGGCTTTAGATCTGCAACGCCTCTTGCTTGCTCAGTGAGCTGGGCTAGTTCAAATCGGTAAGATTCTCCTTTGATCGCTCTGCGTTCATCTTCCTCTGCAAAGATCTCTTTTGGTCTTTTGATCTTTTTCTCGGTGCTGTCGCTGGGTCGCATGCAGAGGGTATCTGGGTTTTTTTCCTTTTTTCTTGCTTTGCTCCATTTGTTCTGTTCTTTGAGATGTTTTCTTGGTGGGTGTCGAGGCAAAGGTTTTGTTTTTTTTGCTGCAATGTGAACTCTGATCTGTGTTGCTGCGTTGGTTCCGAGGAACACTTTGTCCGTCTACCATTTTTGCTGTTTTCTTTTTTGCGGATTTTTGTTTTTCTGCTTCGGCTCTTCTTTTTTTCCTGTACAGAAGGATTTTTTGTGGATTTAGGTGAGATCCTCATTGTTGTTTCGCTTCCATTGGTGTGATGAGTGTTAATTTTGTTGTTGTGCTGAGTGGTACACAATGAAGATGGATTCTTTATCTGTTTTTTGTGGGAAATATTGAAAATAGATTTAGCCAGATGTTCAATCTTCAGGTTGAGTTCTTGTTTCCAACAAAGTTCGGGTTTTTATTTAGACATGATTATCTATTTAGTTTGCCAATCTGTGGAAGTGAATGATACCCGTGCTGCTTTAGCTCTGGAAACATTGGAGGAGGGGGATGTTGTTGCAGATGGCCATGGTTGATTAAAACGCCTGCTTCATAAAATGATAATCTTACATTTACTTTGGTATCTTGACTTGATTGTTTGTTCATGCAATACTTTGATGAAGATGCCTTTTCTTCACTGGTGAATGTTAGCTCATGATAGACTTGATGTTTTGGTGAAATATTCAAGGCAGAACTCTTATTGGCCTGTTAATTTCCATCACTATTTATTCTCTTGTTGGGAATTTCTTTTTCAGTTTGGCTTATCTGGAACCAATCCCTAAAGGAGCCATGCTTCCCAGATGTTGAACGATCAAAGTATGAGCTTTCACTTTCTTCTCTGTTACTTGGTATTTGAAATTCACTTACTGTATAAGGGAGATTATGCTGCATGATCAAATGAATGTTTCTTGGATTCAAAGTGTCAAACATGGATTATGGCGATAGTGTATGACGGGCCTCTTACATTGCAGTTTATAATATGGGAGCAGCCAGTGCAACAAATATGATTCCAGTACAGCAGCAGCAGCAGCCGCCTGGTTCACAGGGCGCATTTGGTAACATGGCTCCAAATACTCAGGGTCTACAGTCTGGTATGGTAACCCTACCAAACGCATCCCAAAATCACCCCAATTTCTCACAACAGAGGCAGCCAAATCAGCAGTGAGACATTGGTTTCGTGATGATATTTGCCGTTGCTCGAGCATATCAGCACTCTTGGATTGATGCAGGGGTTACCACTGCAATACTTGGAGGGTGGAACATCTTGGCGTAGTCCTGCTTATAGAAACTTGTTTTGGGTAGAATATATGGTGAGGGAAAAGCTTGACTAGGAAGACGCATGTTCTGATCTTCACTTTTGGCAAAATAGAGAAGAAAAGGAAATCTTTGCTTCACAGTTTTGGGCGCAGTGTGTGTTTTTGAGTTTAACAGAAAAAAAAAAAAAAAAAAAAAAAAAAAACCGAAAATCGAAAAACCGAACCGAACCGAATAGAAATTTCGGTTCAGTTCATATTCGGTTCGGTTCGGAAGATTTTTCTAACAGTTCAGTTCGGTTCGGTTTTTTTTAAAAACCATATCAACGCTCAAGCCCAGCCATTTGATCCGAATTTTTGTTTCTTTTTTTATTTTTGATTTTTTAAGTTTCCTTATTTTATTCTTTTATTTCTTCCCTTCTTCTCCACGTCGTCTTATTCACGACGTCCCCTTCTCGAGCGATGTCCTTCACCCGAAGCTCCGAATTTCTTAGACAAGCCTCGGGCCAAAGCTCAAGGTGCCGCCGAGCCGCCACCCTTCATCAGTCGTCTACTCCGATCGCCACTCGTCGGCCGACCTCCCTGCTGCCGGCCGAGGACCACACCACTCGGCCGGCACCAACACAATAGGAAAAACGACAAGGCCAAAGCGAACAAAGCCACGGGCGGCCCCCGAACAACGTCAAGCTCGAAATCGCAGCAAAACAATAAGATTAACAACACGCGGGAACGTCGATTCAGCCCCGAACCAAGAACACGAAAGCGGATCTAGCTTAAGCATTTCATCGAGCAGTTAGAGCGCACTGTAAAACGAACTGGCCGAGCTCAAACTCGCGCCAGGACTCATGACAGTCAACATACAAGAACACAGAGACAAGAAACAAGGACGATGTGGGCCGGAGCTCGCGTGAGCCGGACGGCCACAAGATTTGGCCTGGCATGCCCAAAAACAGGGCAAAAAATGGGTCAGGCTTACTAGAGTTTTGGCGCGGGAAAGGAAGCACAGCGGCAGGTCGTCGGCCGCGATTCAGGCGCTTTGGCTGGCGGTGTCTCCCTCCAAATCTCTTCCCTCGCCTGAACTCTGGCCGCTCTCTCTTTCTAGGATCTCTCTCCTCTCCCCCAAAAAAATTCCTTCCCCTTCTCTCCCTTTTAAGCTCTCTAGCCAGCGCCCATGGCGTCCTGCCATGCTAGCTGTCGCCAACGGTCTGCCCCCGACCACCAACTCCGGTTCGACGCTCGCCCTTTTTCCTCTGTCTCTGTCGCGTACGCCGTCCTTTCCTCCGCTCTCTGTTCTCTGCAGAGGGAGAAAATATTTAGTGGTTCGTGCACGCCACGTCATCCGCTGACGTGGCGCACACGAACCACTCAGGTATCGACACCTGTCATGTGGGACCCGCTGGAAAATGAAAAGACTCACTCGGCTCGGCTCGGCTCGGCTCGGGGTGGGACCCACAATCTGGTCAGACTGAGGAGAAAATCAGGTGCCATTTTAAAAAAAATTTGGACTGAGCGACGGTTTCTTATTCTTCTTCTCTTTCTTCGCGCCTCTCACTCTACCCTCCCTCTCTCTCTCCGACAAACGGACGCGACCTCCCAGTCTCTCTGTGCCCTCCCTCTTTCCGACCGGCAAACCACCGCCAGCAACCGACGAACCACCGCACCGGACCGGCGAGAGGACCGCGAGATCTAGCTCCCTCCCTCTGCCCTCCCTCTTTCCGACCAGCAAACCACCGCACGGGACCGGCGAGAGGACCACGACCTCCCTCTCTCTCTCTGCATTCCCTCTTTCCGATAGACGAACCACCGCACGGGCGAGAGGACCGCGAGCAATCAACGAACCACTGCACGGGACTGGCGAGAGGACCGTGACCTCCCTCTCTCTCTGCCCTCCCTCTTTCCGACCGGCGAACCAAATCAGATGTTTTTGTAGAGATCTCCCATAGTCGCCTTCATCTTCTTTCTCCCCTTTTTTTTTGTTTTGTTGTTTTTTTTTCCCTAGTGTTCTAATGGTGGATCTGGAGTTGCATATGAAGGACGACGTGATGTCTCACATCAACCTCGACGGCTTCTTCGGCGACCTCCCTGAGGCCGGCGACATCATCGGTCGACATCATCAGCGCTTACTCCTCGACGAACGCGTCGTCGTCGTCTCCAGACTCGGGGCTCTCGCGGTTCGACGAGATCGAGAACATCCTGATGAAGGACGACGATGTCCACGTGCTTGCTGAGCCGGGGGCTGAGCGGGCCGTGCCGGAGGGGCTCGAGCTTCCCCCGGACCTTCGCTTCCCCGGCCCCTCGCCGCCGGCTTCTCCCTGCCTCCTGCAAGATGCGGCAGCGCGACCTCAGGTGCTCCGCCAGCTGGCTGATTTCCTCGGTTTCCATGGCGCGTGTTTGGGATTCTCATTTTTTATTTTTTTGTTTTTGTTTCGTGTGTGGATGACTACTAGTTCTGGGAGCAGGAGGCCGCAGGTTAAGAAGGCTTCACCGGATAGGGAGAACCAGAATACTGATAGAACAGAAGCTTCCGACAGTACGGCGATGGAGACAAATTTGGTATTTTTCTTGTAGCATTTCTAGTGCTTTCTTGGGAAATTTATTTATTTTAATCTGTCTGGATACGCGTATGCAATGTGCACATTGGTTCTAGTTCATGAATATCTCGCAAATTAAGAATTTGAGAGCATGTTTTCTTCGGGGGAGCTGCAATTGTTTTACAGCTTCAAGCACAGTGACACTGTTGATGGTTGATGTTGCAATGTCGCCTATCCTATATACGGGCTTTACTTTTTGCAATATAGCATCAATGTGGTTGAATTGCAATACATCTACATTGCTCAATTATTAGGTTGTTCTTTCCTTAAAATTAAGGGCTTAGTTCACTTGCCCTTCCTTTTTTGTTCTGTTAGGGAATGCAGAGAGAGAGAGGGAGGTCGCGGTCTGACCAGATTGTGGGTCCCACCCCGAGCCGAGCCGAGCCGAGCGAGTCTTTTCATTTTCCAGCGGGTCCCACATGATAGGTGTCGATACCTGAGTGGTTCGTGCGCGCCACGTCAGCGGATGACGTGGCGCGCACGAACCACTGAATATTTTCTCCTGCAGAAGCGTGAAGGAAAAGGGGAAAGGAAGGAGATGGGAACCGGGCCAGGAAACAAGAAGCGGGCCGGCCCAGGTGGAAAGGAAGGGAAAAAGAAAAAGGGGCCGGGGAAGCCCACCCTTGGCTTGGCTCCGCTCCCCACCATTTTTATGATCGAAAATTTTAGTTTTAATTTTAATTTGTCTTTATATAAATTTTAATATTGGTAATGCAAATGCTCTTAATAACCTATATGCTATACAATTTAATGAAAATTATTTTTGTTAGGAGTTAAATATTAATCCTTAATTTCCCAATACAATTGATAAATGATTAAATAGATTATCAAAATTTAGGTGTCAATAATAGTTTATCTATTTCACCAAGTAGCTATTTAAAAAATGATGAATTTGCTTATTTGCCAGGTTCTCTTCATTTCTGACGACACCATATACCATAGGATCAATGCATTGCTTAATTACCATTGCTGGGCCATTGCCCTTGCCCCCTCTCTTGATCTTCTCTAAGCTCATGCGCTTGTGCACTAGAACACGACCTCACCGTGAGGTCACCAACTCAAGGCCGACTCTTAATGTCGCGCTTAACTGTAAGCCCACGGTCAAATCCAGAGAGCACAAAGAGGGAGGCAACCTCATCGCAAGATCATGAACTCAAGCCCAACTCTCGATGTCACGGTTGAGCGAGTGCTCACTATCAATTGGAAGCCATGCTTGATCGAATTTGGGTGGCATTGCCAATGAAATTCTTTTGTGGTCATGGCGCCGACCTCGGCGGTCACTAGAGATACAGAGTTAACATACACATAAATGGGACAAGATCAAAAAGGAAACATGGATGCATATTTTGTTGCACTCCTTGGTGTGCTAATCACATTGTCTAGTAATATTTGCAAGTCTTCTCACCCAACCAACGCTCTCTCTTTCTTCACCATTAGCCATCGTCTCTGACCATTGTGGCCACTTGTCATCACCGACGCCTTCTTCATGTCTTGATTATTTTGAAGATAATTTTCATTAGATAAAATCATCTTCTAATTCAGAATGTTTCTTTCGAATTTAAATTACAAAACTTCGGTTACCCCATTGCCAGAGCTAGTTTACGCAAGGGTTGGCCATGGCCTCGACATCCCACCTGCGCCACTTTGTTAACCTGAGCCTATTTTCTCTTTAAGCCATAGGCAGGGACCGTGAAGTCATCATGTTGGGCTTTCCAACTGAATAATCGTCGCATTTGGTCATCGTTCTATAGCTTCTTGAGATACATTATTGTCAAAGATCCTACACCTCTGAATCTTCATTCGCGAGATGGTTGTCTCCAAACATTGTATTCCATGATCTATCCACTCCGATACCAATCGACGTAGTGGAAGAACTCGCAATTTGCTACACGAGCAAGTAACTCGCAAAGGCACAAGTGAAGCATACATGCGTGACACGTATAGAGAGAAATTTATCATTTTTTTTGGTATTAAGTTAAATTACAAGAGAAACATAATCTATACTCGTATTAGAAAACCTAATGAATTTCTAAGTGTAAGACATAATATAGATATACTAATAAGAAAATCTATACTATTGAATATTAAATATCCAAATTAGTAACTATTAAAGTTGAAACAAATCACCCAATATCCCAACGTAATTTCTAAAATAAAAAGATAAGAACATATGTGTCTCGTCTCATTATCATTGTCATCGTCCCATCACAAACTGTTTTCCACGGATTAAGAAGGGGCAAGACAAAATAACCGGGGCTATTGGGCCGACAAGTCAGTTGAAAGATACTGTGCAAAACATATGTCGACCTATCAGGAACCTTTTCGAGTTCCACCTTGTCACCCAAAACATGAGAGGCTATTATATCTATCTACCCGGCAATAGCTATTTTCGAAGAAATGACGGGGCATCTACCTACACCTCCGAAGGCCCCCCAAGTTTCTAGATGAAATCTTTTTCTTCCCCACCTAAGAGGGAATACTCTCAAGATTTTACATTACAGAGTTTAGACGAAGCAATTTAAGGACATATCTAAGGAAAAGACTGTTGACCAAGAAAAAAAGGGAGAAAAACGTGACAAATCAAACTGCGGAAATTCCTCCGGGGATGTCGCTCTTCCCATCGTGGCTTTCCACCATATCTCCAACCTCGTGGAAAACGTTGACTTTTTTGTATTCCCAGGAGACCCAACTTTCTTGTTTAGGCCGTTTCTTCTCTTGACGATTATTTATATTTCTGAAACCTTTTGAACTCCTGAATTTGATTGGCTTGAGCCACGAATTTACCCTATCTGTTTAATAAGACAGTTATGTCGTTGGGATTTGATAACATATTTGATGTAAAATGTTGCTTTTGATTCCTGACAATCTTGCAAATAGACAAACTAAAGGTTTCCTGCCTCTAATATTTCATCTTTTGCACTCCGTTGGATACACTGAGCAATTGAACCAATTCAATTTACGAACCGAACTGAATTGGCCTTACTCGATCGGTTCCGCATTTAATCACTTGGGGATCGAGTAGATTTTGTTTCCAAACGACCCCTAGTTCCAAAACACCAGGAACCAGGAACTGAACATAATAAGATCCAGATTTTTTATCTGAATCTATCTATCCTGGAGCTAATCTAAATTCTAGCATAAGACCGTTATGCTTTTTCTTTCCTTTTTTTTTTTTTTTTCCATAGAGAGAGGAAACCGTCTTTAATAAGTAAGTTTGGAATCCATGAAATACTAACCTCAACAATCGGATAAGACATGAGTCAAAACATTAGATGCATGATCTAAAGATGGAATTATTTACACTAGTAACTTACAATGTCGGACTAACATCTGGCTTGTTGGTAGACAAAAACAAAGAACTAATGTCTTGTTCTTAATCTACACACTCACGTCTATTCTATAGTAGCTAAACCAAGATGAGGAATTGCATCTAATCTTTTGTGCAATGAATTGTAATTTTATTCCTGAAATTGCGGGTCTTCGTCGGTTGTGCGCCCATAAAGCAAGTGGTGGAATAAATGTTGAGCGAACTTTGGAGGGCAGAACCGACAAAGACCCACAATTTCAGGAAGAGTTATTTTGTACATAGCAAACACTTGGAATAGAAAAACTTTTCACAAGTGGCTTTAATCACCGTGCGAGCATCAGCTCCTTAGTCAGCTTATTACCTGTATGTACACTCGCACGATAATCAAGGCCGCTTAGGTAAACGCCAATTACCAGCCGAAATTTATGACATCATGACCTTTAATGGGTGGTTGTTGCGCTAGTTCACTTTAGCCGGCTAAATACAATCAAGCCTCTGATTTATACAAAAAATATGTATACCTATCCTTTTCTTTTTTGATCTGACCCATACACACTTATCTATACCTATATACATAAACCAAAACACCATTTGTCTCAATTATAGATTTCCCAAATTAACATTCAATTTCTTTTTCTCATATCCTTCTGTTTCAGAAAAATCATCCAATTTCTTTATCCCTTCACAATATTAGATTTATTAGTTACCCTTGTTTCCGTTATTTTATATTCACCCATTTCATATATAACTACCCCATCTCTTTCTATACATAATTACCTCATTATTCGCTCACGTGTGACGCATGCCTAACATAATAATAGCGATGATAACATGGATGAATGGCCATTTCCGTTCAAGCGGAGTGATTGCATTTATTGTAATTTGAAGATATTTTCAAATGGACAATATACATTCTCATGGTGAAATAGATGAAAGTGTTTCAACCGTGGTGATACATTCTTATGCACAAAACACATGCATCCTCAGTCAATGCCTAAATCACCGGCGAGATGATCAAATAGATCGAGCTGTACAACCATCATAAAGTAAATTATGAGTCTATATCATCTATGTCACTGATATTTATATTCTCTTTTCAAGTTTATATAAAGTGTAGGTCTGATCATGGATTTGGCACCCTGCATGCACATCAATAAAACCTACCTGTTTGGGTTTGGGCAAGGCCCCTAGAAGTTCAAACTGAGCCTACTCAGCAATTAGGTCTAATTGTAAGAATTTTTCTGATGTGGGATAATATTAATTAATATTGTAATTTATTGTTTTACATAATTGGTCTAATAACGTAAGATATAAGATTTCTTAATTAGTTTAACATGGGACTGGTTAGTGTGAGTTGAGTAAGGCCCGACTTATGATGAGATGGTACGTGGCTTAAAACTTTATAAATAGTGTTTAAGTCTTTCTTCTAACCTTGAAGCATTAATATCCTCACGTAAGGAGCGTTTACAAAACATTAAGGGTGATAGACAGTCTCATTGACCTAGTAATATAGAAGGCAATAGAGGAGAAGAACGGTGAATTTCAAATTAGGTGCGCAAATCTCTTTACTTGATTATATGTGTTTTCTATTTTACTTATGGAGATCTTGGGATGCTGTTTTTGCATATTATACTAAATAAATGTAATACTTAGATTTAAACCCCTCTCTCTATATATTATTATATAGAGTTCATGTGAATGAGTGGTTTGCAGTATTGCCTTCTCTAAGAAGGGATGGGACCATAATTGACATGGGGATTGGGAGTAGACCCCCTTTATCCCCTCCATCCTAGGATGAGGAGTTAGCTCAACTAGATAGTAATGTTAGGACTGTTACAATTGCATAAACATTTTCTTAATTAAACGATGCGATAACACACTTGAAGATAAATCAATGGGAAATTAAAGCGAGAGGACCCAAAACAAGGTTATAGGCTTGGTTCAATCCGCCAATGGAAAGTTTATGAATTAGTTGATAAAATGGATTTAATGCATATTTTTAGTACAGTTAGCATTTCTCTAGCCTCAATAACTATGCACCACAATTTCAATTACCGACTATTGCTTTGTCAAAGCGTATAATATCTTCGGAAGTTAACAAAATTTCTAATAATAACCTAAAATAATCATCACCCTCACATATTCAATATTTTCCAAACTCGCTCACATGCAGACATGAGTTAGAAAAGTCAAGAATGCATCAGCTTGACTAGTTGAGCCTGATGTTTCGGCTTTTATTGCGTGACTCATGATAGACTTGGACTTGAAACCAATTTCGTGGAAAAGGCCGAAAGAAAACAATCAAGAGTAGGGATTTACCCAAGAGACAACATATGTAAAAAATTTCATGTGGAAAGAGAGAAAATAATCACATGAAGGCAATACTCGTTCATCAATCAATTTGGCCGGCAACTCTAGTCATCGCAGCCTATTTTTGAACATTCGACTTTTCCATGCACAGATTACTCCACATGATCACCCTATAAATACCCTTTTAGCTTTTGCTTTTCTCTTCATCAATCAACTGAGATCCTTCCTTCGCCAATTTTCTTTTGGTCTCTCACAATATGAGTTCCCGTATGACAATCCCTCTGCATCTTATTTTTCTCGTCGCGTTAACCCTAGCATTGATCCCTCTGTCCATCGCCCAAGACTCGCCCCAAGACTATGTCGCCGCCCACAATGCGGCTCGCTCTCAGGTTGGTGTGGGCCCGATGGCGTGGGACGAAAGCGTCGCTGGCTATGCCAGGGATTACGCCAACAAGCATGCCAGCGACTGCACGCAACTCGTTCATTCAGGCGGACCCTATGGGGAGAACCTTGCGTGGGCTTCCCCCGATCTTACTGGCACTGGAGCGGTGAACATGTGGGTCGGAGAAAAGCCTGACTACGACTACAATTCCAATTCATGCGCACCGGGAAAGGTCTGTGGGCATTACACTCAGGTGGTGTGGCGCAACTCTGTTCGGCTTGGATGCGCAAAGGCCCAATGCGCGACGGGCGGTACTTTGGTCACGTGCAACTATGATCCTCCTGGGAATGTTGATGGCCAGAAGCCTTATTGAATTACAAAAAGTTGTATGTCGATGATGAACTATTATGTCAAAATAATGCCTCCTTATGATGAGGCAAGAGCTTTTAAACAACATCATATGTATGTTTATGATGAAGGTAAATCTCTTTACTAAAGAAAAAGTTAACCTCTTAGTAATTATTTTTTCCTTTTTTTCTTTTGCAATTTCTATTTTTCAAGCGAAGGAATTTCGATCATTGATCTAACCTCCTCAGCTCCATGCTCGCGAGCACATCAATCTCCCTTTGAGGCCTCATCACATTGTGAAAGAGAAGCTAAGCATGATCTCTATTACACATTTTACTCTTGAGTGCATTGTATTTGCTGTTTCTATTGATTATATGTAGTACATAGCAATGGCCGTCTTGACCATAGAATGATACGTTCCAGTCAATAAGCTGATCATTCATGGCAAAAAACATTAAGATATGGACCAATATTATTTAACAATATGGACTTGGTGGTATATTCGTCGACGAATTTTATGTATTGATGAATTGAACTCCTTTAGTTGACAAAGTATATAATCTCTAATTAATCAACTAGGCGTCCATAAGCACCAGTCAAAATTGCCGAATTTTGTATTCTATTTCAATCCGTATCGCAGCCTAGTACTCTAGAAAAGGTCATAGACTCGTCACAGTTGGAAAATTCATCCCCGAGGATTTTATGTACTTGGATATAACCACCTAAGATAAATTTTCATGTCATCTCAAATTATGATGTTTGAAAAATTAAGACACAAGAACACGCCAAAATTTGCGGTCAATGAAATCTGATTTATAAGTTTTACACTTTTGGAGTCAATTGTTGGAATCGATATGAGTTTGTTGTATATGACTAAGTGGATAAAATGATTAACCTATAATTTGGGAAAGTATTGCGAAAGCTCTATAAGTCTTGACTGTTGGGACGGCAGAATACAAGTCTGAAACTTTCATATGGAGAATAGAAAAACAAAAAAAGAGATCAAGTCCGAACCCATTAACAAATTCTGGTGGATGATGACAATGTTTATTCATTTTATTGGCAAATCATGGTTCTTACATTCATCAGCAGAACTGCATGCATGTTAAAAAATTAATAATCATCTTCGTCCTTCGTATTTTAACATTACATTCAATCTGCTTCAATGAAATTTTCTAATGTAAAATAATTGATAAATTTTTTGATGTAAATTACGAGAGAACATAATTTATATTTATGTCTAAAAAAACCTAATGAAATTCCAAGTTTAAGACAGGATATAGATAAACTAATAGGAAACTACTACATATTATATATCTAAGTGGATAACTACTAAAAAATCGAAACAAATCCCCCAATATCCTAACGTAGTTATTAAAATAAAAAGACTTGGAAATGAAGTCTACCACTGGCTACCACTGTGACGACCATTATCTCCTTCCCTCCAATCGACAGCCTCTTACAACCTCAACTTATACCATAGATCGAGCAAGAACTACCTCTTGCTCCCGCCGTGCATGTAATAACCTTCCTTTTTTAGAAGACAGAATCGACCGCGCTCAAAATAAACCCACTTAATTAATGAGACAACTTATTACTAGTTATCTATTATATGCCTACCATGCTCGTCCACTAGACGAGACTTTAGAAAAAGCTCAAGTCATTAGAGCATTATTCATATAATGCTCTAACTTTTAGATGTGCTAACTTTTAGATGCAAAACGTTTAATAAACTTTTAGATGCGATAACTTTTAGATGCAAAACGTTTGATATGGACCAAAAAGATTAATGCGAAACACTTTAATGTTTCATATGTACACATCTAACTACCTCACGTGTTATTCAAGCAGCTATTGCATGATAATTACCATCACTGATGTACGTAATTAGGTCCAATCTCTCGGGATGGTTGAATCAAGCATGGACTTCTTGTTAAACATACGTGACAAAACATTTCAGCCATGTCAGGTTCGTACTTTGTATTCTCTAGGCCTCACACAATGGGAGCTTGGGTGAAAATCTAGAGTTTTCGACACCTGATCATCAAATCTGAAAATAGACAAAAAAAAAAAAAAAAAAAAAATCCTACCAGACCGTTATAGTGCATTGTAAAATTATAAGTATAGGAGAGAAAAACCAATTCTTTGCATCATCTACCGTTATGGTTATCTTAAATTTCAGGCGTAAAGTTCATGGTTTTTAAATCCTCATGAGTCATGAAAAAAACATACATAGCTTTAAGGAGAATTTATGCAATCTGTTCGAACTAAGGGGATTGAGGGGCATGTATTTGTCCCCAAACTATCAATCTGTTTATGTTGTCTCTTGAGTTCTCATGTCAGTGGTTAGCGTAAAATCAGACGAAGTTCTGAGGACATAACAAAATGAAAGTTTAGGATCGACGTTTAGAAGTTCATAACAAAATGCATGTCACTTCCAAAATTTAGAGGGCTTACATAATTTTTCCTTAATTAAAATCAGAGATAAAGGATGTAAAGCAGATTATGAAATTGTAAGGAGAGAAACTATCAAATGAGCGTGGCATCGACGCTAAATTGAGCCATATTATTGAAAATGATCGGTTCCCTGTTTGTAGGACTCCCATTGCACTCATCAAATTTGATGATTTAAATTCAGTTTAGTACATATTGTTGATACCTAAATTTTAACATCCCATTTAGTAATATTGCATAGTAAATTAGGAATTGACCCAGACCCCTAAAAAAAATATTAAGTTAAACTGCGTATAAACTTTAGGAGCATTTGTTATTTAGTTTATATTTTTTTATTATTGTATTTGCATTGGATCGGTGATGGATGGGTTTGAATCAATGGTTCTTTGCTTTAATTTAATGAGTTGGACTGAGCCCACGGTGAAAGAGAATGTGGCAAAGCCCGTCATTCTTTAATGGCTGAAAATTAACTTTTGAGGAGTGTTGGAAGATTGGTTTATTTTGAAAAAGATTGATATTATTCTTACAATATTCATTTAAGAGCATAGAAGGAAAATTTGGCCAACGAAAAGAAACAAAAGAAAGAATGAAGTGGTGGTTAATCTAATTTTATCTCTTCTGTACATTCATGCAATTTAAGGGAAATAAAGATAGAAAAATAAGAGGAAAGTGTGCTAAGGCAGAATCAGCCGACATGGGCATATACATATATAGAGTGATATGTCTCGTTTTGACGCGTCCATGCTCGTGGCAGAAAGGAAGGTTTCAGATGAGTAATATAGGAAAATAAAAGGGAATGATGCATGTGGGGGATATATTTGGTGTCACTCTTTAGGCAACATATATTTTGGTTAATAAAAGAAACACCAACGCAAGAAAAGAGGTCTTCAATCCTCAGTAGGCGTGAGCAGAAAGGAAGGAAAACAAAATGAAAGTAAGGAGATTGTGTCTTGACCGTACCAGACGTGATTGGAAGGAGGAAAGAAATTTTGTTTCTTCCTTTGGCGGGGTCTCTTTTTCCAGTCCGACACAGGCAAGGAATAGACAACAGAGGGAGAGGAAAGGTATAGAGAGTTGTCTCGGCCACACTCTCCGCTGTGTCATCACCGTCGTCGCTGCTGCTGCTCGCTGTTTTGCTGAGCATGACAATGCCAAACCTGCCGCTGCATGACAACAACGAGCCGCTGCTCCTCATCGCCTGAACACCATGCGCCTGAGCTACTGCTGCTTAAGCTCACCACCGATCTGCTGCTGTCCCATGGAGTCCCGACGACGCTGTTGTTGCCGATCAACTGCGTGCTGTGGCTGTCAGTGAGTCACGGAGACCCGATCCTTGCCGCACGGAAAAGCCACGACCTTTACCACGACAAAGCTTTGAGCCGTTCCGAAGAATTTCAAGGCGGTGTTCGAGTTCCTCTAAGCTTTGAGCCACTACCTGTTCACGTGATTCCTTACGCTTGACCAACATTCGACACCTGAGGGGAGGAAATCGGGAACAGAGAGAGATCCACTCACATTGGTCACGTACAGAATACGCCCGAGAAAGAGATAACAAAAAAGGAGATTTTGATGTCCTCATGCTCGGCGAGTTCTGAGTGTCATTGTTATCCAGGTTGCTGTGCTATTATTCTTCTTGCAGATTGCTGGACTTGTGCATCTCCATCATTGCGAATCACCACCATTAAGCATCACCGTGGTCGTCCAAAGTCGTGACCCGAGACAGCCGCCGCCGGTCACACCGTGTATCGTTGTGAACAGCCGTGCAACCACCGTTCAAACCCGCCATTGTTTAAGTTGGAAACCATATCTTCAAATTAGGTGAGAAATCCTATCCAAATTTGAATTATTAATTACCTAATTCATATATATATTCTTAATTTTACAATATGCAATGATCAATAGTCCGATTTCATACTTGAAATACAACTCGTGATCATGTGGAAAATCAGCCAATCTGATCTCATACCCAGATACAACAGTTAGATATTATACTCGAAATACAACTCACGATTGCGTGGAAAATCGGCCAAGATACGATTTGTCAATTTTATTTATTTCCAAATTTAGATGGATATGGATGATATCTTGGGGGATAGATGTTTTCCATTGCTTGATTTTATTTGATTTATTTTTATTTTTATTTTTATCTAAAAATCCAAACATATTAGATACAATTAAAGTAGATTATTTTTTAGGGTAGATTGCATGTTTATTTTGATTTTTTTATAATTCCAAATCTATAATATATCACATGCATATCATGTAGATCAATTGCATCATGCCTGCGTCATCACTACTATGTCAGTGCTACGTGTCACGTGCGTCGTGTTGTGTGTCATCTTGCCATGTCATCCCCCCGTATGCCATGTCATCATGCTACGTCATTGTGTGCGGTGTCATTGTGCCACGTCGTATGCCATGTCATCATTTATGTCACGTCGTTGCTTGCATGTCATGTACTAATCTATATGTTTAGGTCATTTAATTAAAAAATCACCTGTCATAAAATTTTGCATGTCAAGTTTATTCATTTTAGAAATTCTGTGTCGAGGTTCATCTAATTAAATTGCATGTTATGTAGACTAGTTTAATTAGGATTGCATGTCAATTGTGCTCGTCATTATAAATTGCATATTTAGGTTCGGATACTTAGGAAATTTCATGTCATGCTAGAATAATATATTTAATCATCGTTAGAATTTGGACATTTAAATAAGTTATTTCACATGAACGTTAGATTGGTAGCATGCATTGCATAAAACATTATCTTCATTAAACAAATTTAAAAAAAAACATTTGAGGGAAATTGCGTACTAATTAGAAATCATATTTAGGTTGCTAATGTGATCTTCTAACTAACACTACATATGCTTTTGTAGCTTCAAGGTGAGTAATTCTTCCATTTCCTCGCAATTTAGTTAATGCTTTGATTATTGATTGTTAAATAATGGTTGCACACTTGCTTGATCACCTCGTATGTGAGGGAGTGAATTAAAATCAATCCAAACTGCTTGCAATATATTTTTATGAAATAAAAGAGAAAATGTACCCAAATGGCGTTATATACATCTAGCATAATCAAATACCCGTACCCACAATTTCTAGTTCATAGAAGTAAAGTAATTTTCCCGTTACTTTATTTGGGTTTCTAATTGACCGATCAAAAATATATTAGTGGCAACTCTTAATTATAAATCATTTGCTTGTTAAGAACTTAAATCCTAAGTCGTGAATTAATATATGCTTGAAAAAGCAGAACCCTTAGGTGATGCACTCACTTTGGGAAGGTCACGACACATACTTAGATATAGTTATTATTTTCCGATGGGAGATATTATCATTATCATCACTATCACGTGGACTATTTTCCGCAATTAAGGAGGACCAAACAAAGCAGGAAAAGGATAAGAGAGAGAGAATTTTCCGGCGATGCCGCTTGTTCCATCGTCGACTTTTCTTCATTCCCGCGAGCGAAGAATTTTCCTTTTTTTCTTTCCTATTAAGACAGTTTTGCCGTTGATATTTTGTAACATATTTGAAATGTTAGGTTGAGCGGAGCTTTGCTCAAGCCTGACAACCAGGAGTAGAAGGTGAGCAGTCGGTTATTAGGCTTGAGCTAAGCTTCGCTCACCTTGCAGTGATTTTGACATCACCCTACCTTGCCCTGGATGCAAAAAGCTACTATACTCCCTTACTTGGTGGTAGCCAGCATCGAAGTACTAACAAGTAGTCTACATTCCCATCAATAGGTCCCTGATTCTAATCCAAGCTTTTTTTCTTGGGTGGGTGGGAATACGGGAGGCGACATCGTGGGTTTCCATCTCAGAGCAGATTCCCACCTGTTTCTTCTTCCTTAATAATAAGGCAGTTATGCCGTTGATACTTTATAACATATTTGAAATGTTAGGCGACATCTATCTCCTGCAATTTTGGCAAATAAAAAAATTGCGATCCCATGCATGCAATTCACGTGTCCTATGCCTCCAATATTTCATCTTTTAAATTCTATTGCGTATTCTTTTTCTTTCCTTCTTTTTTTCTAAATATAATAGGGAAACCGCAAATTCCAATATATATAATATCTGACTAACCTCAATAATCAGATAAGACATGGATCAAAACATCAAACAAGCAACCCAAACATGAGATTATTTATAACAGTAACGTACGGATTTGAACTAATGTCTTGCTTTTAATCCACACCCTTGTGTTTATTCTTTTGTCACTAAGCCAAAATGAGGGATTGCATGCAATCTTTTCTGCAATCAATTGTGATGTTGTTCCTGAAATGGCGGGTCTTCGTCGGTCGTGCCCTAAAGCAAGAAGTTTAATTATGACATTATTCCTGAAATTGCATAGAGCTACTTCATTATAAGTTCCATTCGGTCAATAATTTACTGTCGTCTTTGTCGTTCGTGCCCTAGGACAGTACCGTTTTAGTTCTTATTAATTTGTATTAACGTCAAAACACATCATCTACAATTTTGGTTGAAAATTTTTAGTGATTGACTGAGGAAAAAAGTGTCAATCGATGTTATAAATTAATCGTAGACTTGATCAAAGTTTGACGACTTGAAGGCATTTCGATAAAATTGGCAGTTTGATTGAAAATTTGTTCTTTCCGGCGGGCTCAAGCAACACATTCTAGGGCCTTGTTAGTGAGTGGCCTAGGCCTAAGCAATGGCTTTGAGGCTCAACTTAGTTTGCCCATTTTTTTATTAAAAATTACATTAATAAAATATTTATTTTAGTTAATCTACCTCAAAATACAAACTTGGTAAATATTGGAAGTGAAAGTGAGGCTTAAAACAGAAAAAGAAAAGTATTTCAAGACACACTTAAAGTAAAATACCAAAAAATTATGGAATTATTATCTAATTATGTTTCCATTTTATCTATTTTTTAGCTCATCTTTTTTCGATCAAAAAAGTAAGACATTCCCAAGTGAGTGAGCTTGGCACTTGTCAAAACCCGCTGGATTGGGTTTGGACATGGCCCATAAAAGCTCGAACCAAACGGGTTCAGTGATCAGGTCTAATTAAGTGTATCTTGTCACATCATTTTCAGATATGTTTTCCTCAACATCCATGTTTTAGCGTTTGTGTCAAATGAAGGCGCCACTACCAGCTCTAAGAAAGGATGGAATAGGTCCCTTGACCATGGAAAAAGTACTAAAAAAGTCCTGAACTTATGGTATTAATATTAATTTAGTCATAAACCTTTTAATTATATTAATTTAATCCTAAACTTTTTCACATTGATATCAATTTCGTTCATCTGTTCAATTCTCACCGAGTGGTACTAATGTGTGGCTATTGAACGTTGACGTGGCAATTTTTAAATTATTTTTATTTTTATTTTTTGAACTTTTTTTTATTAATTCTTTCCTTTTCTTTTTCCTCTTCTTCCTCCTTGGACTTCTTCCCCCCACAGTGGCCGGCGAGGCTTCGACGAGGCTCGTGGGCCACTGGTGAGGGCCACAAAGCCCTTGCTGGTTGTTGGCAACCTTCACCCGGCCTTGCCTAGGGGCCACAGGCAAGGTGGCTTCGCCTAGATCTGGGCAAGGCTAGCCTTGCCATGGCCTTGCCTTAGGCGAAGGTGGCCTTGCCTGTGGCTAGCTGGCGAGGCCATGGTGGCCTTTACTCGAGCCTTGAAGAGTGCCACCCTGGCCTCACTAGCCACGGGTGAGACTGTCTTCAGTTGCTTCAAGGCCATGGCGAAGCTAGCCTTGCCCAGATCTAGGTGAAGTCGCCTCCCTCGGGGCACCCAAGTGAGGGCCGCGACCCTTGTTGACGGCAGAGGACTAGCCATTGCGGGGAGAAGAAGTCCAAGGAGGAAGAAGAGGAAAAAAAATAAAAGGAAAAAATTGATTAAAAAAAAAAAGAATATTTAAAAATTGCCACATTAGCATTTCCTAGATGGCTGGCACCAGCCAATGTCCACATCAGCGTTGAATGGCCAAAATTGGTCGAATAGACTAAATTTGTACTAATATGAAAATTTTTATGATTAAATTGGTTAATTAAAATATTTGTCACTAAATTGGTACCAATATCATAGATTTAAGACTTTTTTGATATTTTTTCATGCAAATATAGGATTAATCAAGGAACAAAGTCAAGCCTTTATTAACCTAGAACGTACTTAGTTTAACCTACAACATGTTATTTGGTTCACCATTTCCTAGTTTTTCTCAAAGGTCCTCTCTATGTCCCATTTGACCTCGCAAGTATTTGGGTGAATTTTGCACTTTGGATTTTTGGGCTTTTGCTTAATTGCATCCGGCCCCTCTCCTTTGTTTCGGATTTCAATTGCAGCCCCAACTTCCTTTCAATTTAGCCAAATTTTGACCTTTTGTTTAGTCCGATTTCATGGCCAATGTAAGGTCAAGGTGACGAGACTTGTGTGGCGCGGTGGCGCCAGGAGTTTCTTCGAGCTTTGAGGGCCTTAAGAGTTCCGCAGCTCCAAATCTTCCGTTGTGGGACCTGAGGTATTAAAAATTACCTTGTCTCTAATCACTAGATGCAATGAAATGAATGCAAAATCTGGCGGGTTCGGTGTTTTCGGTGAGGGATCAAATTTCACCGTTATCAGTTAACTTGATTCCTATTATATATATATATAATATTCATGATCAATATATTTTTTTTTTTTTACTATGACGCTTCTAGTTTCTAAATGCAGCTGAATGAAATACGGTCCAAGATGCTGCAAAATCAATCAATTTTTGGTTAGGGGTTGAATTCTAGCCTTATCAGCGAACTTTGATTCCTATTTTTTTTTTTATATAATATTCATGATCAATAATTTTTTATTTTATTTTTTTTATGAATTACAATAACGATCTATCCACAAAACTTAGGTATCAATGACTTTGTAATACGTTGTAATTAAAAATAAAAAATCCAAATTTACGATGTTTTGTCCTTAGTCATTACAGATCATCATCAGCCTTTATAAACCATCCTTTTATATACATATCGTGTTCCAAAATTAGGAGTCCCAATAATAAAACACCAAACCGGTCCTAAATAATGTAATTTTTAGCAATTGACCTCAAACCCGTCTCACCACCCAGCACCAAAACTCGTATACCTAACATTAGAGTGATCGGATCCCTGATTGTGTACCCGCCCGCTTCCTTCCTAGGGACATTCTTGATTGTTGACTAAGGAGCTTCACTAAATATAGATCTCAAAGTGGGGAAATTAATGTTAGTTTTTAGAACAACCTGTTTCAGTACATTATATACTTATTATACTTATTATACTTCAAGCTAAAATAGAATCAATAAATTCCAAGTTCGATTTATAATACTCCATTCATTCCCTGACGGATTTCCGTCACACATTTCAGATATAAATCATGACACATGTCGTTCTCCAACCTTTTAAACTTCAATATATAGCGTTCTGCGCTAAATTTTAAGTATAACCCAACATGTGTCATCTTAATGGAAAAACGGCATGCTCCTTTAGTCAATCCAAACATGTAGGAGAGGAATGGTGCGATGATGATATCTCCTCGTATTTTTGGCAATTCTCAAATAGAAAAACTCAGTTTTCTAATCTTGTTTATTCACGAAGTTTCGAATGAACATCAAAACTCTGTTCGTTTTATGGAAAACAACTTCCACAAAAATGTTCTTTGGATATTCCGGCATTCGGTTCATGGAAAATAAACTAGTTAAGGCGCTAATGGAAAAAACAACTTCAAAAGTGGGGACTTTTTAGAAAGTGGAAGACATTTTCCATCCCCTTTCTTTCACTTCTACATCAAGCAACTTGTTTTACCAAATACCTTTTTCCTTTTGTTTTTATTTTTTGAAAAAGTTGAGTTTTTAATTATTCTTAATTTTTATTTTTCAATTTTCTTTTATTTTCTTTATTTTCTTCTTCTTTGGCCGGTCACGGGCCATGGTGTGGGTCGGCGATTGGCTACAGGTGAGCTCAAACCTTGCCAGATCTAGGAAGGCTCAAGCTTGCTCAAGGCCATTGGGCGAGCTTAGGCTTCGCTAGACCGGTGAGCTAGGTAGGGCTCAACCCTCATCTAAGGTCACTAGAGGTTGATGAGGCTCTGGCCACCTTAGGTGAGGCTTGAGGTTGCTTGTGGCTGGTCGCTGGCTGTCGCCTTGGTTGGCGATCGGCCGAAGAATGGAAACAAAAATAATTAAAAAAATCAATTTTTTTTGGTAATTTTTCCCAAAAAATCAAATCATATATTAAATGGCGGAAAATGTTTTCTAGTTCATTTTCAAATTTAAGCAGAGTATCGAAAAATATTGTCATTTTTTTAAAATAACTTTCTAAAAAAATATTTTTTAAAAACGTCACATTTTTCGCGGAATGGAGACTAACCATTTTGTCATTTCATAGAGTCTATCATGCGCGCAGAAGTCAAAATGAATTGACGTAATAGGGACCCTACTGAAGAAACTTCGGAACGAAACCCTAATCCATAAGTTGAAGTTGCCGTCCTCACCAGGCCTACTGCATAAGCTTTCTCTCTCTTGGGCGTGCGGCTTCCTTTAGAAGCCGAGGACTGACTTTCACGTCCACACGCACTACGTAGGCGGATCCAAGGGCTCTGCGATTCAGGCAGCCAGTCTCCTCCTCATTTCTCGCTTTTGCAACTGCTTCCTCGGAGGACCAAAAAAAGAAAAAGAAAACTGCTTCCTCGGAAACGACAAGCACATACCTCGCAATCCTTTGTCTCGGTTGTGCGAGTTTTCTTCCTTTACAATAAAGAAGACACGCGTTGCATACGTTCTCAAAACTTGATTACTGTCTGATTTCACCTATGAAGTAATCATTTTAGATTGAGCTTCATGAGAGCAGATCTTTTTGGGGTGGAAAAAAGACCAAGCCAGGGTTTAAGTTTTCGATTGAGCATATGAATGTAAGAAAATGGGAAAAGTACCAAAAAAGTACCAAAAAAGTCCTAAACTTATAATATTGATACCAATTTAGTTTTAAACTTTTTAATTGGATTAATTTAGTGCTAAATCTTTTCACATTTATACCAATTCAGTCCTTTTGGCCAAATTTAGTCGGCCGATGCTGACATGGATGCTAGCCAGTGCTGGTCGTTCGGTTAACGCTGAAGTGGCAATTTTAAAATAATTTTTATTTTTTTCGAATTTTTTATTAATTTTTTCTTTTTCCTTTTCCTCTTCCTTTTCTTTTTCTTCTCTCTTCTTCCTCCTTGGGTGACTTCTCCCTACAGTGGCCGGTGAGACTCCAACGAGGCTCGTCAGCCATTGGGTGAGGGTTGCGAAACCCTCGCCAGCCGCCATCAAGGCGATTTCGCCTGGATCTTGGGAAAGTTGCCTCATTCACGACCCTGGGCGAGGTCGAGCAAGGGCCGTGATCTCACTAGTGACTGGTGAGCCTTGCTGGAGCCTTGCCAGCCATTGCAGGGAGATGAAGCCCAAGGAGGAAGATTGTAGGGAGATGAAGCCCAAGGAGGAAGAAGAGAAAAAAGAAAAAAGAAAAGGAAAAGGAAAAGGAAAATGAAAAAATTAATAAACAATTCAAAAACAAATAAAAATAATAATTTAAGAATTGCTACGTCAGTGTTGGCTGGACGGTTGGCATTGGCCAGCATCCACATCAGCATCAGCTAGCCAAAATTAGTTAGAAGGATTGAATTGGTACCAAAGTGAAAATGTTTAGGATTAAATTGGTCCGATCGAAATGTTGATGACTGAATTGGTACCAATGCCATAAGTTTAGGACTTTTTTGGTACTTTTCTCCCTTGACCATAATTGACTTGGGGATTGGGACTAGAAGCCCCTTATTCCCTGCATCGTAGGGCAAGGGGCAAGCTCAACTAGCAAGTAATTGCATCAAAAGTATTTTAAAAAGAACGATGCAATATTACACTTAGAGATAATTTGAATGGGAAATAAAAGTGTGAGGACTCAAAACAAGCTTGTAGGTTTCATTGAATCAACTAATGGAAACTCTACGAATCATTGAATAAAGAGGAATCAATGCATATTCTCAATACATTTAGCATTTCTCTAACCTCAATAAAAAGGCACCATATTTTTGGAACTCGCTATCAGCAAACATAAGTTAAAAAAATAATTTGAAATTGCGTCAAGCTTGACTACTTGAGCATGATGTTTCAGGTTTTGGTGCTTGACTTATAATTGACTTGGACTTTAAACCAATTTTGTATGAAAAGCCGAAAGAAACAATCAAAAGTAGGGGAGAAAACTTTAACCCAAGATGTGGCAGATGTAAAAGGAATCTCGTGGTAAGAGAGAGAAGAGATTCAAGATGACTTTTGCTTTCAAAGTCTCATGTTCATGTGAAGAGTCGATCGAGCCGCTGTTTGTCAAGAAAATGAAAGCTTCATTCTATATCTAAAATTAGAATAATAAAGAATAAAATATCAAAAGACGAGTGTTGAGAGCACACAGCAGCAAATGCCAAGAATATGATTGCTCGATCCTCTCGTGATTGACGGTGAATGTAAGGCACTAATTTGTTCAGTCTCCTGTCTTCTCTCCCCAACTTTTTAAAGGAGTGTCCGATTGGACAATGCCATCTTATATATTAGTATTAATATACCAAACCATTTGGCATATCAGAAGTGAATAATAAGCCATATATGCCACGTCACTTATTACACCAAATTTATGAAACATTCTTATTGTTTTTGACATTTTTCCTTCTTGTTTTGGTTGTAAAACTAGCAAGACATTGATATATGAATGACACCACTACATGTACTAAGATTTTACTCGAATTTTCCAAATGAAATGGAGTGCGGTGTGGTATGCACCCATGTCATCAGATAAGTGTGAAATCAACAGTAGTATGGAGTTTGTCAAAAGGAGAAAAGAGATAAATTGACCAAGATCAATTAAAGGAAATTTACTTTTCTATTCTACCATTTCTTCTCAAAATTACACAAAGTGCTCCCAAGCATTACTGGCAGCTGCCATTCAAGTTGGTCTGACAGTCGCTGAAGCAATTCAAAGATGCATACCATATAGACAATCCAACTGATGTAGAGGTGGCCTCGTGGATTCACGAGGTGGTTTTCATCATATTGCACTTAAGGTTCAAGAAATAACTCCCATGGAGCAGGACTTTGTCCCACGTGACACTCCGTTCGCGGGGTGAAAAAGAAAAGATCTAAAGAACGAGTTGGCTTAGATCAGATGGCCTACATTTGCATGTTCAAAGCGGTTCGACATGGGATTTAGGACTCCCCCTTGTTCATTTTCGACCGGTCTGCATTTTCAGCCAGAGCATCTTTGGGATCCCAGGCTTGAAATGGCTCGTATTGGTCAAACTATATATTAAAATTACAAAAAAAAATTATACTATAAAGATTACTAAATAATAAAAGAAATGTGTTGTTTATACTCCAAACATTTTATTAAAGCCGTAAGTAAGTTAAAATATAAACATAGAAAAAATGATTTTTGAGGGCCAAAATATTTTTAATTCACAAAAATGAAAAACTCCGATAAAAGGTTCACGTAAATATATTAAATAGCCTTTTTTCCCCCCAAAAAATAGGCTCTCTAGTCTTTCTATCCCCTCACCAGTATGGTAATGATGCATGCGTGAGTTATTTTAGAAAAGTCTCATATTGGAAAATTGATGTAGTGTTAAGCAGTTAATATATCATTGTTGGCTTATAACTCATTAACTTAAATTTTTGAGTGAATATGAATCTAACTAGATATATTAATAAGCTCTCTCTTAACAATCTCCCTGGAAAAAGGTATCGGATTTCTACGGCGAGCTCCCAACAAATGGCATCAGAGCCTATGGCTACGATTTTCCGGGCTGGTGGACATCATGCATGGCAACACGGGCCCATAGAAAAGTTGATGCAAAAGTATGTCTGAATTAAGAGGGACATGACCTAACACTAAGCTCACATGTGAAGGGAAGATTGTTAGGATGCATAAGTGAATTATGTTAAAAAAAGTCCCACATTAAAAAATTGGTGTAATATTAAGCAGTTAATATTATCTTAATTAGCTCATAACTCATTAGCTTAAATTTTTTAGTGAATATGGGTGTGTTGACAGGTTTTGATTTGAGCTATCTCTTGGTAATCTCCTCGTAAAAAGGTATTGAATTTCTATTGTGCGCTCTCAACAGGTACCATTGATAGTTTGTCGTATTAAACAATGTTAAGAGGTCAAAATACTTTTCACAACATGATCCAGAGCATTAGCTAATCAATTAGACTTTTCTAATGTGAAAATGACTTGTAGTTTTCTTGAATCCAAGCGCACGGGACGCGATCTCTTTTCATTATGGAAGCAAAAAGCTTTCCGCGTAATTCACGCCCCCTTTTTAGTGGGGCCAATGGAAATCCCAAGTGCTTTTTTGATGGCTTGACCAAGAAAAGCATTGGACTAATTGCACAACGTGTCGCACATGAGAAAAATAAAAATCTTTTTGTTTCAAATAAAGATCATGACCCTCGCACATCACATCATGATTAAAGAAATTAAAATTGTAATACTTTTACTTTGCTTTCCCATTTCTAGATTGAAAAGATGCCAAAACCCATTTCATTTGACCAAAAATAAAGTTTGTTGGATGACTTTTCCATTCAAAAAGAGATTTTGGGAAAAATCTTTTCCATTTGGGAGAAAAAGAATATTAATATAATAAAAAGGTTAGTTGATTTGTGATAATGATATGACCTTTGTGTTCATATTGACAGAGTAAATATCATTAAATCATTAAATGATTGTTTTATTCATTTTTCTGGAGGTCATGCGGAGGAGGGTCATTGTTAATATGAGGCACCAACTTGTCCTTTATATGGACCATTCGGTTTTGTTACTTATTTTGTGTTATCCCCACTTTCTTCTTCTTTTTTTTTTTTTTGGCGACTCAGGAACTCCGTACAGCCGGCAGCCGGCAGCCGGCGAGTAAACCAGGGGGACACATAAGCGGGAGGACCCACCACCCCCGGCGTCTCACTTAAGACTCCAAGCGACCGTGAGGGGATTCGAACTCCTCCCCTTCGTGAGGGGGAGAGAGCCCAAACCATCACGGCCACCAAGGTGGTGGTTAAACATTGCTTGTCCCTTAAACATTGCTTTTTCTTCCCTAAACTTTTTACGGTGTTTCCTAATGGACCATGCTATTTATATATAAATTTAATGTGTTATGCTACATGTCAGACTACAAATGGACAGTAAACCATATTCAATAATTCATAACAATATGCCACATAACTTATTATACCAAATGTATAAAACAGTCTAGTGTTGGACATTTCTCTTTCTTGTTTCTGTGCTAGAAGTGAAAACAAGCCAAACGTTGGAATATGAATAACACTACAGGTATTAAGACTTTACTAGCGTTTCCTAAAGTAAATGGAGAGCTACATGGCGTGCGCCATGCAATCAATTAAGTGTGGAATCAACATAGGAATAATGTTTGTAAAAAGGGAAAAACATAATTGGGGCAAGATCAATTAAAAGAAATTTATTTATTTTATTTCACCATCATCTCTTCTCAAAATTACACAAAAACCTTCTCAAGCATTATTTCCAACTGTCATTAAAGTCTGTCTGACCAACGTTGAAACTATTCGAATGATTTTTAATTTGTTATACCGAAATGCATTGTAATCATACTTTTTTTCACGTTGATCTTAACTATTTCACCCATATTTATATAATTTTTATTAACTTCGCCTTCACTACAGTTAACGTTCACGCTGAACTAAAACCCATGAAGATAGAGCTTTGTCACGTGACCCCAAAGACATATCAAAATAGTTTATTATAAATAATATAGTATGAAATTGAACACATCGAATCATTTAGCAGTCGTATGTAGATGGTCCTCAAAACGAAATTTTGTCTGATTAGCCTTATAAAGTTCAAATTTGTTCAATACCTTTATTTCTTTTTTCTTTTTCTACACTCTTTAATTTCCTCTTTTTCAATCACTTCCGCATTATTCTTAAGTGACGTCCGAAACCTCATGATAATATCTCTCATTTTCTTCATGCAAAATTAAGTTACGCATAGGTGAAGCAAATTGACTGCAAGAAATTTGATATTCTAGGTCTGATTCATACTTATGTTTTTGAAAAGGTCTAATTCGTATTAATGGATTGATACGTAATAAGTGTGGCCTTTTAAAACTAGGTTATATTGTCACGAAAAGTGATATTTCGCAGCTTTTGTGAAGATTATTTTGAACAACTTATCTTTTAGCCAAAATTGGAGGGCTGATTATCAAACGCTCTAATAGATATTAAAATAGCGTGGCGGTTGGGCATAATTTGAGGGTGGACACACTGATCAACACATTTGATGGAACATTTGGTCTTCGTCTCCATGGACTTGTCAATCCTAACGTGATTGACGGGAATCAATTAACTAGACAAGTCATCATCATTTGAGAAAATTATCAAAAAAGTCACAAATTTATAATAATTGTACCAATTTGTTATATATATATATATATTGACAATTCAATTTTAAATCTTTTACATTTATGCTAGATTAGTCCATTTGGCTAATTTTGACTTAACGGTACTAATGTGGATGCTGATTGGCACCAATCGTCTGGTTAACACTAATGTGTCAATTTTTTAAATAATATTTTATTTTTTCAATTTGTTTATTAATTATTTATTGTTTCTTTTCCTATTTTTATTTTTCATTTTCTTCCTACTCTTCTTTTTCTTTTTTCCATCGTGGCCAATGAAGATTGCGAAGCCCTTGCTGACCACTGGGCGAGAATAGCCTCACCTTGGCCTCATTGGCCACGAGCAAAAATGGTATCGCTCGCAATTGGGAAGGCCATGGCCACCTTTGAGGCATCTCTCTCTCTCTCCCAATTGTTATTAGGCCCGATTAAGCCTTGTTGAAGTTATTAGGCAGCTGCGCAAAGGCTTAGAGGTTGTGGGCGAAGGTGGCCATGGCCTCATAGCTGTGGGCTAGGCCGCCTTTGCCCGTGATCGGCAAGGCTATGGTGAGGCTAGCCTTGCCTAGATCTAGGCAAGGCTATCTCACCTAGTGGCCAGCAAGCCTCACTAGCCATCGTGTGGAAAAAAAAAAAAAGAAGAGTATGAAAAATATAAAAGAAATTTAAAAATTAATTAAAATATTAAATAAAATAAAATATTATTAACAAATTACCATGTCGGTGTTGGCCAGACGGCCAATGTCCATGTCAACGCTGGTTGGCTAAAATTAACTGGATAGATTGAATTAACAAATGTAAAAGGTTTATGACTAAATTATTTAAAAAAAAAATTATGTCTGAAACGGCACAATCGTAATAAATTTATGACTTTTTTCTGATAATTTTCCCTCATTTTTTTAATAAAGTGAAAGGATATGATGAAGGAAAATCACTTTGTCTATATATTTTGAAAAACAAGAAAATTTAAATGTTTATCATCCCTGATCCCATTGGTAAATTGAACAGATTTTTTCAACGTAGTTTTAGAGAGGATGAGATTGTGAAATGATATGGAATATTCGACTCGTAGGACTTAGGATAATATTATCTTAAAGGCAATGGTTGGCATATTTTAATTTTGATTAGATTATAAACCCATCAAAAGTGAAAGAATCTTTCAAAGTTCATGTGACTACTATTTAAGTCACGAGCTTTGTCATACTATTGAAAGTACCGTGTACTATTGAGTCTACACCGATACTAATTGGTTTTATCTTATCCCATAATATTCCATGCAGTCTGTAATATACTTTGTTGACCATATTTCTTGACTGTACTGGTGTTGAAAATCTCCGTGTTACCCTTAACCTCAGCTATATAAAGCGAGGTGATGTTCGGATAATAGGCAGAGTCCAAAGAAGAGAAGATTTTGCAAATTTCTACTATATTCTCTCCAACCTTATTATTAATCTTTCTTCTCTAGGCGTGGTGATATTGGAAAGATGAACCGAATAAGGTGAGTGGACTCAGCAAGTGTACTCTTCACTCACCACTCTTAAGTAAATCCTATGGATCAAAATGAAGGCCAAAGAGTTTTAGGATGAAGGCTACCGGAATTTGGAAACAAACAGTTTGTTCGGTCTTCGGTCTGCGTTCTTCAGTATTCAGGACAGAGAAAGCAATATTTAAGGTAACATACATATATTTATTTATTTTGTGCAATATAAGGCACCAATATGCCCTTTACATGGACCTTTCTTCTTTGTTATTACTTTCAATACTGTTTTCTCTCTCCTCAACTTTTTAGGGTGTTACCTATCGGACTATGCTATGTGATATATTAACAAAATACACCGAACCACATGGCAGATTATAAGTAGACAGTAAGCCATATTCAATAATCAATAATATTTTGGCACGTCACTTATTATACCAAATTTATAAAACCATCTTAGTGTGATTCCATTCAATATTGCTTTTGTTGTAAAAGTGAAAACAAGCAGGATTTTGAAATATGAATTACACGACGCCTAATAAGTCTTTACTAGAATCTTTTACTAAATGAAATGACTCTTATGACATGCGCCATGCCATCAAATAAGTGTGCAATCGACATTAGAATAAAGTTTGTACGATGTTTAATTTTCTATTTCACCATCATTTCTTCTCAGAATTACAAAAAAGTTTTCTTAAACAATATTACAAACTGCCACAGAAGATTGTCTGACGATCGTTGAAGCTATCCAAATGGTTTTTTTACTTGTTATACCGTAATTATACTTTTCTCGCGTTGATTTTAATGATTTCACCAATAGTTATTTAATTTTTATTACTTTTCGATTTCACTAGAGTTAACGTCTACACTGAACTAAAACCCATGAAGATGGAGATTTGTCATGTTCGATACCTTTATGGCCCCTTTTACTTCTTGTGCTTGCATTCAAAAGATGGGAAGAGCTTCAGGGATTGTCCAGCAGAATTGAGTGGCTGCTTGAGATAATGATTGAGAGGAGATCTGTCATAAGGTTTGAAAGAGAGGATAACAAGATAAGACACTAATTTTCTTTAATTGATCTTACCCCAATCATGTTTTTTTCCCCTTCCTTTTTTACAATCTTTAGTTTGATTGTTGATTTCACACCTATTTGATGATTTGGCACAAGCCACATGGCTGACTGATCATTTAGTAAGAATTTTATAATAAAGTACCTGTGACATTACTGTTGAAATACTTGTCTCACTATGGCCGCTGAAAATACTATGTTTCTAGACACTGTACATATGGGCCAACATTTTAAAATGCGCTGGATGAAAATGTGCATCGACATTTCAATCCAGTGCATCATAATTCTCTGACGTTTTGATTTTCACGATGGACATACATAATGAAGACTTAGCTAGACTAGCAGAGGGAAATAAGAAAGAAAAAAAAACAAAAAAGGAAAAGAGGAAAAAATTTATAAAAATTGTATAACCAAAGAAGGATCATTTGAGAAGGTTTATGTCTATTATAAGTTAATTTCTTTTTACAGCCCCCGTCCTGTTTATGTCAACTCACTTTTATAGTTAACCAAGTCAGAATATTTAAAAACCACATTAATTAACCAAGCATGTTAATATGGTGATGATGTGGTCTGCAAATGAGTACCGTCCATAAATTTGATAGATGAATTAACTTGAGCAAAAACGCATATAGTTTGAGGATCCAATTGCACGAAAAATACTAGAGGACCTAATTGAACATTTTAGAATCTTGTTAGTAGTTCAAAAGTTTGTTATCACATGCATCGAACTTGTGATCTTATAAAAGACACCTGACTCTTTATCACTGGATCAATCACCTTGATGGTAAAGATACGACGCAATGCACCCTATAATTTCCATTGTTTGCTAGATTTCAAAGCTTAGGGCGTACGTACATCGATACCTCAGAGTACGTACATATATCTTCAAGACAGAGGATGTAAAATAGAGGACCAGAGAAAGTTCGGATAATTTTATGGTACTTCCCGTAGTGGAGTTATTTAATAATTGAATTGTGCACAGGACAGAGGTGCGGACTGAAAGTGGGTCACGGGCGGAAATGGGGAAACAACGGTTTCTTATGCTTTACTCTGCCCTCTTGTGGTGGTGGAGCTCAATCACAATTCCCGGAGCATGCTCACAAAACCAAACCGATGGGCTCGCGTTAGCATTCTTCAAAAATGCGATACACGAAGACCCATTTGGAATCTTGAACTCTTGTAATGATTCTACCCATCATTGTTATTGGAAGGGTGTTTTGTGCAGCAAAAGGCATCCTGGGAGGGTCACGTCCTTGATCTTGAGATCACAAGGTTTGGGAGGCTTCCTATCTCCTCATATAGGTAACCTCTCTTTCCTAAGGGTTATGGTTTTGCAGAACAATAGCTTCCGTGGCGAAATCCCACCGCAGATGAACAACTTGATTCGGCTCAATGAGCTTACACTTAGTAACAACTCATTTGGCGGGCCAATACCCTCCAATCTTTCTCATTGCTCGAAACTCAAGATCCTGGATCTCGTAGATAACCAACTCGTTGGGGGAATTCATTCCAACCTTGGTTCTTTACCAAGGCTTAGAGACTTGGGCTTGACTAGGAATAGTCTTGTGGGTCCTATTTCTCCTGCGATCGGAAACCTCTCGACGCTACAAGTCCTCGTCCTGGCACAAAATACGTTGCACGGAGAAATACCTGAGGAATTGTCCAAACTCAAGAGGTTAATATTCTTCCAACTATCATTCAACAAACTACCCGGTGAGATTCCACCAGGGATTTTTAACATCTCCGGAATTTATTACTTCTATGTTTTGGGGAACCAGTTGTGGGGAAGCTTTCCCTCTGATATCGGCACCACTCTTCCTTCTCTCAGTTGCCTTGCCTTAGCCGAAAACTTGTTCACCGGTACGATTCCATCATCGACAAATGCGACCGGTCTTCAGCAAGTTTACCTTTACAAAAACAATTTCCATGGCCCGATACCAAAAAATCTAGGAAGAATAAAGGGCCTTAACATATTTGTGTTGGTTTTTAACCAGTTGCAGGATGATTTAAGTTTTATTTCTTCTTTAGATAATTGTTCCAACTTAGAAGTTCTCGCGGTGGACTAGAACTTGATTCACGGATCATTGCCAAGATCCATCTCCAATCTCTCCACCAGCATTAAGCGATTTTCAATCTCAGATAATCAGATCCAAGGATCTATTCCTTCAGCCCTTGCAAATCTATACCAACTGTCTTTCATGAAATTAGCGTATAATTTCCTAACCGGTCGCATTCCTGATTCCATCGGAGCACTTCACAGCATGCAGCAAATTTCTTTTGGCAAAAATAGGTTGTCTGGAAAGATACCATCTTCGATTGGTAACATGACGTCCTTATATATGTTAGACCTTACGTCCAACAATTTCCAAGGCTACATTCCACCAAGTCTCGGCAATTGCAAGCAATTAATTGTGCTCGGTCTTTCAAACAACAACCTAATTGGCTCAATTCCACTTGAAATCATGAGTCTTTCTTCCTTGTCAATTACCTTCACTTTAGCACATAATAATTTAAGTGGATCTCTTCCATTGCAAGTTGGCTCTTTGAAGAATCTCGGTGAATTAGATCTATCTTACAACAGATTGACTGGCTTAATTCCGACCTCCATTGGTGGGTGCTTGAGATTGGAACGGCTTTACTTAGAAGCTAATTCTTTTCATGGTCAAATCCCCCAAGCTTTACGGCCATTACGGGGTCTAGAAGAGCTGGACCTTTCCGATAATAATTTTTCTGGTCCAATCCCTAGTTTTCTCACAGAGCTCTCACTGCTCAAGTACTTGAATATGTCCTTCAATGAACTAGAAGGACAAGTTCCGCAGGGTGGGGTTTTTCTTAATGCAAGTGCTGTATCGGTTTTTGGAAATAAAGAACTCTGTGGAGGTGTTATGGGTCTAAACCTTCCTCTTTGCAAATCACCAAGCTCTAAGAAGTCTTCTTCAACCAAGGTCATAGTAATATCGCTGGTAGCCAGTACTTTGTTATGTTTAGCTTTGTTGCTCCTATGTCTGTCTATTTTCTACCACAACAAAAAGCAAACATCAACCAATGCCTCCACTTCATTATCCTTCGAGCACCAATTCTTGAGGATTTCTTATGAACTTCTCTTGAGGGCTACGGACAGATTCTCCGAGACCAATTTAATTGGTAAAGGGAGGTATGGCACAGTTTACAAAGGGATTCTTGATGGCGGTGCCACAGTGGCGGTGAAGGTGCTCAATTTAACACAAAGAGGTGCTTCGAGGAGCTTTGTCTCAGAATGTTGGACTCTAGGAGCCATTAGGCACCGAAACCTCATGAAGATACTAAGCGTGTGTTCAAGCGTGGACTTTCGAGGCAATGACTTCAAAGCTCTTATATACGAGTTCATGGCTAATGAGAGCTTGGGGGAATGGCTGCACCCTAGGACCATAGGACGAGATGATGAGCATGGCGGATCGACAAATTTGAGACTAGTGCAGAGGTTAAACATCGCCATTGACATAGGTACTGCGATTGAATATCTCCACAAGGGTTGTTTTCCAGCAATCGTCCACGGAGATTTGAAGCCAAGTAATGTGCTTCTGGACCACGACATGGTGGCTCGAGTTGGAGATTTTGGGCTTGCAAAGATCATTACCACAGTGTCTGCCGTAGCCGCAAGGATTCAGGACCAGGGCAGTTCAACTTCAACTGCAGTCAGAGGATCCATTGGCTATGTACCTCCTGGTAAGCAAACAAATTCTCTCATGCTTCTTCATTGGCTTCACATTTCAAAGTCTATCTTAAGGATACGTTGTTTTATAGAGAAATAAGTGACTAGAGATGACAAAGTTCAAGGAAAGAGAGATTCGGATATGCATAAAATTCTTATGAGACAACATATATTTTCTGTTGTTTGAATCTGTCATATTTTCTTAATTTGTTTTCGGTTGATTGCAATAGTCGCACAACGGGCATGGCTTGTAAGCAACATGAGAGGGAGTTAAAAGTATTGAATAAACCACGATCCTTATGTCATGCTTTGTATGCTCTCAGACCTCTTTCTCACAACACAATCTCCCCTTCTCCCTATTAATAACCTTTTGCAGAAAAAGAACATTCGTAGCTTTGTATACAAAAAGAATAATCCTAGCGTCTCGTAACCATACTTTAAATCAACATGAGAATATAGCAACGCAATTTTGATTAATAAATGGAAATATTTTTGGTGAAAACTTGTGGATCCTTGTCATATTCACATGTCCTTTCTTTAATTCGTATTTTATCAAATATTATGTTCATGCCGTGAAAATGGACTGTGTCTAATATCTTAATAGAATCAGTAACGATATGAGAATTGGACAAGAACTTGCGTTTCTTTCGTGGTACCCTATTACTTAAGTTCTTGACAATAGGTTATTGACCCCTTGCCGTGGATCGTTTCCTGTTGACTAGACCTGTAAGATACTTGGAAAATATATTTAGACGACACGAAATTTAAGTCAGAAGGCGTTTGTGGTCTCGAACACACAAATGCATGATAATATCACACAACATACACCAATACACAAAACGATGGGCTCTATCCAACTTTCACTCTCCCAAAACTTCAAGACATAGTCGAGTTTAGAGTATATTAACACAAAATATACACATTTACAAGTATAATTTGATCACCGTCGACCAATGTTCGACCACAAAATCAATCCAACTCATCTTTTTCCCCCTTGTGTTCTTTTTTTGCCTGTTCTTCCGAGCATTTTCTTCTCCTGTCTTGCGAAAAAGAAAAAGCGTGGTATATGTATTAAACTGAATCCGGATTAAGAGAATGATGAGCCTTACGCGGATTCCATGTATGTCCAATCAAATCCGGCAATTCAACTTAGTTCAATACATATGCTAAGTTCACTAAATAATTTCCCCGAGACCTGCACCGCATATATCTATTCTTCTTTTTCTTTATCCACTTGAGGACACACTCACTTTAAATATTTAAGCAATTTAGGAAACATGCGACAACTTTGGGTGCGTTTAGGAGTTTTGGAGATAGAAAAGTTCATACGTCGTTACTGATCTTTGGTGCACTTTGTAAATCCTAAAATCTCATTTCTCTATGGGTTTATGCATTCTAACTTTACGACAATTTTTACCATTTTAGAACATGGTAGGCTTTGAATATCAGCCCTTAGCAAATAAAATAAACAAAACAAAAATAAATAGACATGAATATCTTTTTAAGGTAAAAAACCAATAGGAGGTTTCGCGACCCTCTACCTTGCTCTGGTAGAGGGCCTGCCATGCATGGCGAGCCCAACCGTGATGTGAGCGAGGGCTCGCGAACCATCGCTCTATGTTGGCGCAGCTCGCGCGAGCCCTTGCAAATGTCCTCGGCAAGCTCTCACAAATGGACATCAAACAAAACCCATGTGATATAGGAATTTTTTCTATGTAATTGTTTTTAAGGAAAAGTATAATGTGTATCCCTATTTATTGTCTTAATGAAATTATCAGAGTATGGCATGGGACATAAGGTTTCTACACTTGGGGATGTATATAGTTATGGCATTTTATTATTGGAGATGTTCACTGGGAAGAGACCCACTGAAGAGGCTTTTGGGCCCGATCTTAACCTTCATAGCTTTGTCCAAGCGGCTCTTCCGGATCAAGCAATGGACATCATAGACTTAAGGCTTTGGAGTGAAGCTGGTGATCGACAACAAGAGATCAAGATCAGAGACTGCATTATCTCTGTATTCGAAATTGGAGTCGCATGTTCGATGGAATCACCACCGGATCGGATGGACATAACTGAGGCAATCAGGAAATTACACTTGATCAAGGTGAGTTATGAAACCAAAGAGACGGGGATAGGTATGTAGCAAAATCAGTTTTCTCATTTCATCTTGGAACTCTTTCACTAGTAGAGAAAATCATCAATCAAAGGTAGTGCTAGCAAATTGACTTGAATGTCTCCTTGACTAGTCTGCCTACCTATGCCTATTATGTGTATTTTTAATAATTACACCAATTTCTATATTTAATAATTGTAGAAAGTAGATGCATGGAGTTAAGTCTACCTATTTCCACCAAGTACCCATGTAAAATTGATGAATTTGCTTATTCTTTTGGTTCTCTTCATTTCTGATAACATTGTGTATTGATGCATTGCTTAATTACCATGGCTGGGCCATTCCCCCTTGCCTCTCTCTCTCTCTCTCTCTCTCTCTCTCTGCACGTGCTTGTGTATTAGAACGTGACCTCATCATGAGGTCATGAGCTCAAGGCCAACTCTTAATGTCACGCTTAACCAAGAGCCCACGGTCAATTGGAGACCAAGCTTGATCAAATCCAAGGAGAAGGAGAGGGAGGCAACCTCATGACAAGATCATGAGCTCAAGGCTCCCCATGTCGCTGTTGAGAGTGACCTTACTATCAATTGGAAGCCATGCTTGATCAAATTTGGACAACGTTGCCAACGAAATTACGTTGTGTTCATGTTACTAACACCGGTGGCCACTGTGTGTGGCCCCTACCTACTCTCCAAACCTCCTTTTCTTTGTCTTTTTTCTTTGCCATGTCATCGAATTACAGAGTTTTTCTTCTTCTTTTTTATTTTTTGATCGATAGAGATATAGAGTTAACAAAGACATTAATAGGACAAGATCAAAAAGTAAACATGGATGCATATTTATTGCACTCGTCGGTGTGTTCATCACCGTCACCTCTTCCACGTCTTGCCACTTTCTCCTTTGTGTCGTCCACTACCATTGTTGCTTTCTCTATTTGCTTACCTAAAACACTCTCTCCCTCACTGTCTCTTCTCTCACCGTCATATCATAGTGAGGTCTCGGAATCACCATTGATGACCTGAGCTGGCCATCATGACCTTGAGATCTCACCTAAATGTCAATGGACAGGCCAGATATGGAGGAGGCATCCCCAGATCTGGAGATGACCTTCTAATCTCATCACCGTCGACAATTTAATTGTACTGTGGACAACTTAATTGCAGATGACGAGAGGCGCTGGATGTGAGGTCTTGAGACTTGCCAAAGGCATACGAGAGGGGAGAGAGATAGCTACACGAAAGCAGGGACAACAACCAATGTTGAAGCGATAGGGGAGAGAGCGCGAATGGAGCGTGACATGATCCCTCGTAAGCAGGAGCAGTAAATGGTGGAGGGAGGAAGGTCAAGATTGATGGTGGCAGCAGAGGCATGTCAATGGCACAAGCCGCTCGTGGTTGCAGGGGCACGGCTGGGGGTGGGGGGGGGGGGGGTGGTGGTGGGGGGAAGAGAAGAGTGATTGATGTTGAGGTTTTGAGGAGTGATTCGGTAAGGAGTAAATCTAATAAGAGAGATAGTGTCTTGGTCTAGTGTTAGAGACAGCAAATAAGTACACCGATGGGTACGATAGATCTGCATCCAAGAGACATAAATAGGGATGACAAAGACCATAAAATACAGTGCCTTAGATCTAGCGTAAAATATGTAACACATGTCATAGAAACACGAAGCAGACGTAAACTGACTCATCGTTTGGACAGCGTAGGCTGTGCCAGGACAAGTTATCGGAAAATATACTACATGCTGGCCGATTGTCAATGAGTGTAATATCTCGCTATAGCATGCCATTAAGAAGCTCGAGTCTAGCATTAAGATCACCAATATCTAAGGGGCGGTTGATGATCGAGAGTACTAGAAATCCGCCAAATCAGATAGTCGCAGAGTATTGCTAATTTGCTAGTAAAATCTGCTTAAGTAAGCTTTAACGTGCAACATCTTAAATATCCATATTTTCCAAAACTAGCTCATGAGTCAAATCTAGCGAGCCCTTTTTTTTTTTCCTTTTGTTTGTTTTTAATCATACCCTTTAACCAATATATTAGTAGGCCATAAGAAAGCTCGTCACTTATATGCTTTTCTTTGTATGGAAGCTCCCCTACGTAGATGACAGGAGTGTCTTAGTTGCACACAATGTACAACCACTTCTTGTTACATTTAACCCTAGTGCACCCGATTTGGATCGACTCGTGCCAAACCACCCTTGTGAACTGCAAGGAGTCGCACCTGCTCATGCAAGTGTTGGTGTTTTAATCATAGTATTATTGGTTCTCTACAACCCACAAATTCACGGCATAGGTGCCGATGGATGTGCCGGTGCCCTTAGCAAGGTTCTCACTAGAAAATTTTCACCATAAATTGTTGACGTGACAGCTTATGTCATCGGTGGCTTTCCATTGGCACACCATTATGTCAACGATTCCTGATAAAAATTTATTGGAATGATTACATTGAAATTTTGCACAATGATTAAAGACTAAATTGATAAAATTAAAATGTCTTAAAACTAAATTAGCATCCATGCAGTAGGTTAAGGATTTATTAGAAGATTTCCCCTGAACTCATCCCCATAAATGGAGAAGAACTAGGAAAAATATACTAGCATCAAAAGAATTATTAACATCGTTAAAGCAACTTTGAAAGTAACATCACCCTACGGTGTAATCCTATGTGTATTAAGGAATTTTACTAACACGTTTTTACTATGAAGTGGTAATTTCTTAATAAGTACTTGAAGAAATTATAATGATTCAATGCATGATTCTCACTTATTTTAAGAACCAATGAAAATAGCCATGTCATTCAGTAATTTTTTTTTATCACAATTCTTATGAGATCTAGCATTTTTCTTTATATGTTTCCGATGAAATTCGAATTGAAAATCAAGTATGTGAATAATCAATATCCATGTTGTCGAGCAAGATCATTACGATTTGGCTGCTGTGTGGTTCTGTAAAGTCTTTGATGAAGCCATACAAAGTTTTGTTTAGTCAATGGACTCGCAAAAAGGAAATATTCTCGTCCGCTAAATTAGATAATGTCTAATAATATTTTATTTTCTAGTTTTCTTTCTTAGCACTTGATGAACTTTGATTTAGGAGAAGTACTTTTTACAAAACAAGCACCATTGAGAGAAGCAAGCCTTTCTCTCTAAAGACTATTTTCGACCTTGGCAAGGGCAATTGGGCGAGCACACTTGCCTTTTAATTCTTAGGGATATATTCACTAGAAATTTTAAAACTTATCATGAAAATGCAATTGGGTCCTAAATTTATAAAAAAGTAAAATCAAGTCTTAAAACTTATCAAATTGGTGCAAATCAGTCCTAAAGTTAACACCGTCAATTTGACTAATGGAAAATGCTGACATAGCTTTTTTAATATTTTCTCTCTCCTACGTGACGATGACGAAGCTAAAATATGGAACGCTAGTCTAAAATAACGTCGTTTTTGATTTGCTTCTAATTTTTTAACCATAAGCGTAATTAAATAAAATACAAAATATTTAAAAAAACACAAAAAAAAAAAAAAAGCCAAGGCAAGGGTGGAGGCCCTAGCCGTTGGCCACCACCTCGTCAAAAAGGGCCAGTGGAGGCTTGGGAAGCAATGATAGCGGGGGTCATTGGGGCCTCAACTAGTGTTGGCAACCCTCGCCCGGCTGTGGTGGCCCTCGACGAGGGTCATTGGCCCTTGGTGAGGATTGCCGGCTCCCGTCGACGTAGTCTAGCGACCCTTGCTAAGGGCCACCACAATCGGGCGAGGGTAGTCGGACCCATCGGCCCTTTCTAGCAACGAAGGCGACGACGACAAGAGCTTGTCGCCCTTGCCCATAGCTTCATTTTTTTACCTTTTTTTTTTTTTTTTTTTGAAATACTTTTTTATTATAGTTAATTAATATTTTGGTTTTATTAAATTATAATTTAAGCCATTTATCGTCATGTAGGAGAGATAAAATATAAGAAAAAACCACATTGGCTTTTTGTTTTTTCTATTAGTCTAAAATGGGTGGAGTTAATGAAAGGACTCGATTGTAGCAATTTGACAAGTTTTATTACTTGATTGCATTTTTTTAAAATTTTAGAACTCAATTATGTTTTCTTGATAAGTTTTAGGACTTCCAAAAACATATTCCTGATTCTTATTAAATGCATTGACATCAAAACACAAACTGTAATTTTGCTTAAAAATTTCTCAATGATTAACTTATGAAAAATGCATCGATTGGTTTTAATATATACAATAAGTGTAGATCTGATCATGAATCTAGTGACTTGCAAGTACCACGATAAGAAATACGAGTTTGGCAAAATAAATAAATAAATAAAGCTCACTAGCAGGCTCAGATAATACATTCTAGGGCCTCATTAATGCAAGTCAGACTTGAGCAAAGGCTTTGCGGCTCGGCATTGTCGGCCCATTGACTTATTAAAAATTACGTGGATAAAGTGTTTATTTAATTTATCTATCTCGAAATACCAAATTTGTGAACATTGGCAGACAAAAATGAGGCTTCAAATAGAAAAGGAAAAGTATTTTATGACATATTACAGTAAAGTACCGCAAAATTATGAAGTTACGTTCTATTTATGTTTCCACATTATTTATTTTTTTATCTCAAACTTTTCTTTTGAAAAAAGAAAAAAAGAGATAGCCTGGGAAATAAATGTGTGATGACTCAAAACAAGATTGTAGGCTTCATTCAAGGAAGAAACAAAGTTGGCCGGCTCACATTAAAATCAAATATAATTGTCTATTGACCACCTAATGTTCTGCATTAGCAAGTGGACAGCGCCAAAGGCGCCAAGACTTTTTAACAAGTTTTAGAAATTTTTAAAACTCCCCGGGAGACTATAATGGCCAATCAAAAGCTTCTTTTTTTTTTTTTCCTTTTCCTCTCTTTGGGATAAAGGAATCGAGTCCCTAAATTATTGCAAAATGTTCGATCAGATTCCTCAATTTTATATGCAACTGAATTCCTCACATGTGTGTGTCTATATATTTTGCTGTCGTTCAGATCCATGCGAGGGGTGGCCCTTGCTTAGATTTGAGGCAAGGGTGAGTGGCCTTAGTCGCTTCCACTTGCATATTGATAAAAGATTGAAGAGGACGATCCCCCACTTCTCCAGGAGCTTCACAAGGTGTGGAGAAGATCGAGGTGAGCAAAGAGGGCAATAATCCCTGTAATGATATCCGTTTCTAGAAGTCGTTCCAAATTTGACTTTATTCCGAAATATCTCCAGAGCTTAATTACTTTGGATAACCCCTTGAACTCATCATCATTGAAAATATTGGCCAGCCAATAATCCTTGTGTTCGTCAAAGAGGAAAATAATCCTTGTGTTCGTCACGTACACATTTCGTGCCTTTTTTAGGAGCGTTTTGGTCCAAAGCCACAGTAACACTAAAAATCTCAAATGACTTAATTATGTATTTCTCGCACGCAAGAGAGACGCAAGAGAACGCCTAAGCTAGCTTCAGTCCACTGCTTTCTTGCTGTGAACTAGCTATTCTATGATAGCCACAGACGAAAGTGTTATCCTGTCAATGTGTTCAATTTCTTTAGGTAAAATACCCAAAACTTTTCCAAAAGTTGAACTATATTACATTAGAGAAATGGTCTAAACCTCAGTACCTACATCCAGAGAACCTATGTGGAGTGCAGCTAATAACGCTTATCCGAATCTTCTAACTCAGGGAATTCATTACCCAAAAAAAAGAGAGTTCTTGTTACAATGAAATGCGTTCCCAGAAGACATGCAAGGCGAGAGAGGATAGGATCTTCTATCAGAAAGCTATAAATTAAGCAGTCATTTAAGGTGCGCTTGATAACCATTCTATTCCCGGGAACAATTTTTAATAAAAAATTATTAGAAAAAATTATTCTTTCTGATTCTGTTTGATGGAATTCAAGTCGGCGGAAGACGACTTACCTAATTCTGATGCGCAAATAGTAAATAGCCCCGGAACGATTGCTGAATTGCCGATGAAATACGAACAAAATTACCTCACGTTGGTTTGGATGCAATCACAAGGAAAACACCCGATTTCCACGGCGTAAATGCCAATTGTTCTTGCAAAACTGAAATGGAATGCCTTCTTCTTCTTTGATGGAAAGGGAGAGAAATTTTGGTGCGAATGATCTGCCAACCGATCCAACGGTTGTGTTCGGGAGGCTTTTATACGTCTCCCTTCGTACCCCTCCATTAGTGTCTTTCCATCGTAACACATCAAGACGAAACGGTGCGTTCCAATCGCACCCCATCATGGACGTACCAGCTAAAGTACAACATCTCCCACTCGGACATGATGGGCTTGATATCGCTCTATCAAGAATATAAGGCATTCAACATTCATCAACTTTACAAAACAATTCATATTAGCAAGTAAGCTGTGCAACCAGTGAGTACACCTGCACTTGGGAGCTCAAATTATGCACCTGTTAGGGATGACATAATGGCTACAACCTCGAAAAGAAATAAACAATCGATGTCTCACAATGCCCCAGACTTATTTTGTTACATCAATCCAAGTATACCTGTCCCTTAAAGGCTATGCTTGACTATTCTCAAAACATCATGTATTTACAATTATATCCGCAACCACATAAGGGCGATATAATTGGTCAACCAGTAAATACATGTGATAGATGTAAAACAACAATAGTCTTCCTTCGCACTCATGTCTTTCTCCATTTCAGAACAACTGCTTTCCTAGACACGTCCCATAAGGCATATCCATTCATGACCGCCGATAACATGCTAAAGTAGCAACATTGATCTTTCACTTCGAGAACATAGTCAGAAGTAACGTAGGGCACAAAATGAGGTAAATTATAAATTACCTCAAGGACTCACACGATAAGTAAATAGGGATAGTTTTACTCACCTTCCCTTGTCGGTCGTACAATGCACATGTAGTATGAATTACATGCTATAGTGGATTTCTCTTTCTATAAGAGCGCATGTTATTTATTAACTATATCCACTATATGGATCTTAGCCTAAACATAGCCACGTGCTTCTCACGTACTCATATTTAGCTCGAGTGCTATATTAGCTCGCTTCCTATAGCGCCCAATTAAGTACTCGCATGCGGCATCTTACGGGCATACATGATTATGGGACTATCATGTTCGGTCTTATTATAAATAAATCACAGACCTCATCTTGACTCCAATCAAGGCGACATATCATTTTATGTACTAAACTTGCTCCTCAGCGTTTATTTGTACATAACGTCTCATCTCGACGTGCTATCTATAGCACTTGAGGCGATTGCTCGTGTGAGTGAGCCAATCATTGCCTGCTGACATACTTTCCAATAATATATGTGTGCTTGTGCTAATCTCATAATGAATTTGTACTTATTGATAAAATATCAAATCACTAATAAACAAACAAGTACAATACATATGTTCACAAATACATAAACCAATGATCATCTACAACAACACATATCACATTCTACGCAATCCTAGTGACATCCTGTGGGTCAAGAATATGTCTCTAGGAATAGCCTTCGTAAATAGATCAGCAACCATTCTATTGGTTGAAACGTATTGTAGGATCACTTCTTTCTGCGCTACAATATCTCTGATGAAGTTGTTCTTTATGTCAATGTGCTTTGTCCTTCCATGATACTTGGGATCCTTCACATAGGCAATGGCTGCTTGACTATCGCAATAAACTATCACCGGTCTTGGAACCTCAGTGACAGTGGCTAAATTTTCCAAGAAACGTTTTAGCCAGACTGCTTCTTGCACTGCAGCAGAACATGCAATAAATTCTGCCTCCATTGTAGACAAGGCCGTGCATGTCTGTTTCTTGCTATTCCAAGAAATTGCACCTCCATTGAGCAATAACGCATATCCAGAAGTCAATTTACGCTCATCTAGGTCTCCACCCCAATCGGCATCTAAATAGCCTAATAGGCGTAAATCACTCCCTTGTTAACAAAGTCGATAGTCCATAGTGCCCTTCAAGTATCTTAGGATCCTCTTCACTACTTTCTAGTATGCTTGACCGGGATTTGATTGATATCGGCTCACCAATCCCACGGCATAACATATGTTGGGTCGAGTACACATCATAGCATACATCAAACTCCCTACCGCACTAGTGTAAGGAACAGTTTTCATCATTTTAATTTCTTCTGGAGTCTTATGACACATCTCAGTATTTAGGCCTTCACCTTGCATGACAGGGGTATCGATGGGATTACAATGCTGCATATTGAAACGCTCAAGAATCTTTATTATATAAGACTCTTGTGATAAAGCAAGGAGTTTCCTTGATCGATCTCTTTCGATCTTAACTCCTAATATATAAGCAGCTTCTCCCATGTCATTCATTTCAAAATTAGAGGACAACCATTCTTTTATGGTGATAACCAAAACCTTGTCATTTCCAGCCAATGGAATATCGTCCACATAAAGTGATAAAATCACAAATTTATCTTCGGACCGCTTAACATATACACAGTGATCTTCCTCGATCATCGTGAAACCAAAAGTGGTTATGGCTCGATGAAAACAAAGATACCACTGTCTAGATGATTGCTTAAGACCATATATTGAGCGATGAAGCTTGCAAACTTTATCCTCTTGACCTTTAGCTATGAAACCTATTGGCTGCTTCATATAGATTTCCTCATCTAGTTCTCCATTGAGAAATGTCGTCTTTACATCCATTTGATGTAATTCAAGTTCTAAATGTGCAACGATGGCTAGGATAAGGCGTATTGAGGCAAATCTTACAACTGGTGAAAAAGTTTCCTCATAGTCTATACCCTCTTGTTGAGTATAACATTTCGCCACAAGACAAGCCTTATACTTTTCAATGGATCCATCCGCCCTTCGCTTAATCTTAAAGACCCATTTGTTTCCAATGACCTTGCGATTGGGTGGTAGATCAACCAAGTCCCAAACATGATTTGCCCTCATTGACTCCATTTCATCTTCCAAAGCTTTTCTCCATTCTTCTTTATCAGAGGATGAGAGAGCCTCTTGAACTCTCTTAGGCTCGGCATCGTCCTTTTGAGCAATCATAAATGCTTCCCCTTCAATCTCAAAACGACGACGGGGAATACTTTTACGATTACTTTTACGCAATTGAATTTCTCTTGAATTCGATTCGTCGGCGATGCAATACTCCCACTAGGTCTTGTGTGTTGAGGTAAATCTTCATTTCCCTCTACAACATTAGTGTGTGTGTGTGTTATTAGGATCTTCCATCTCATATAATTAGAAATCCTTATCAATCTCACCTCTATTAGGAAAATTGTTCTCCAAGAACGTGACATCTCGTGACTCCATTTCGGTTACACTTCCATCAGCTTGTTCACTTATGAACACGTACCCTTTGGAGTGTTCTGAATATCTTATAAAGATACATTTCTTCCCTTTAGGACCTAATTTGCCATATTTATGGGAAGAATCATGAACATAAGCTGCACATCCCCATTGACGTAGACTACTTAAGTCTGGTTTCCTACCAGTCCATAATTCATAAGGAGTGGAAGTGACTGATTTTGAGGGCACTCGGTTAAGTACATGGGCAACAAATCAATAATGCATCTCCCCAATAAAAGATAGGTAAATTTGCTTACGCCATCATAGATCTAACCATTTCCAATAGGGTTCTATTCCTTCTCTCAGCTACCTCATTTTATTGTGGAGTACTAGGAATAGTCAATTGACGTATAATTCCCTTTTCATCACAAAGAGCCTTGAATTACTCCGATAGATACTCACGTCCGCGATCGGTTCTCAATGCCTTTATTGTTTTATTCAACTGATTCTCTACCATCACTATATATCGTCTAAAGCAGTCTATTGCTTTTGACTTATGGGAGATTAGAAAGACATAACCGAAAACGCGTGAAGTCATCTATGAAAGTGATGAAATATGAGACTCTAAGCCTTGCCCTCACATTCAAAGGACCACAAATGTCAGAATGTATGAGCTGCAATGGAAATTCGGTTCTAGTCCCTTTACCGAATGGTTTTCTAGTTGCTTTTTCCGCTAGACAATATTCACATACGGGTAGATCAATATTAGTGAGTGACCCTAAAAGGCCTTCTCTAGCTAATCTTTGCATTCTTTGCAACCCAATGTGACCTAATCTAGCATGCCAAGTACTTGCATCGATCTCAACATTATTAGAAGATGCAATTAAAGAAAAACAACCATCGACATTAATATTGTACTGATCATAGTCAATGTCTAACACCATAAAACCATTCGATACATGACCTGAACCATAATAAACTGTTCCATACAAAATGTCAACACAATCACCATGGAAATTCAATACATAACCTAAGCTAAGAAGAACAACTACGGAGACCAAGTTTCGTCGAATATCTGGAGCATAAAGGACATCATGTAGGAGTAGATTTCGACCACCACGTAAGATTAATTTACATGTGCCGATACCCTTCACTTCAACTCTTGAGTTATTCCCAATATATATCCATCTTCTTCCAGGCTGTATCCGACGATACTCCACAAATGCTTCTCGGTCTCTAGCTACATGGTCTGTTACTCCTGAGTCTACAATCCACATTGGATGAGATTCAGCAAGCACTATAGTACTAGAAACAAAAGCATTACTTAAAGTAGTGGAGTAATAGGGTACCTCTTTCGGCTTAGTGCATTCATGAGCAAAGTGACCCATCTTGCCATAATTGTAGCACTTCATCTTGGCTTTGTCCTTCTTCCCACCATGCTTCTTGCGTTGGAAGGTCTTAGCCCTCTTAGGTGCCTGATCAGTCTTCTTCCCTTTGTCGTTGAAATGAGAATTCCTTTTGCGCTTGAAGCCCGAAGCTTTGCGCGAACTCGATTCAGCAACATAAGCATGGGTAGAGGATCTCGCAGCCTCTAGGTGCTCATCCTCTAATTCCAAATGACGAGCAATATCATCAAAAGTGACAATATACTCATTATGCGTCATATTGATCTTCATATGCTCCCAATTGTCAGGAAGAGCCTAATAACAGCCTGAACTTGCTGTTCGTCAGTAAGGGAGTGACCTGCCGACTTCAGCTCACGAATCATGTTTGACATTTCCCGAAAATGCTGCCTCATCATTACATTTGGGCGCTTTCGGAATGTGTCAAACTTGATGGTGAGTCTCCTCAGTTTAGTGGCAGATGTACCCCCAAACTTATCTTTCAAGGCAACCCACATAGCTTGAGCTTTTTCATAACTTTCAAACTCACACATGAGATCATCTTGCATACAGCTCAGCAACGTGATGCGAGCAATGCTATTTTTCTTTTACCAAGCTTGATAAGCTTCTAGATCTCTCCTGTGTTGAGCTGAAGTTCCATGCTCGGGTTGATCCATGGTGTGGTTGAGGGTTTCCAAAACCTCTTGCTCCTCAAGCATGTACTGAACCTTTCGGTGCCAAATATCATAATTGTCACCGTTCAGCTTCTCACCCTTATTGAGATCAACCACAATGGTTTTGGATGCCGAAGTCATAATCAATTGCTATAACACATTAACATATTAAACGCAGAATCAATACTAGCACATTTTTCAAAGTAACACACATATTTAATTTGCAGCAAAAACAAACTAAATTAATGATAATTTAACAAAAGACACAGAAACAAAAGTTCACTATGTTCCCAATCAACTTCTATGTACGATTGTTCTATTATCATTAATTAGTTTAATTTGCACAAATTTTAAGTTCTAGGAGAGAACTCCCTTGAATTCTACCAACCTACGAACTCCCACTAGGAAAAATAACTATATGACCTCATGTAATTACTACATTTTTCCATTAACACAAAAGTATAAATATAAACCAACGTGCAAAAATAATCATGCTATAATTAGAATCATAATCGCAATTCAACATGTAATGGATTTTCTACCATTGTTCAAATTTTCCAGCAACTAGAAAATTGCAAGTATATTAAACTATATACATGATATCATTGAACCAAGCTCTACACAGCATATATGACATCATTTGTACACAAGCTAGCTACTGTATTTCCTAAACCACAAGAAAATACAAGCTACAAATGAATAAACTATGCACTAATACCTTAAAAATACACGTACTTAGGGTTCCATACACAATTTCATACATTTATAAAATTCAAATATAAAAAATAAATATACCACAGTGTAGATGACACTCATATGAACCAAACACAGCCGACCACGCTCCAATCGGAGCTCCCACGCGCCTACATGCGCCACCTGAGTGCGCCGCGCATGTGGCGCATGCGCCAGCGAGCCAAACGACTCATGGCCAGTTCGATCGGTCCGACCGTTGACCAGTCAACGGTCGGGTCGGGTCGGGTCGGATCTCGGGTTGGGTCGGGTCACAGGTCGGGTCGCCGGCCGGCCAACTGCCGCTGGCGATGACGTCATCCCAACGGTTGCCGACCGTTGGGTGACGTCACAGTGACGTCATCACGCGCTGGCTTTGCCAGCGCTTCAGGCGCGTGGCGCCCACTCACAACGGCTTCTGGCCGCGCTTGTGGGTGCCTCCGGCGTCTTCCGACGGCGCTTGACCCATCGCCGAACTCGTCTCGATGAGCTCTTTAACCCTGTATATTCAAAAATTAATTTTGGCCAAAAAATTATTTCGAAAAATGGCCAAAACCGTACGGGTGTACGCAACCCCGAACCCGTTCTTCGCTTCGGTTCGAATTCGAGTTTTCAGATTGCAATTCCGACCAATAAACATCAAAAACAGTGTAGAATACAATCTCTTGATCTCAATATCAAATGGTAATTGAGAAAACTCGATGAAAAACAAGGCAGAAAACACGACCGGGCTTTGATACCACTAATGGAATTCAAGTCGGCGGAAGACGACTTACCTGATTCTGATGTGCAAACAGTAAATAGCCCCGGAACGATTGCTGAATTGCCGATGAAACACGAACAAAATTACCTAATGTTGGTCTGGATGCAATTACAAGGAAAACACCCGATTTCCACGGCATAAATGCCGATTGTTCTTGCAAAACTGAAATGGAATGCCTTCTTCTTCTTTGATGGAAATGGAGAGAAATTTTGGTGCGAATGATCTGCCAACCGATCCAACAGTTGTGTTCGGGAGGCTTTTATACGTCTCCCTTCGTACCCCTCCATTAATGTCTTTCCATCGTAACGCATCAAGACGAAACGGTGCATTCCAATCACACCCCTTCATGAACGTACCAGCTAAAGTACAACACTGTTTTTTTGAGAACAATTTCTAAGCATTTTAAAACGTTTGGTAACTATCCGAAATTTTTACTCCTGAAATAAAATTGCATTTGGTACCGTTCTCAAAATTTCTAATCCAAACTATTTTCTTTTATTTTTATTAATGATGTTATTACTTTTTTTCTTTTTTCTTTTCTTTTTTCATTCTCTCTTCTTCTTCAAGCTTTGGCCCACTGCCGGCCTCGGGATGACCGGCGACCGGCCAGATGAGGGTCGGCAACCTTATTGGAGCGTCACTGGTCCTGGCAAGGCCACACCTCGTCAGCTGACCCTCGATAGCCATGGCTTGATCAAGCCTCACTTGGTCAGGCGAGGCTTGCTGGTGGCCGAGGTAGGGCCGTGCGAGGCTCGCTGGCAAGGCCAAGGCTTGCCAATGGCTAGGTGAGCCTTAGCTAGTTCACCGATGGTTGGGGGAGGCCCACCTGGCCACCGGCAAGCCTCGGCCTTGCCGATGGCTGGGCGACCCTCTGGCAAGCTTGCTAAACCTCGCCCAACTAGTAGTCGGCAATTGGTGGTGGTGGACGGCGGCGGTGGTGGAAGAAGAAGAAGAGAGAAGGAAGAAGAACAAGAATAAAAGAAGAAGAGAAAAGAGAAAAAATAAATTTGGGTTGGCTTGATTCTGGAATTGTTCCCTGGAGCAAAAGAACAAATTTTTTTTTTTTTAACTCATTGATTCTATTTTAAATCTATTCCCAAAAACAAAAAAAAATTACCATATAAATTTCCGTTCCAAATATATTTCTAGGAACAAAAGAATAGAATCAAACACTATTTGGCAAATTGCTAAACGCGCCCTTAGCATTCATTTGGTAACATTTCTATTTCTTTGTTTTTCTGTTCTTTTGTTTCCCGAAAGAGAAAAAGAACAAAAATCTATTTGTATCATTGAATTAATTTTTCTAAATCCTCGAATAGATCAGTGGCCAAAAAACAAATTTAGAATAGAAACAATGAGTAAAAAAATCTATTTTGTTATTCCTAGGAACAAAAGGAGAAAGATCATTTTAGAGAAACAAGCTCAATGTAACCCGATGCTTGTCTTTACACAATTGAAACAAGGTCCAAGTGAGACCTACATCTAGACCGGTCTCCTAACCTAATCCGAGTCCCCATTTTTCAGGAAAAAAATATAAAAATTCAAAATTCAAAATTCAGAAATTTAGAGAAAAATTTAGAAATTAGATTTTGAGTAGTTTTTACTAGATTTTAGTCTTAATTCTAGTTTAGAATTAGTCTAGCATAAAAAATGTGAATTTTTTTAATGGAAATTTGATTTAAAATTGAATAAGCTCTTAATGCTTTATCATATGAATTTTTGAATGTTGTTTTCTTTCGGAGATAATGCTAGGTTGCGATAGCTTGGTGCCCCTGAGACAAGATGTCTTCTTCCCATAAGATTCCATTGGAGACATCCTTTAAGATCATATGCAATTCTGTTTTAATAGAAAATTATAGGGCTCTAAACAAGTCTATTGCATTACCATTTGTCTTGTGTTCATAGCAGTCAAATAAATCTGTGCTTCATGGATTTTTTATGTCATTTACTTGAAGGTTTGATGAGCTTATACAAATAGGCAAACCGACTTTAGGATTGCCTCCATTGTCAGTTATTTTGTCATTGTCCATTCCATTGGGTAACATTTGCCTTCTTTGTAGAGCCAAAAAAGCTCAAAAAGTCTACATACTTGTTATTGTAATGCCCAAAGATTTATTGTCAACCTCCTCATATTGTGCGTTTTAAACTAGTGAGACACTTTGCTATCATTTTCAATCATCCATCTTTGACTAACTATTAAATTGGATATTTTAAGGCCATCTTAGAATATCTGGGTCAATTAAATCTTTAAAAGAGTTCAGTTTTATCCAAACATGAATTGTTAAGTCTTCATTGACATTTTTACAATTAAACAAAAAATTGAATACAAAAATTTGTAGGGTCATATCAAAAGCATTTCTATTATTTTCTATTTTGAAAATATAAATTTTATGCAGTTACTAAACGCATTCTTTTGCTCAAAAACTCGTCCAAGGAATATAAATAGAAAAAATTATTTCTGAACAAAAATTATTCTCAAGAATAGAAACGTATTATTCGAATTTTGGTCTAGATTATGAACCTCATGTAACTATTATTTAAATTATAAGCTTTGTTGTACTATTGAAAGTATCATGTATTATTTAGTCTATACCGACTCTTTTAGATTTTGTCTATTCTACAATGTTCGGCGCAATCTATAATATGCTTTGTTGACCATAGTAGTCATTAAAATGTCCATATTACCCTTAACCTCAGCTATGTAAAGCGAGGTGATGTTTGAATCATAGGTAGAGTCTGGAGAAGAGAAGATTTTGCAAATTTCTACTATGTTCTCTCTGATCTCTTATGAATCTTTCTCCTCTAGGCATGGTGATAATGGAAAGATGCACCGAATACGATGAGTGGTTCATCAAGTATACTCTCCTCTTGCCAACCTAAGTAGATCCTGGGGATGACAATGAAGGCCAGAGGGTCTCAGGGTATGTGCGCAGGGTTAACATACCTGTCTCGAATTTCATTAGTTTTACTCTTTAATCGTTCATGTGTCACCAGCTTATTCCTTCTCTTTTTTTTTTGTTTTTTGTTTTTTGGTGGTGAATTTCAGAGAAAGGATTCAAGTTCTGTCGGGGTCGTTCCTACTGTGACCATTTGTGGATGAATCGTTCGCAAATTTTTCGCCGTACATGCTTCAGCATGATTTGGAGGCTGAAGGTGGACGCTCCGATGATTCCGATGAGGATGAGTCCTCTGATGGTCCTTTCGACGTCCCCAGCGTAGAAACGTCTACGTCGATCGTCTCAAGCGATGGAGGGTAATCTATTCTGTGCTATTCTGCATTATTTTTCTCCTTTTTCTTTTTCTTTTCCTATTTTTCCGTCACAAATGGCACAGAAGAAAAAGGAAAAAGAAAAAAAAATTGAAAAAAAATTAAAATATTATTAAAAATTATCCACATCAAAGCCGACACACCCTAGTCAACAAAATCCATTAAAATTAGCTATAAATGACTGAATTGGCACCAAGTAAAAATGTTTAGAACTAAATTGGCACAAATGTAAAATGTTCAAAACTTTTTTTAACACTTTTCCCTCAAGCAAGGCGATGAGTCTCAAGATATTGACATCACAGTTACTTCATGATACATTCCTCAAGTCGGGTTATAATATCGTTATGAGCATCAGAGGTCTATTGCAATTTAATATTTTTGAATGCCTTATTTATAAACTTGGAGCATGATTCTAGATTACGATTGGAAAAGTCTATGGAACGTGATTAGTGTTTTATAGTATTCAAGATCGTAATTATTCTACGATATTTCCCCCAAGTTCGATTATTATATTCTTATCAGTACTAGAGGTCCACTGGAAGTTACTCTATTTGACTTTCCTATTTATCTACTTGGAGCAAGATTTTAGAGTTAGGTTTTTTATTAGAAGAGTCTGTGGAATATGTTTGGATTCTCCTAGTTAATATGGTCATGAAAGTGACCAAGTTTCAAGCAATTGTTTGCATGTAAGTTTTGCCAACAGGTATGCGGCCCTACTAATAAAGGAATTAGGGGTGTGGGGCCGGAGAATACTAGGTCCACATTCGATCTCCGTGAGCACCCCGCGCGCGCATATATATATATATATAGAAAAGAGGATTGATAACAGAAATAAAATAAAATAAGAGTTGTGCGATCCGGGGCCTCTTGGCTTGCACTAATCAACAACTTCTGACATCTATTTATGAATTTCCTTCCAGAATTTAATGACAAAAAACCTATTCAATTTTCCAAAAACTATGAAAAAATAATTTAGGATTCCACATTATAATATTTGAATATTTTAAAAAGATTCAAGTATTAGGGATTCGATAAATGGTGAAGTGTGAGTTGTGTAAATTCACAAAAGGAGAAGTCAATTCAGACGGCTGAAAGGATAAACTTAAGCTCTTGATGTTACAAGGGATTTCTTCATCATGATTTGCTGTTCATAACCACTTTTTTCTTCTTCTTTTTTGCCTTTTTGGTTTTTAAATGATAGTACCCAAATTGACTTCTCCAATTAATATAGGGATGTCCTCTTCCACATCATATGCTTGAAAAGTGGGTATCACTAAATGTCATGACTCGTGATACACAAATCTCCATTAAACTTCTTTTGACACAATACAGTTCTGATTTACAAGCCTTTGTTTACTTTGTTTCCTTTCCTAGGGCATCTTATTATTGTTAATTTGGACAAGTTATGATCTTTAAATCATTCTATAGAAGTTGGATGATCTTGAATTGCTTATGTGGCTCATAAATTATTTTGATTGTTGTGAATTCTTTAATCCTTATTTACCATCTAACTGAGTTTTTATTGCATCAGGTTGCACAGCTTTTCCGAGCAGCTTTTGAACGGCTAATGGTGCTTATTTACCCTTCTTGTGCTTGATTGACACTTGGGGCAAAGGTTTGATACTTGAGAGTGTCTTCTCTTCTGGCCTCACTATGTCATTGAACTGGCACCATGCTCTTGCTATGCATGCCAAAACGCAACTTTCGGCAAGCTTTAATGAGCCGGAGTAGTTTCATTCTGCAGCTCTCCAACAATTTAGGCATATATGGAACATTGATATTTCAAACCCTCGCGGCAGTTTCTAGCTTCATCTTTACTATTTCCTTTCAGTATTGCCTGTGTGCTAGTTTGTTGACAATTCTATAGATTTTTCTTGTCATCTTCTCTTGATGCCTCATGTCTTAATACGTGCGTTCATTTTCGAAAACTTTATAGGTCTATGTTCCTGAGTTTGTATCATGTCTTTGTGCCAAAGAAATTTTGGCATGAAAATGTTCTTGTGTACATGTAGTTCGCTTTTGTGGCTTGACAAAATCACGCGATGCGGTGGGAAAATCTTAAAATAATTTTTCCTTTTCAGGAATATCAAAAGCGCCCATCCCAGTGGTGATTTCAAAATCAGTCAAGAGCAACTTGCTTTGATGACCAGAAACAAAAACTTATCTACTTTGGAGGACCTTGGAGGCTAATCTTACATAAAGAGCATGCTTCGTGCTTTCTGTTGAGAAAATTGTGGCATCTGCCTTGGTATTTAAAGTTATATGTGTTGCATCCCAACAATTCTGTCTGTCGTTCTATCCCCTTTCTATTAAGAAAAATGTGGCTTTCCCAAGGGGCCATTTCCCTAAAAACCCGAAACTTTAGATCCAATTCCAATTTACCCCAAATTTTTTTTGTCTTAGAAAACACCCTAAACTTTAAGTTTTAGTTCCAAATTTGTAATGAATTTTATTTTGTCTTAAAAAAATCGCCTACTTTTAATATATTCTCAAATCTAGCCCATGGTCCAATCCCAACTAAATGTAGCATTCCCATGTTGATAATAGATATACATCGACAATATGACATGGAAGATTATCTTCAATATAAAACTGTTCTAGGATACAAAAATTAGTGAGAGGTTCCTTTAATGATGTCTTACTAATGTTATTACCTTTTCTATTAATTCATGACTTCTGTCGTTCTAGCATCTCAAATATTCAGCAGATACACCAGACAGATGCCTTGAAATCCTTCTATGGAACTGGTTCATAGTCTTGAAGTCCCTAGATGCCTCATGGTATCTTTCTGTGCTAAGATGCGTTGCAATATGTTGGTAAATTTGGTTGTAGTCTTGAAGTCGGTTCATGTCTGGAAGTTGTCTTGTTCTTATATTTACTACAAGGTGGATAGATTGCAAGGTGTTAAAAAAATGTGGGATCTTAGTTTGCCATGTTTTTAGAAAAATTTTCATCGTCATGAATGGCTCTCGATTGTTCATTTCTTTGGTCTGCTTATACCTGTGCACTTATGTTGTGCCTTGACTTTGAACTCTTTTCATCCAATAATTTTATTGCTTGGATATCTCTTTGATCTTGGAGTTCAGGCAGATATTGGCCTTGCAATGGGTATTCAAGGGATGGAAGTTGCAAAAGAGTCTTCGGACATTATAATGGGTATTCTGCCTGAATTTCCAAAGCGGAATTCAGCATGCTCATGATGACAGAGTTTATTGTTTGATTGAACTTTTCTGGAAAGAGGTGTCAACTAATGGCAATGAGTTATGGTGGAGCTTCAGCTCATTAGTTACTTGGGAGAGTTCTCTCTCTGGAAAGTTGTCTACTTACTTTACTAGATGGTACTGTGCATATTTACTTGACTCAGATACGTAGTCAAGATTCCTCAAACGAGTACTCCACACTACTAAAACTTCACCTGCAAATTTGGAAAATATTCAGATTTGGAAAACAGCAATAGAATTGGGTGGTGGCAAATCTCTTTTGACTTACTGATTAGCTGATTCTTTTATTCTACATTGTCAACTTAATTGGGGGTTATGATTTTGAATCTGGGTGCTTTTGGTTGATTAATCCTTAGAAAGTGTAGTGATGCTTGACAGACCTCAATTTATCTGAATATGCAAATATTCAAAAATTTATCCAGTGTCAGCTTACAGTTAATGTTGCAGCTCTCATCTTTAACGTTGTTGCTGCTTTTTCCTCAGGTGATCTTCCACTGAATGCAGTGCAGGTACTCTCTCTCTCTCTCTCTCTCTCTCTCTAGCACATGTGGGCGCCCCTACCCATTATTGCTTCTCTTTGCTCACTCTAGTCTTCTCTAGGTTAATCTGATCATTTTGGACACCCTTGGTGCAGTAGCACTGGCTACCGAGCCTCCAACTGACCACCTTATGCATACGCCTCCAGTTGGTAGGAGGTGAGAGTTCCCGGATGTTATTATTGGGTGCAACATATGTGAAGAATTTTGGTCACAAGCTTAGAGATCCTATTTTTTTCTTGTCAACTCAAATCCCCAGTTTCTTAAGATGTATATTGGGATGTCTTCACTTGCTGGAACCTGTTATTTATCCTTACTCTTCGACTACGCACTGAGGGGTGATTTTCTCAATTGCAAAGAACCTCTTGTCACAAATATCATGTGGAGGAATTTATTGATACAGGTATAGCCACTAACATTTTATACGAAAGGGTTTTTGCTGGCTTCTTGCTCCTAACAGTGGATTTTTGGGTCTTTAGCCTGCCTATCAAATGAGTGTCCTGCTCGTTCTCAATTTCCGTGGTATAAGCTTTTACTGAAATTGGAGTATGGTAGGACCGGTCATGCTCACAAAGTGAAGGATACCCTCATCTTTGTCTTTTGCCAAGTAAGTTTGGTTCCTCACAGTCAAAGAAGACCAAACGATTAGTCTTTCTGGGCTGCTATTGTTGAGATTACTTATGCGTTTGCTTACGGAATTGAATGGGTCGGATCTCTAGTAAGAACATTTGGCAATAGAATTGTTTCACCAGCTAAGAAGACTGAACGAAACGCGAACCGTACTTCAACGTCGAATCTTTTTCTAAGGCAAGGAAACAAATTGACACTTGTCCTCCAAAGAGAACGCCTCCTTAGGCAGTGTGCCATCTAGCACACTCGTCCGTCGACCCACGGCCGCGCCTGCTTTCAAGCGCCGAAGCTCCGGTAGGCCCCGGCCCTGTTCTTGTGCCCCGTTTTGGCCGCGCCGGGCCGGAGCTCGCGGTCGTCCAGCTCACGCGAGCTCCGGCCCCGACCTTCCTTTGTTTGCTGGGCGCGTCCTGGATTGCTTGTCGAGGGTTGCGGCTCGGGTTTGAGCCTCGGTTGAGCGGAGGATCTCTCTTTTCCATTGTGCATTCCACCCGCTCGACGAAACGCCTGAACTAGAGATCTAGCTTTCGCATCTTTGTTTCGTGCCGGCGTTGATTTGTCCGGGCGTCGTCTCGTCCGGTCGAGGCATCCCGGCGACGCAGGGCTTCTAGGCGTTGGCCCGTCTGGTTGGTTCGACGCGTGCGCTCCCGCCATCGTCGAACAGAGCAAAGGAGGAGGGGGCCCGTTTCGGTTGCCCCACGAGATCCCGCCACGGCCGCACCCTCAGCCGCCGTCTCGATGTGCCGGGACGTATCTTGGCCGGCCGCCCAGCCGTCGGAGCCCCGGCACGCCGTCAGCTGAGCCGAGACGAGCGGCGACGCTCGGCGCCGTCGTGTTTGTCGAGGCGAAGCGGACGCGGCCAAGGAGGGCCCAGTCGGGTCGGCACGCGGATCCGGTTGACCCGGTTGGCCCGGGTTCTGGGCTAGGGCTTGTTTGGTCCCGGGCTGCGCGCTCAGGCTGGCCTCGACCGGGTCGGACGCGGGGGTGCGATCCGGATCCTTTTTACATAATATAATATAATTGTGAGAATTGGACATGACTTAGGGGGAACTTTTTCATACAGAATTTGTTTCTCCTCTGTTCCAGTGAAGTTGAATGTGGTGAAATGAAGGTCGTTACGTGCTTGCAGTTTGATAAAGGCCTGTTGACTAAAAGACCCGACTTATCGTGATTTTCATAGGAGAAGACGGGTTGTTCTCAAATAATATCAAATAAGTCTGATTTCAGCCAAGCCATAGTCGCATTTGGCTTTCTCATGAACTTTACACGACAACTTTAAGGTTCTTTAATTTCAAAAGGCATTTCACTGTTTTCATCTCTGAGGCCCCCACCTTTGGGTTTCTTCCATTTTGGGACCAGATGAGACCGCTGGCTAAAACATCTTTTTATCCCCTAAGCAAAGCTAAACCGATTTATAGACACATTAGAATTACATTTGTTGCGACATAAAGGAAAATAGTCAGGCCATGCTTTTGAGAGTTACTTCTGCTAAAGCCTAGAGGGTTTTGTTAACCAAACATGATAGATTCAATAAGCTCGGAGGAGGTTAATATCTCATATTCTGGAAATGAAAAGTTAAAAAAGCAAGGACTAGGTTTCTCTCCCTCGCTGTACAAGATATCTGTGACACACCCTTTTAGCTTGCGATAGAGCAGACCATGGAAATGGTACATGGCATCTCCGACCGTCGGCGCATAGTTTCCCCTGCAACAGGCTAGAGATTTGAGGCCTTTTTGAACGCCTTCACACAGAACAATATCTTCCATCTGCAATTCCCCAAATACGTGAGGATCGTAATGCCCAAGTGTTGGTTCTACAGCATGGATATATGTCTTACTTTCTTATACCTGGACTCTTTCACTATCTTGCAGTGTGTTCTCTACGAAAATCTAGTCATCCTGTAATCAAAGGAAGCAGATAAGATGAATCACTGAAAATGATGGGAAATTTGAAGGAGAAAGAAGCTTGAACCTGAATAGCTATGGACATCTAACTTGACCATGTTGAGAAAACTTGCACAATTAATTCCCCATTAACTGGAACACCATCATAAGATTCAGCATCATGATATAGCGTTAAATGCGTGGAATGATGAATTTAAGATGATCCCACAGGACAAATGAATTAATGGATGTGAGTAGTGTCAAAAGTGACAAGGAATGAACTAGAATATGAAAACAGAGTTTCTGGAGGACAATGAAAACTGGTTGTTTTACAGGATATGATAGTAGAATAAATGAGAACATGCACAGATCCGTGTCTTTAGCTACTTAGCTCTACTTTCTGAAGGCATGCTGCACTATGACGTACTCTATTGCCGCTAACCTTTCCTGGGGTAATAACTATCAGCCAAAGGGCTGAAGGCATGCATATTCAACGCCACATCTTGTGAAGTATTCATCACCATGTAGCACTTTATCCTTACGAGGTTCAAAAGGTGGTTCTCATGCGTAACACTTTGTTGCGCATGGCACTTAGTTTTACGGATGAGTTACAAAGACTGAGCTTGATTCCACCTGGATTGGACAACTCAATTTTTAGGCCCAAATAGGTGTTAGCCGTGATTTCGAGGTCCCTAATATTTTTATTGGGCTAGTCTGGCCCATTTCAGACCTTAACTTCTTCGGCCTAGACTGACTCGAACAATTACTAAAAAAATATAAAAATAAATAGTAGAAAGAACATTATTTATACTTAAAGCGCTTCAATAAAGTCCATATAAAAAACACAGTAATTTTTTAGGCCCAAAATATAACAACTAATCTACTAAAAAGAAAAATTAGGCTCGGCCTGAGTCGGCTTGGGGCCAAAGACATTGAAAACTGGACCTTTCGACCCATGCTCACCCTTACTGAGTTCTTACATTTCATAAATATTGATCCATAGTCAGTGCATATACTTGACATTCGATATCACACTTGACAAATACATATTAATACAAGCGATCTGATTTACATATAGAATATGATATATGATTTACAAATACTAAAGACATTAAAATCCATAAACTCGATCAATCAACGTTTCACTTGTCAGACATCAATTTTTTTCACTTCAATCGGATCAATATCTTCTGGTTCTCTTTTCTCTAACTCAAGAAACATAGACTGAATACCCCACTAGTCTCATTCTATACATCAAAATCTCTCTTTCGACCAAATGGACTTGTATATAATCTGATCTCTCTTTAGCAGTGGATTGATGCATTGATTTGTCACGAGTCATGAATCAACTAATTACAAAAACTATTGCTAACTAAGCTAATATGTGAGTGGCGTCCAAAATCTCATGATTGTGAACGATTTATCTTTAAACTAAAACTGGGGACAAGAGCATGAACTATGAAATACTATTACATAGCCACTAAAATAGCGTGGCGACTGGGTATAATTTGAGAGTGGATTCATTGATTACGCATTTGACGGAATGACGAGTCTTCATCTCCGTGGACTTCTTAATCTTCACGTAATTGACGGGGCATTAATAGACTAAGCAAGTCCACCACTGCGTATTGAAGTCAATAGGACATGTGTCCTAAGCAGGACCTTAAAAGGCTTTGACCACCGGGAAAATCTGGGTAGAGCCTGGGTGAGGGTTCGAGAAACATCCTCCCCCCATTGGAGACCCCGTTCACACCCCCTTCGGGGGGCTAGGGCTCCACGCTGGAGCCCGCGATGCCGATCCCCGGAACCAACCGGGCTAGGTACAGGCAATGAAGGTGCCCGGCCAAGAAACTAGCCGGGGTAGACGGACGGACATGATGGAGTAAAACCACTTTGTTTAATTGACGGAATAAGTTCCATCATTAATAATTAAGAACTGGACAATGCTACATTGTATATTTAATATTTATATACCGAACCACATGGCAGACTTTGATTGGACGATAAGTCATATGCAACAATTAAGAAAAATAATTAGTGTGTTTGATATTTCTCTTTCTAGTTTTTTCTTGAAAAAGTGAAAGCGAAGAAGACGTGGAATAGGACTCTGACGCCGCCTGGGTCGCGGGTCGTGCCACCCCTAGGCGGTGGTCACCGAGGATGGACGACCCTTAGGCGGCGATAGTGGCTGCCGGAGAAGCCCGATGGGCGAGGAAGAAGATGAACAGGAAGAAGATGGGCGGGGAAGAGACGATGGACGGTAACGCGGTTGCATTTCCAAAATGCCCAATGCCCAAAGAACCTCCTCCCCAGCATTCAGCTTTCAGCATTGGGAATGCTCACATTTGGCAAATGAGCATTCAAAAACACTTACCAAACACAAAAAAATTTCCCCAATGGACTTTGGGGGCCTAAAGCCTCTTGGGAAAGTCGAACCAAACGGGACCTAACACTACAAGCATTACAATAATGCGCACTATCTGGCAGGGGCCGAGTCATCAATTTGTTTGAATAAAATTTGTCAGTGGGAAAATGATAATGGGGAATGGAAATTCAGTTTTCTATTGCAACATCCTTTATACTCAAATCACGTAAAAGTCTCTTTAAGCATTATTGACCTTTGTCTGACAATTGTTGAAGCTTATTCAAATTGTTTTTAAATCGCTATACCGAAACGTATCGTAAACCTTATATAATTTGTGCCAGTTCAATCCATCTGGCCAATTTTGATCGGCCGACACTGATGTGAGATTTTTTAAATAATATTTTAATAATTTTCTAATTTATATATATATATATATTTTTTTTTCTTTATTTTTTTCCTCTTTCCTTAGGGGCAGGATGCCCTTGCCAACGCTGGGCAAGAGTATCGCAGCTCTTGTTACCTTACTCACCTAGATCAAGCAAGGGCGTCATGGCCCACGCTAGATCTAGGTGAAGGGCCATGCTCCCACCCCCTTGTCGGTGAGGGTTGGACACCCTCGTTGGCCTTGTGGGAAGGGAAAAAAAAATTAAAGAAAATAAATTCAAAAAATTATAAAAGTATTATTTAAAAAATTGCTACATTAGTACTGATGGGTCAAAGTTGACCAGATGGACTGAACTAACATAAATATACTGAATTGGCTAAAAAGAAAAAAATTAGAACTGAATTAACACAATTATAGTAAGTTTAGGACTTCTTTGGTAATTTTCTCCAACCTCTATGTTTGTTATACTAATTTTAACATTCAAACTTAGTGTTTTCTTGAGCAAACGTGTGAAAACAACCGTATTACACATATGTACACGTATTGGGGATCAATCCTAAGTAGAATTAAGAAAATTCACTTACTGGTGGTCCAATTTCAAATCCGGACAGCACCTCTATCTCATGGATGACCACCTAAACACCGTGAAATAAATTAGAGTTCCCTCCAGACTTCATCCACACATAGTAGAGTCTTGGTTGGCCATTCTATAGGAATCAAACATATGATGGACTGATACATTTTCACGCATGGCTCTTGTTCCGCCACTTCCTAAGAGTCAAATAAACCGTATAAAATAGTTACTCATTATTCAGTTTATGAATATAATTTTATTTTTTCAGCATTTACGTAATTTATTTAGTACTTTCCAAATGTTCGTTTAAACATTATATTTACATGGTGCAACCACAAAATCAATCCTTCGTATGCCAAATCACACAGATAAATTCCTTTTATCACAATTGCATAATATCTTGATTGATGTTGACATATCACTAGATGTCAAAATTTCACAATATTTTAATTCCAGCAAGCAATCATCTCAATGTTACATACGCAAATCACCAATTGAGTAAGTGATTGACCATCTCTTCCAGGGATAGAAAATGCTATGATAGTACACCACATGGATGAAATTCTATGATGCATATTGCACGGTCGATCCCGCTGATATACCCAAGTGCTCTTACATGAAAGATTTCGGAGATGGCTCTCATAAGTTCAAGATGTGATTCCTAACATATAGCACTTTACCCTTACGAGGTTCAAAAGGTGGCTCTCATGCGTAATACTTTGTTGCTCATGGCACCTAGTTTTATGGGTGAGTTACAAAGATTAATCTTGATTTTGCCTAGATTGGCCAATGTCAATTTTCAAGCCCAAATAGGTCTAAGCCGTGATTTCAAGGTCACCAATATTTTTATTGGACCGGTCTGGACCATTTCAGGCCTTTAACTTCTTCGTCATAGACTGAGTCAAACAATTACTTAAAAACTATAAAAATATATAATAAATAAAAATATAAAAATAAATAGTAGAAAGTGCATTATTTATACTTAAAGTGCTTCAATAAAGTCGATATAAAAAAATAGAGTAATTTTTTTGGCCCAAAATATAATAACTAATCCATTAAAAAGAAAAATCAGGCTAGGCTTGAATCGGCTTGCCAAAAAACATTGAAAACTAGCCCTCTCGATTCATGCTCACCCTTATTGAGTTCTTATAGTTCACAAATATTGATCCATAGTCGGTGCATATACTTGATTTTCGATATCAAACGTGACAAATGCATATTAACAGAAGCGATCTGATTTACATATGGAATAGGATATGCAATATACAAATACTAAAGACATTAAAATCCATAAACTCGATTAATCAACATTTCACTCGTAAGACATCAAATTTTTTTTTTTTTCACTTTAATCAGATCAATATCTCCTAGGTCTCTTTTCTCTAACTCAAGAAACACAGACTGAATACCCCACTAGTCTCATTCTATACATCATAATCTCTCTTTCGATCAAATGGACTTGCATTTAATCTGATATATCTCTTTAGCGGTGGATCGATGCATTGATTAGTCATGAGTCATGTATCCACTAATTACAAAAACTATTCCTGACTAAGCTATTATGTAAGTGGCGTCTAAAATCTCATGATTGTGAACGATTTATCTTTAAACTGAAACTGGGGACATGAGCATGAACTATGAAATACTATTACATAGCCACTAAAATAGCGTGGCGACTGGGTATAATTTGAGAGTGGATTCATTGATTACGCATTTGACGGAATGAGGAGTCTTCGTCTCCGTGGACTTCTTAATCTTCACGTAATTGACGGGGCATTAATAGACTAAGCAAGTCCACCGCTGCGTATTGAAGTCCATAGGACATGATGGAGTAAAACCACTTTGTTTAATTGACGGAATAAGTTCCATCATTAATAATTAAGAACTGGACAATGCTATATTGTATATTTAATATCTATATACCGAACCACATGTCAGACTTTGATTGGACAATAAGTAATACGCAACAATTAATAAAAATAATTAGTGTGTTTGATATTTCTCTTTCTAGTATTTTCTCGAAAAAGTGAACGCGGAGAAGACGTGGAAATAGGAATAACACCACAAGCATTACAATAATTACTTAATGGACGAAATGGCGCACTATCTGGCAGGGGCCGAGTCATCAATTCAGTGTTGCAATTACCGTTTGAATAAAATTTGTCAGTGGGAAAATGATTATGGGGAATGGAAATTCAGTTTTCTACTGCAACATCATTTCTTCTCAAATTACACAAAAGTCCCCTCAAGCATTATTGACGTTTGCCTGACAATTGTTGAAGCTTATTCAAATTGTTTTTAAATTGCTATACCGAAACGTATTGTTATTATATTTTTCCCACATTGGTCTTAATTATGTTACCTATAGTTATTTAATTTTCATTAATTTCGATTTCATCGGAGTTAACTTCCACATTGAATTAAAACTCATGAATATGAAGATTTGTCATGTAATCTCGAGAGATTGATTCCATTTAACTTTTGCATGCTTAATAGATTGTTGGGTTCCATTTAACAGTTGTAGGAGCAAACATATGTAGATAAAAGTGAACCCCTCAAATCATTTAGGAGTTGTATGTAGATCGTCTTCACAACTAAAATTAGTTTGATCATCCTTAAGAAGTTCTGCTCACTGGAATTTGACTCCGCGACGAAATACTTTATATCAAAAGTCTTTCTTCAGTTTTCATTTTCAGAAGAGATAAGTTCTGTGGTAATTTTGGATAGAAAATATTATAGGCACACATGAAAAATAATAACTTCACTTTAAACGGAACTAAAAGTACACAAACTTTGCCAAAATATTATTGACAGTAGAGTGTGAGGACATAAGATGCCATGTCGGAATTTAATCGACGATGAGGTATCCATAAATTACAACAAAGATACACTTCATTCCACTTGGCAATTAGTCTAAGTGGTGAACAAAAAAGACTCAAAGCCCGAAAGGATGGACCGGCTCAAATTGGACAATACCAAATAGTCAGGATTTCCGACTGCGCTTTTTTTTCTCTTAGGCCCAAAAACGCTTGGAATGGCTCAAACTGTGTTTTTAGAAATATTTATAAATTATAAATGTGTACAAAAATGATTATTGAGGCAACAATATAATAAATAATCCATCTTAATTATAATAAAAAAAAATGCGGGCAACGTCTGGACCTGCCTAGTTTATTCGGTCCAAGCCTTTTTATTTAACTTCGGACCGAGCCGCCTCGTGGATCGGGACCGGAAATTCCACGGATGTCAATCCTTACGTAATTGATGGGTTATTACTTGACTTCTCTTTCTTTCATTTTATTGGGGAATCGTCGTCGGCTTACATGACAGATTTGATGGAATGTCCAGTCTTCATTTCCAATCTGTTCAGTCTTCATTCTTCGGGAGATAGAAAGCAATATTTAAGGTATTAAGCAATATTCTTATTCTGTTATTTGTTCGGTATCCTCCTCCCTTTCTTCTTTGATATTACCTTCCATATTGCTTTCTCCCTCCTCAACTTTTTAAGATGTTTCCTGTTAGATAATGCCATATTAAATGATAATATGAATGTTCTTAACCACAGAATGACTGTTAACAATATGTAAAATTTCTATAAAACAATTTCAGTATGTTTGAAATATGAATAATACTACCTTCACACACAGAGATTTTAGTAGCATTTCAAGGAAAAGACACTTGAAGTGTTAAAAATTATGTACGGCGCTCATTTTAATGTTAATTTTTTTTATCATTTAAGTGCCACTTTTTTTAAAATAAAAAAAAATCATTTAAGTGCCAAATCCAATCTGCATCATCAAAAATCTGATGTAACCATATTTTATTAATTTCTCAGCCCTACGTGGCTCGTCGGTGTACCCAATCAACATATAACCCCTAAATGATGTCGTCTAAAAGTTGTAAATAGTAATCATTTGAGTGCCAAATTTTGTTTAAAGTGAACAATTCAATACCAATCGTTGTTAAAATGCAATCACTTCAATACCAAGCATGCCACATGGAAATGTCTTGTGGATTGGATTTTTCAAATAATATGCCAAGTCATATAAAAATTTTAATTATAAAAGTCATGTATCATTTTTGGCTGGAATTTCTCATCTTTGGTACTTAAATGATTCTGCAAAAATTTTTGGTACTAAAATGAGTGTCATACACAACTTTTGACACATTTATTGCACAATACTATGCTATATATAATATTAGTGTACACAACCATATAAAAAACTATGAGTGGACAATAAATCATATTTAATGCATCTTACGTCATTGCCTAATCTTTCTATTGGCAAGTGAATCTTGCAAATTGATGATAGTAAAAAGTATAGGACAGTAATTTTGCTCGAAAAAGTCAAGGAAAGAGATACATCTGTGAACATAAGAGCAGAGGGCTTTCACCTACTGAACTTCACTACCACTCAACATTCAAAGAACATTAGCCATCAAATATGAAATAAAGGAATTCGAGTTCAATATAATTGGTTATTATTTCTTTGTTTGAAAAAAGAAGAAGAAAAAAGCCATCCTTTTCCATCCCAAATGAAGTTTAAACCCAAAATAGTTTCTTATCCTCAACTTGTTTGATGGTTAGAATGGTTTTCAAAGTACTCTTTTGAAATCAAACACATTAAAGAAGAAAAAACATCTTCATATATCTTCTTTCAAGAACCTAAGACTTATCATCCTTTTATAGGTTCGCTTTTGACCAATTACAAATTAGTATCGCGAGGGAAGGGTGAAAAGAACTCCATTGGAGAGATTAGTTGTGACATCCTGATTTTCAGGTTCTGTTTTTGATTGAATAAGTTGGGCATTTCATCGACGCGCCTATAGTTCTTTTCTCTGAGTTGGCCACTCAAGAGATAACTAGTCTATCAGGTGAAACCGTTAAGAGATTTTAGCATAATAGACTTGAGAATTCGACCAGGAATCGATTGTTCGATCGTGCTAATCTGCAAGGGTCATTACAGCACCGTCAAAATCGATCAGAGACCAGAGATAGGTCGATTCGATAGAGAAATGTGATTACTATGTGGGTGATTCCACTTGATTGCAAAATTTTTATCGAACGGCACTAGACTGATTTTTCTGTCTTTTCTGTACCCTGTATCCATATTTGAAATCTTGAGATTTTCACAACAACCGAGAGTCGTCAATGTGTCGAAAATGTACAATGTGGCTCGAAAATAATCGATCATGAGTCAATTGCACCAAAGATTCCTAAAAGCTACCCGGTTGGTTAGGTCACGCTAAAATTGCGAAAATTTGAAATTAACCCCGAATTTGAACTCGGTTTAAAGTCCTGTCATGCCACGATTCATTTTAGGAATGTCGACTCACCTTCCGAAGATTTTTCTGCAAACCGGAATTTTTGGCGAAAAATCAAAGTAAGATTATTTTGTACCTGCAAAATTCGAGGGCCGTTTTTGGTCACGTATTTAGGATTCAAGTTGGACAAATTGATGAGGAAAAATCATGAGATGGATGATGACATCTTAGTTGGAATTATGGACTTCAATTTAGGTCCAATTGGAGAGGAATTGAAGCAAATTGGATGGAGATTGCCCAAAATTCGTAGGCCAAGGGTGCAACACACTTTTAGACCTCTTCATTGGTTTCTAAGGGAAGTTTGGGTGTGCAAGTGGCTGAGGATTGAGGGCTGAAGTGGTGGGGGCCCTTGCAATGAGCAATTGGGATATTTTCTTGGACTTTTAAGGCATTTGGGACCCTCCAAGCTGCAACTAGCTTGATCTTCCTCATTCAGCCCACTTTATCCATTGTTGAGCATTTGTGGAGCTCAAAATTGTAGAGAGAAATGAGAAAAAGCCCCCTTGCTCGTCGACCAGCCGGATCGCCTCCCCTGTTGCCCGTTCGCCTGTTGCTACCGTTTAGCGCCGCCCGTGAGCCTACGCGATTGTCCCCTGCATCCGTGCCTCTTGCTCGCCATCCCGACGCCATAGAGCCCTCTGTCCAGCCTTTCGAAGCATCGTCGTTGCCGTTCAGGCCGCCGTTGAGCACAGCCGTTGCCCGCTACAGCTGTTGCACCACCTCCTCACTATTTCAGCCAACCAGCCGCCCATTCCAGCCCTTTTGGTCCAGCAAGCAGTAGCCAAAACCAGCAAGGGGTTTTGGTCTTCGTGGCCCTTTATTAGGCCCGTCCGGACCTCCGTTGGTGTTACTGCAGGCTTGGTTGTTGCTCGCCTCTGCGTCGCCCACATCGTGGACTCACCGGATTGCTAAACTGGTGAGCTTACTCGCTAAACTCTGCTTAGGGAGTTAATTATGCTTAAGGAGTGATTAGTTTAGGTTAATTAGGGATTAGGTGGTTAGTTAGATTAGAGTAGTGATTTAATTGCTTAATTATACTTGTTAGGTGGTTAGATTATATTAATTAAGAACTAGATAGGATGTGCTATTTATTTAGATAGGTTCGGAAATTTTCTAGGCTCGTTTAGGTGGTTAGATTAGTATTTCCGGCCTAAGTTAGTATTTATTGATTTTAAATTGCATTATTTAATTAATTTTGGTATTTATTTAATTATTTAATATTTTTTGAAAATTATACCGAGATAGCTGGTGATTGGAATTTCGTGTTGATTGTAGTGGTGTGCTTAGTTTATGCAATTGGGTGTTATTTTGTGCAAATTGAGTGGTGATTGTGATTTTGAGTATTTATTTTAAAATTATGAAATTTTGGTAATTAATTAGAAATTACCGGGTGTCGAGTTTTGACATTGAAAATGTTTCTAAAGACTATATCAAACAGTGAGATTTTAAAAGGAAGGATATCAACTTTTCTAGTTCAAACTGACCGTGTACCCACACAAGATTATTTTTATCGGGTGTTTTTAATACGAAGAGAATAGGTCAAGCACATCATTTTAAATGAGGCATTTGAGTGCAATGCACGATGTCCTTGGCTGGGATTGGATGTGCGTGTGATGGTTAAGAGAACCTGTCACTCGATGTGCGTTGGGTAGACAATGCTCCTATGTGGAAAGTCCTTGACAACAGATACTGGTTGCAATAGAAATTGGACCGATGCTCTTATGTGGAAAGCCCTGGACAACGGATACCGGTCACAGCAGAAGCTGGACCAGTGCTCCTATGTGGAAAGCCATCTTAAGGTAGATGTAGCCGTGCTCAATAAGGTTAGACGATGCCTGGCTAATCCAGAGGACCGTCGAACATCAAGCAGGCCATGCCCATTGGGCTGAGATTAAAATTAGGAATGCATGATTGATTGAGTTAGACGCGTCGAATTATGGGACAAAATTGTGTGGCACGGTATGAGACGTGTCATAACGATTTGGTCTTATAATCGGGACCCCTGTGATTGTGTGAAATATGAAATGTGGCATTCCAATTGATTGAATTTGATTACTGCTCATGTCTGTGATATGAACTATGCTGATATGCAGGAAGGAACTGAGGCGAGGTGAGTCTCTATGGTTGTATGGTGGTGTGGTTGTGTGGTTAGATGCCTCTAGGCGTATTACCTTCCTAATTGGGGTTTAGAGCGTGAACTCACTAAAATTTATATCTCACCTCGTCGTGGGCTCAATTCTTTTCAGGACCGTAGAGTGGAGGATATGGAGCCGAGTTGAGGGGATCCGAGGTGTAGGTCAGTTAGGACACCTTTTGGAAATAGACTTTTGTCTATAAACCCAGTTTGTATATAAAGGCATGTTTTGTTTGTGAATATGTTTTCCTGCTTTTCTATCACATGCCGTTTGCTGTCAGGGGATTTGTTTATTCGCTTCTACATGTGCATTAAAATGAAATGGGTTGGCGACGTGTCCTGAGACGTCGCAGTTACATCAACCACCGAAGGATGGGCACGCGCTCGTGGATCGGGGCGTGACATTAGCCCAATGTCCTTATTGAAAACCACAATACTTTCCTTGTCAGACAACATTTTTCTACATGTAATAACAATAAATACTAAACATATTGTAAATGTGAATGCATTGAAAATTTGGGCCTCATTCCTTCATTAGGACTTTGGCTCTAGCGCAATAGTACCATGTTTGTAGATAGATTGTAACTAGAATTTTGCTAGTACATAACACCTTGTAAGGAGTAGTTCTATCTTAATTTTTCCCTAATAGATAGAATCTCGTGAACTTGTCGCTTGAAGAGAATATTTGTACTTTGCAAGTATAGCCGGGCGTGTTTTCAATTGAATACATTAGATGTGATAATGAGCTAGGGCTAGCAACAAAAAGAACATGATAAAACACATTTGATGGAACGTGGGGCACCAATTCATGAGGAGTTAAGATATATGAAAGTTATGACACTCAAGTGGTCGAAAAAAAGTTTATGACACTAAAGTGATTGTCATACCAAAGTTTTGGTACTTCTGATGTTCTTTCCCAACAAAGTTTGTTAAAAAGGGAAAAGAGAGGGGCAACTTTAATAAAATGAGATATAGTTTTATATTCCCTCATCATTCCTTCTCAAGATTACATGAAAGTCCTCTCAAGCATTATTACAAGCAGCCATTGAATTTTTGCTAGAGAATTGTCGAAGCTAATCAAATAGTTTTTAACTGGTCATAAAAAATATATTGTAATTATACATTTCTCACATTGATCTTCATTATTTCACCCACAGTTCTTTTATTTTTATTAATTAGATTTCACTAAAGTCAAAATTCTGGCTGAAATAAAATCCATGAAGATGGAGATTTGTTAATGTAACCTCCAGAGATTAATTTCATTTGACTTTTGTATGCTTAATAGATTGTTGGACCCCTTTCATTTGGTAGCTACATGTAGATCGTCTTCAAAACTAAAATTTGTTTGATCATCCTTATAAAGTTCGAATATGTTCAATTCCTTTATGGTCCCTTTACTTCTTGTGCTTGCATTCAAATATGTTCAAAGCATACTTTAGTGTCAACTTGAGACGAACTCGAGAGGAGATCTGTTACAACATTGGAAAGAAAGATAAACAGAATGAGAAGCTAATTTGTGACATTTTGATTTTCTGATTCTATTTTTGATTGAATAAGTTGGGCTTTTCATCGACGCGTCTATAGTTCTTTTCCCTGAGCTGATCACTCACGGGATAACTAGTCTATCAGGTGAAGCCGTTAAGGAATCTAAGTGCAATAAACTTGAGAATTTGACCAAAAATCAACTGCTCGACCGTGCTAATCTACAAGGGTCAATACGGCATCGTCAAAATCGACCAGAGACCGAAAATAGGTCGGTTCGACAGAGACATATGATTAAAGTGTGGGTGATTCCATCTGATTGCAAAATTCTCGTCGAACGGCACTAAATCGATTTTTCTGTCATTTTTGTACCCCGTGCTTGTATTTGAAACCTCGAGATTTTTACGACAACCAAGAGTCGCCAATGTGTCGAAGATATATAATGTGGCTTGAAAATAATTGACCACGGGTCAAATGCGCTAAAATTTTTTAAAAGCTACCCGGTAGGTTAGGGCATGTTAAAATCGAGTCCGATTGAAATTAACTTCGAAATTGAACCCAATTTTAGAAATTGAAAGTTCTGTCATGTCACGATTCATTTTAGGAACGTCAACTCATCCTTTGAAGATTTTTCGGCAAATTGGGATTTTTGGCAAAAAATCAAAGTTGGGCTATTTTGGACCGGAAAAATTAGAGGGTCATTTTTGGGTTCAAGTTGGTTCAATTGGTAAGGAAAATCATGAATTTAATGTGGATACCTTGGCTAGAATTTATGGGCACCAATTGGGATTGAATTGAAGGAGAATTGAGTTGGAATTGGAGGAGAAATGTCTAAATTCGTAGCTATGGGGGGCAGCAACATTTTGGACCCCTTAGGAGGCTTGTTGGGGGAAGATTTGTGAAGGAAAGTGGCTGAGGATGAGGCAGCAACAAGTGGGGACACCCACTCAAGTGTTGAAGATATTTTTTGAAGACTTTTGGTGGCCTTTGTTCCCTCAAGCCAGCTGCAGTCTCTTCTTCTTCTTCCTTGCTTTGTTTTCTCCATTCTTGCTGTTTGTGAGCTTAGGAAAACCAGAGGAAGTCGAGCCCTTGCAGTTGTCGACCAGCCGAGCCACCACCGTCATCAGCTGCATGCCCGCGAGCGCCAGGCCAGCGCATCCAGGACGCCGATTCCGCCTCCTGCTCGCGTCCCACACTTGCTCGCGTCGCGCCCTAGCTGCTGTCACTGTCCGTCGGAGCTGTTCTAGCCACCGTCCGTCGCTGTCGAGCTCCTCCACCACTCGTCCAAGCCACCTGGTCCGTTTCCTTGCCGTTCCCGCCAAGCTGACTGCTTGGCCAGCTTCTTCTGGCCTTGGACAGAAGCCAAACCTCAGCCCATAGCTGAGGCTTCGTGGGCCCTTTCCGAGTCCGTTCGGACCTCTGTTGGTGTCGTTCCAGGCTTGGGTCTCGCTCGCCTTAGCGTCGCCATTGCCGTGAACTCATCGGCCCGCAAAACCGGTGAGTTTACTCATTAAACCTTGCTTAGGAGGTTAATGATGCTTAAGGGTTAATTAGATTATGCAAAGTATGGCTTAGGTGGTTAGTTAGTGGTAATTAGTGATTTAGTTGGTTAATTAGAATTGTTAGGTGGTTGATTTGATTAGTTAAGGGCTAAATAGATTGTACTATTTATGTGGATAGGTGCATTATTTTTCTAGGCCCGTTTATGTGGTTAAATTAGCGTTTCCGGCCTAAGTATGCATTTATTGGATTAAATTGCTTTTATTTAATTAATTTTGCTATTTATTTAACTGTTTAATATTTTTCGGAAATTATATCGGGATAGCCGGTGATCGGAATTTCGTGCTGATTGTCGTGGTATATTCAGTTTATGCAATTGAGCGCTAACTTGTGCAATTGAGTGGTGATTGTGATTTTTGATTAATTATTTCAAAATTGTGAAATTTTGGTATTTAATTAGAAAATACCGGGTATCGGGTTTTGACACCGAAAATGTTTTTAGATACTATATCAAATAGTGAGATTTTAAAAGGGAGAATATCAATTTTTTTGGTTTGATCTGATTGTATACCCATACACGATTATTTTACCGGGTTTTTTAACATGAAGAAAATAGGTCAAGTTCACTATTTTAATTGAGACATTTGAGTGCAATGCACGGTGTCCTTGGCCGGGTTTAAATGATCATATGATGGCTATGAGAATTCGTCATGAGCTGTTAAGTCGGACGATGCCCCTATATGGGATGCCCTAAGTCAATGGATACTGGTTGCAATGAAGGCTGGACCGATGCTCCCTAGTGGAATGTCGTCTAGGTGTAGACATTGCCGTGCTCGATGGTGCGAGACGACGCCCAGCTACGCCGGAAGACCGCTGACTGTTGAGTCGGCCGTGGCCGTTGGGTCGTAATCAATTGGAAGGCATGATTGATTGAATTGATGCGCTTGATTATGGGACAAAATTGTGTGACACGGAATTAGACGTGTCATAACGATTTGGCCTTATAATCGGAACCTCTGTAATTGTTGTGAGATAAGTTGAGACATCCCGATTGATGAGTGCTTTTGATGCAATTATATATGATGTGAACTATACTAACGTGTAGGAAGGAACTGAGGCGAGATAAGTCTTGTGTGATGTGTGGTTAGATTGTCTCTAGGCGAATTTCCTTCCTAATCGGGGTTTAAGGAGTAGACTTGTTGAGACGTTGTCTCACCCCATTGTGGGTGTAACATTTTCAGGTCCTTAGATGGCGGTCCCTCCAGTTCGTTTTGGACAGCCTTGAGGGGTTACTGAGTGGAGTATAGATGTCCCTGTCCCCGGGAGTCACTGGATCCATGAGCTTGTTGTGACCACTCTCTAGGTCGATGAGGGCCTATCTTAGAAGGTACCTCATCGATTTAGGGCATGGTTTTGCCATTGGCTCAATGAGTATAGGGAAGGTCCCATTCAGGGTTTTGATATTCCCGCTGTTGCGGTCAACGCCGCTCCAGGCGAGGGTGCAGTTGACCCTCCTGATGGGGTTGTGGAGGACCCGAAACCCCCAGAGCCTGTGGAGGTGGAGTTCGAAGGATCTGCGAATGTGTCCGACTAGTAGGTCGTAGGACAACTTCTTTTTGAAAGCCGATCTTTTTGTAGACATACTAGTTTGTTTATGAAAGTGTGGTTTTTGTGAAATTGTATCCTGCTTTCCTATCCTATTTTTGTGTTGTCTGGGGATTGTTTCTACGCTCCCACATGTGCAATAAAATGAGTCGGTCGGTGACGTGTCCTGGGATGTCGCAAATTTTATCGACCACCGAGGGATGTGCGCACGCTCGAAGTTCAGAGCGTGACATAATTTCTTATACTTGAGCTTACCCCGTTTATTTCTTTCTTTTCTTTTTTTCCTTTTTCACAATCTTTAGTTTCCTTTCTCACAATCTCTTCCACATCATCCTTATCTTAAATGGAGTCCAAAAATTAAGTTACATACTGGTGAAGCAAATTGACCTCAAATAAGAAATTTCAGATCTAATTCATATTTATGTTTTTGAAAAGGTTTGATCATAATAAGTGCGACATTTTAAAACTAAGCTATATTGTCGATTGTCGCGAAAAGTGATTTTTTGCAGATTTTGTGAAGATTATTCTGAACAACTTATCTTGAACCAAAATAGAAGAAATGAACGAGTAACACTATCTAATAGTCACTAAAGTAGCATGGGCATAATTTGAGAGGGGACACATTGAATACGCATTTGATGGAATGTTCGGTGATCGTCTCCATGTGCTTGTCAGTCCTCACGTAATTGATGGGTTACTAATTGACTAAACAAATTCATCATTGTTTAATAAAACGTGATAGGATATGATGGAGAAAAGCCACTTTTTCTGTAATTTTTTTTGAAAAAATTCAAATGTTAATTAAAACTATGTACATATATATATGTATGTATGTATGTTAGGGCAACATTTTAAAATGCACTGGATTCATGTCAATCTAATGTGCCATAGTTCTCAATTCCATGTGGGATTTACATAATCTAAACTTAATTAGACTCATATGAATTCAATGGACATACTACCTTAGTGGTCCTATTGGCCAAGAAGTCTGAGAGTTTCTTGATTAGAATATTTCTCATAGGCAAGTTCAACAATTTCTTAGGATTGTCAATTATCTTAGAGATTCCGTACCAAAAGCCTCTAAATTTATGCATGCATTGCAATAAGCTCTTGAAGAGGAATCCACTCCCATGGGAAAGAGAGCATACTAGTGCAATTGAGTCGTCAAAGGAGAAGTTGTTGTATCTTCCCCCATTGCAAGTTGCTTCTGATGGCAAGCGAATCTTGGGATATGATGATAGTGAAAAGTATTGGATTGTAGTTCTACTTGAAGAAATTGATGAAAGAGATATATATGTGAACATAAGAGGGGACGGTTTTCACCCACTGAACTTCACTACCACTCTATATTGAAAGGAACCTTAGCCATTAATTATGAAATTAAGGAAATAAAATTCCATCTTATTGTTTAGCATTTCTTTGTCAAAATAAGAAGTCATCCTTTCCCCATATGATGAAGTTTAAAGCCAAAATAGTTTCTTATCCTCAATTTGTTCGATGGTTATTATGATTTTCAAAATACTCTTTTGAAATCAAACGCATTAAAGTAGAGAAGAACATCCTTGTAGATCTTCTTTCAAGACACAAAGACTTCTCATCCTTGCACATATTCACATTTGACTGATTGCGAATAAGTACAGTGAAGGAAGGGTGAAACGAACTCCATGAGGGTGATATGCCTAATGTCCTCCTTGAATTCCACGATACTTTCCTTATTTGATGACATCTTTCTACATGTAATAATAATAGATGCTAAACATATTGTAAGTGTGAATGCATTGAAAATTTGGGCCTCCTTCCTTCGTTGGAACTTTGGCCTCTTCACAGTAGTAGCGTGTTTGTAGGTAGATTGTAGCTAGAATTTCGGTTGTACATAACACCTTGTAAGGAGCACTTTCTATCTGATTTTTTCCCCTAATAAATAAATTCTCATGAACTTGCCGCTCGAAGAGAATATTTGTGATTTGTAAGTATAGTCAAGCGTGTTAATTGAATGAGATCGATTGAAGACACTGGATGTAATAATGAGCTGGGTCCCAACGAGAAGAGCATAATGAAATGCATTCGATGGAATGTTCAGTCTTCGTCTCCATGGACTTCTTAATCCTCCCGTAGTTGACGGGGAACATGAAGCACTAATTTGTCCTTTATTTGGTTTTGTTCTCCCTTTCTTCTTTGTTGTTACTCTCAACTTTTTTATGGTGTTTCCCGTTGGATGATGATATGCTATATGTTAATATTAGTATACTAAACCGCACAGCAGACTATCATTACTTAAAAAAAAAAAAAAAAAATTCTGATTCAAGAGATCAACTTAACCCTTGAACAGGCTCACAAAAGAAAAGAATCTTGGCAAACCCATGATCCAAAAACACCGAATGTCAGCATCTAACAGGGTCATTGCACCAAAACAAGAATGCGAAACATGCGCATAAGAGGCTATCAATAGCAAAGCAATCCAAATCCATACTCGTACCCCTCCCATACCAATCCATCCGAGAAAAACCAAATCGATTATCGAACCGATCACGCCAAAACAATCATGTCACTTTGAAGGAACGAACATGAAGCAATGGTTTTCCAAATTAAGATTTTGAAATCTAGAGAACAGAGAGGAAGATGGGGGCTTACTTTAATGCAACAAAAGGATGCTAAAACATATATATAACAATACCCATGCAATGATTTACAACGAACATCAATCGATTGCAAGTAATTTGAAAATTCTAGAACTTTTTTATGTATAAATCCTAGAATTTCAAATTTCAAATTCTCTCTCAATTCTCAACGAAATTATGCAGATTATATATGGTTGGAAAGATCTCGACATGTAGAATAAAAGCCCTAAGGTTTCAAGATCAATCGAGCAAAAAATTCACATGAAAAATAACGCTCATATTCGGCTCAAAAAGGAAAATTTCGAATTTTGTTTATAAAAAAAAATTTGGGTTCTACAATCATATATGACTCGCTCTGATACCACATGTAGAAAATTATTCACATGAATAATTAATCAATCAAGAAAAAAACGGATCCATATATGATTGTCAAACACCTTTATTAATAAATACAGCGGAATTAAAGTGTACCTGTTTGAGCCATTACTTTATGAAAAGTAGATCACTCTGATAATCAGGGATCTATTAGAATGCCAGATCTTCCTCTCTATGACCTATTTCGATATAGTAGCTTTCAATGGGATTAAAGCAACTGATAGGTATAACCTACCATTTTATAGGCTAGAGAGGGGACCTAGCAAACCCTAATCAACAGCGTGTCAACTGGGCCCTTCCTATTACGGGCTTTAGTCAAACACAATTGCCTACACTTTGCTGCTCAACTAGGCCCGTTATCAATATATGCCAATACCCAATTCAATCAGATCACTGTAGGGTTCAACAAATATTGGAATATCCATTAACCCGATTATTTAAAATAGAAAATCAATTAATTAATGTAAGCCCATATTATAGGAAATTTCCAACATTCTCCCACTTGGGCTACATTAATTAACTTATTTTATTTTGAAAAAGATTTTATATTGAAAACGACACTATCGGGTTAATAACTAAAAATTTTGTTTTATGTGGCCACAACTTTAAAAAATAATATTCCAATAACGGCATCTCAAAACCAATCCAATCCTATATAACCTCACTATAGGACTATGGAGATCAATGTGTTAAGAAAATGCCACAACACAAGACCTTCCATAATCACATATAATAAGCATTATATTTTCATGAATCATGGGCCTAGTAGTGTAGTAAGAAATAGTGCCAACATGTGATCAAAATATACACTATTTCTTATCGGTCCTTAATGCAATTTCTCAACGACATGAAACTACATTAACGCAATTTCTAAACAACATGAAATTGCACGACTATGTCACAGTCCAACATGAGATCTCATAATCAGTGACATCCAGTCATCTGTAAACTAAAATTTGTTTAAAGATACTGTTTTATACTTTCTTTTCTCAGTCAACAGGAGAAAGGATAACAATAGAATCAATAACAACAATTATCAAAATAAATGTTTTAATAAACATCATAAAAGCATTATCAATCTGCATATAACTATAGTATCCAGAAATATAATTTGTATTACTCCCACTAACAAAAGAAATCAAAAGAATCTAAAACACCCATATTCTTTACATGTTTATTTAAACAAAATGGGTCGCAAACCTTTTGTTAGAGGATCAGCCAACATGGACTCAGTTATAATATTTTCAATTACAATATCTCCCTTTTTGACCAAGTCCTTAACAGTATAATATTTGATTTCCATGTGTTTGGACGCATTGATAATCTTGTCATTCTTAAAATAACACACAATTGTAGTGTTATCATATATAATGCAATAAGATCAATTATGGGCAATGAGCAATTCAACAAAATAATTAGCACATCATAAACTCCCCTTTGGGCAGAGTGTATAATGCACCATTATTTTCCACAACATGAAGATTATGAAATGATAACAAGGAGAATTACACATAATTGTCAATGATCCATCCCCTTTGGGCAGACAAATCATTTAAATTATACATCTCCATGATATCAATATATAGAGACAATAAAGGAGAATTACATATAATCTTCAAGGATCAATCCCCTTTGGGCAGACAAATCCTTTAAATTATACATCTCCATTATCTCAACATAGAGGGGAATTATATATAACTCTAAAAAATTTATCCCCTTTAGGCAGATAAATCTTTTGGGTCATACATCCCCATCATTCATCTCTAATATATCAATATAGAGGGGAATTACATATAACTTTAAAAAATTTATCCCCTTTGGGCAGATAAATCTTTTTGAGTCATACATCCCCATCTTTTAATTTTGGAATTTATCTTCATGCAATTTTCAAATTAATATACACAATAACTCCCTTTGGGCGAGTAATTGTATATACTAATTTTTATCAATAGGAAACTCCAAAAAAATATATGCCCAAAATTCATCTAACAATATGAAGCACTTTACAACATGTGCTTCCCAAGATCATATTGCATTTATCAAACAACAATTTTTGCCACAATTTCATTTATTTATTTATTTATTAGTGTGCAGCATCCAATCTAAGCTTACACCCATAATTCACCACAATTCCAACTATTCCTAAATATATCACTAACCTGTCACACACAAGAAAAACTCGTACTTTTCTGAGCCATGAATTCTAGAAATAAATTTGAATCAACCAGAGCAACTTGATGACAATCAGGAAAGAAAGGCAGCCCCAAAAAAAAAAAAAACTCATATTCGATAATTAATAACAATATGTCACGTCAAATTCATAAAACAATCTTAGTATCTGACATTTCTTTGTTTTTACTTTTATCGTAAAATTGAAAGCTAGCAAGACACTAAAATAAGAATAGCCCTACATGTACTGAGACTTTACTTGACAAGTTCAATTAAAGGAAATTTTCTGGCAAAAAAATTAAAGGAAATTTTGCCAGCCCTCTAATATTCCGTGCAATCTGTAATATGCTTTGTTGGATATACTTGGCCATATTGATAATGAAAATGCCTGTATAACCCTTAACATCAGCTACATGAGGCGAGGTGACGCTTGAATAAAAGGCAAGTCGGAAGAAGGGAAATATTCCCAAACCTCCGCTCTGTTCTCCTTGATTTCATACAAATCTTTCTCTTCTAGGTCTAGAGACATTGGAAGGATAAAATTGCAATTTTGATCATATAAGATGAGTTGGTTCAACAAGTCTGCTCTCTATTTGTTATTCAAATCCTACGGATGAGAAAGCTTTTCCAAGGCCATCAAGCCTTTGATTGAAGGCTGATGATATTTGGGAGACCATCAAGCAGTTTCATTTAAGGACTAAAAGAGGAAAGGGCATGCATGCTAGGATAACATACATGTCCCAAATTTCATTAGTCTTCCTCTTGTTTTATGGTTATATGCATTGTTAGCTTATTTCATTTCTCTTTTTTTATTTTTCCTATGGGGTAATTGTCGTCAATTATATGCCATTTCTGTTGAAATAAGTTGCATGTCCCTATCCTATTCCTCTTCCCAATCGTTATTAAATTGATGGGAAATATGAGACACCAGTTATTAAATTATACCTTGAGTTTGAAGTAGGTATGAGACCCAACTCAATTGAAGGATTCTGATTTGTTTAAAATATGGTGTTCCTTTTTAATCAGTATCATATTTTGATTTGTTGGGCGGTGCTACTTAACTATTAAATGTATTGAAGGTTTGGTTCTGTTGAAGATAAATATCCAAGTTTAACCGAGGGAGCAAACATTAGTCGGACTCCACTCAACGCGTCCAGTTTTAGGCCTTTTCTAATATCCTGAAGAAGACGTACTTCTAAAGTCTCTATTTTATATCCCGCACGAGAAGACTCTCTCTTTAGCGAAGAAAAAAAGGGGACGCACCAGTAATGCTTTCTTTGATCGCACGGAGTTCTATAATCGGTGGATTTTGTGACGCGAGTCGCATAATGAGTCGTTCTATTAATAAACACTGTAAGTTTAGATGTAATCAAGGCGTGGAAAACACTCGAACTTGCAAGTAATTGTAATTATTTTTCTCCGATTTTTAGTGGATTATAGTTGCTTACTCTTCCAGCTGCATAGATATCGATTTTCGGACTGAACCACGGAAATCTTAGGAGTTCTTCATTGTTTCTCGTTTATTTTCTCAGTGATTTCACATTAATTAATTACAAAATTTGGTTAGTTTCCACATTATTTTTTTAATAATTTATTTAATCTTCAATCTTCAGTCTTCAGGAGAGAGAAAGTTTACGGAACTTCCGATGATGGAGTTAGTCAATAATTGATTTGTGCATAGAGAGAGGAGGTTTATAAATTCAGCTCAGACTGAAAGTGGATCACTGGACGAGATGGGGAAGCACCTATTTCTTATTATCAACTCTTTTCTCTTGTGGTGGTGGAGCTCAATCACAATCTCCAAAGCATACTCGCAAAACCAAACGGATCGGTTCACGTTAGCCTTCTTAAAAACCGCAATACACAAAGACCCATTTGGGGTCTTGAGCTCTTGGAATGATTCTACTCATCATTGTGAGTGGCAAGGTGTTTTGTGCAGCAAAAGACATCCTGAGAGGGTCACATCTCTGGTCCTAGGATCACAAGGTTTGGACGGCTTTCTATCTCCTCATATAGGTAACCTCTCTTTTCTGAGGGTCATATCTCTGCAGAACAACAGCTTCCATGGCGAAATCCCACCACAGATCGGCAATTTGCTTCGACTCCGTGTTCTTGTTCTTATTAACAACTCATTTGGTGGGCCGATACCCTCCAATCTTTCTCGCTGCTCAAACCTCGAGAACTTGAATCTCATAAATAACCAACTTGTGGGGGGAATTCATTCCGATCTTGGTTCTTTAACAAGACTTAAAGTCTTGGGCTTGTATCGGAACAATCTTGTAGGTCCTATTCCTCGTTCGATTGGAAACCTCTCGGTGCTACAACAGCTCTCGCTGGGAGAAAATGCGTTAAGCGGAGAAATACCTGAGGAATTGTCCAGACTCAAGAGATTGATACTTTTCCAACTATTTTCCAACAAACTAACCGGTGAGATTCCAGCAGGGATTTTAAACATGTCTGACATTATTATATTCAGTGTTGGTGATAACCAGTTGTGGGGAAGCTTTCTCAATGATGTCGGAACCACTTCTCCTTCTCTCAATTTCCTTGGCGCCAGCGGTAACTTGTTCACCGGGATGATTCCGTCAACGTTAACGAATGCCACAGGTCTTGGGAAACTTTTCCTTTGCAACAACAGTTTTCATGGGCCAATACCGAAAAATCTGGGAAGGCTAAAGGGCCTTTATACAATTGAATTGGGTCAGAACCACTTGCAGGATGACTTGAGTTTTATTTCTTCTTTAGTTAATTGTTCCAACTTAAAATATCTCGGGATGGCAAGGAACTTGATTCACGGATCGTTGCCGAGATCCTTCTCCAATCTCTCCACCAGCATTGAGCGAATTTCTTTGTCACACAATCGGATCCAAGGATCCATTCCTTTAGCCCTCGGAAATCTTTTCAACTTGTCTTTCTTGGCTTTAAGGAATAATTTTTTAACTAATTGCATTCCTCATTCCATCGGAGCACTTTCCAACTTGCAACAACTTGGTTTAAGAGGGAACATGTTGACTGGAGAGATACCGTCTTCAATTGGTAACATTACGTTGTTAAATATCCTTGACCTTTCCTCCAACATTTTCCAAGGCTACATACCGCAAAGTCTCGGTAACTGCAAACAACTAATTGGGCTTGATCTTTCGAATAATAACCTAATTGGCTCAGTTCCTGTTGAAATCATGGGTCTTTCTTCCTTGTCGATGTTCTTGAATTTAGCAAATAATGATTTAAGTGGATCTCTTCCATTGCAAGTTGGATCTTTAAAGAATCTTGGCGAATTAGATCTATCTTACAACAAACTGACCGGCTTAATTCCGGCATCCATCAGCGAGTGCTTGATATTGGAAGGACTTTACTTAGAAGCTAATTCTTTTCATGGTCAAATCCCCGAACCTTTACGTCCATTATGGGGTCTACAAGTGCTGGACCTTTCCAATAATAATTTTTCTGGTCCAATCCCGAGCTTTCTCACAAAGCTCTCACTACTCAAGTACTTGAATTTGTCCTTCAATCAACTAGAAGGACAAGTTCCAAAGGGTGGAGTTTTTCTTAATGCAAGTTCTGTATCGATTTATGGAAATATGGAACTCTGTGGAGGTGTTCCCGGTCTGAAGCTTCCTCTTTGCAAATCACCAAGCTCTAAGAAGTCTTCTTCAACCAAGGCCAGAGTAATATATGTGGTAGCTGGTAGTTTGTTATGTTTAGCTTTGTTGCTCCTATGCCTGTCTATCTTTTATCGCAAAAAGAAGCAGATAACTACCAATGCCTCCACTTCATTATCTTTCGAGAACCAATTCTTGAGGATTTCTTATGAAGAACTCCTGAGAGCAACTAACAGATTCTCCGAGACCAATTTGATTGGTAAAGGGAGACATGGCAAGGTTTATAAAGGGATTCTTGATGGAGGTGCCACGGTGGCGACGAAGGTGCTCAATCTAATGCAAAGAGGTGCTTCAAGGAGCTTTATCTCTGAATGTCGAACTCTAGGAATCATTAGACACCGAAACCTCGTGAAGATACTAAATGTCTGTTCGAGCGTGGACTTTTGTGGCAATGACTTCAAAGCTCTAATATATGAGTACATGGCTAATGAGAGCTTGGAGGAGTGGCTGCACCCTAGAACTATAGGACGAGATGATGAGTGTAGCGAATCGAGAAATCTGAGACTAGTACAAAGATTAAACATCGCCATTGACATAGCTACCGCGATCAAATATCTCCACGAGGGTTGCTATCCAGCCATCGTCCATGGAGATCTGAAGCCGAGTAATGTGCTTCTGGACAATGACATGATGGCTCGAGTTGGAGATTTCGGGCTTGCAAAGATCATTTCAACAGTGTCTACCGAAGCCATAGGAGTTCAAGACCAGGGTAGTTCAACTTCGACCGCAGTCAGAGGATCCATTGGCTATGTGCCTCCTGGTATGAAACTATCATATTTTCTCGATTAGTTTTTACTTGATTGCGATAGTAATATGTGAGTGCCAAAAGTTTGACTAAACAATTATTCTTGACGTTATGTTATGATTTGTATTCTCTGACTCCTCTTTCTCACAACTTAATTCCTCTTTCCGCTATTAATAGCTTCCGCTTAAAAAGAAAATACGTATCTTTTTGTACGAAAAGATTAATAGTAGCTTGTCCTAATCATATTTTAAATTAAGATGAGAATAAACCATCGAAATTTTGATCAATGAGTGGAAAATTTTTAGATGACTTGTGAATCCATGTGAATAAATAGATTAAGCATATTGTATCATCTCATATTTATATTTTCTTTCTATAATTCATGTTTGGTCTCGTATCACGTTCATGGCATTAAAACAGATTGCGAATCTCTTTTGGAATGTTATGACTTTAGGTCTTAACATTAAGTAATTTTTCATCTAAGGCAGACCCTTTCATGACTAATAATTTAATATTAGAAAAATATATTAAATGACATGACATTTATGCCAGAAACCGTTGGAGGATACACTAATTGACAACACGATGGGCTCCACCCAACTATCACTTTCCCTGAACTTATTGGTCAGAGCATATTGAGACAAATTTACACATTTACAAGTATAAATCCATCACCGTCAACAAATCACCCTAAGTCTATTCTTTTCCCCCCACTGTGTTCGTTTTTTGCCTGCTCTTTTAGGCATTTTTTTTTCTCGTCTTTGCATAAAAGAAAGTATGATATAGGTATTAAACATAATTTGTATCATGAAAATGAGGAGCCTCACGTGGGTCCCAAATGTTTCCAGTCAAAAAACCAACTATTCAAATTTAGTTAATATATAGACTTCTGCCGAGGCCTCCACCCAACAAATTTTCTTCTTTTTCTTTTTTCACCTGTATCCTGCTAGAGGACAGAGCCACTTTTCATGTTTAGGCAATTTGTATATCAAGCATGAGACAACTTTTGTTGCATTTAGTAGTTTTGGAGAAGAAGAGTTTATACATTGTTAACTGATCTTTGGTGCACTTTATGAATTCTAAAATCCTATTTCTCTACCATTAATGCATTTCTCAACGGTTGATTCACTTTATAAGAGTTCATACGACAGGCGCCAGACATCAGCCATATACAGTAAACTAAACGAAAAATTAAACAAAGAGAAATGAAAGCAAAAAACCAGTAGGGGGCTTTGGGACCCTTGGCCTTGCTCAAAGGATCCCTTGGCCTCTGCCATGCATAATGGGCTCGATTGTGAAGTGAGTGAGGGCTTGCAAGCCATCTCTCTATGTTGGGTGTGACAGGCATGATCCCTCACAATTTTATTTGGCAAGCTCTTGCAAATGGACATCAACCAAAATCCCATGTGACTTAGAAGCTTTTTCTAAACAATTGACTTCAAGAAAAAGTGTATGTTCGTTCCTATTAATGTCTTGATGAAATTTTCAGAGTATGGCATGGGACACAAGGTTTCCACACTTGGGGATGCATATAGTTATGGCATTCTATTATTGGAGATGTTCACAGGAAAGAAACCCACTAAAGAGGTCTTTGGGCACCATCTTAACCTCCACAACTTTGTCCGAATGGCTCTTCCGGATCAAGCAATGGACATTATAGACTTAAGGCTTTGGAATGAAGCTGGTGATCGACAACAAGAAATGAAAATAAGAGATTGCATTATCTCTATATTCGAAGTTGGAGTCGCATGTTCGATGGAATCACCATTGGAACGGATGGGCATGACCGAGGCAATAAGGAAATTACACTTGATCAAGGTGAGTTACGAAGCCAAAGAGAGGATGATAGGTATGTAGCTAAATCAGTTTTCTCATTTTGTCTCGGAACTTTTTCACTAGTAGAGAAAATCATCGTGCAAAGGTAGTGCTAGCAAATTTACGTGAATGTCTCCCTAACTAGTCTACCTACCCATGCCAATTATGTGTGTTTTTTTATGATTGCATTTTATAATCGTGGAAAGTGGATTTATGGAGTTAAGTCCACCTATTTCCACCAAGTAATCATGTAAAATTTGATGAATTTGCTTATTTGCTTGGTTCTCTTCATTTCCAATGCCAATGTGGATCGGTGCATTGCTTAATTATCATGGTTGGGCCATTGCCCTTACCTCTCTCTCTGCGCACGGAGAGGGAGGCAACCTTATCACAAGATCATGGGGTCAAGGCTAACTCTCGATGTTGCTGTCGAGAGTGACCTCATTATCAATTGGAAGCCATGTTTGATCGAATTTGGGCGACGTTGCCGACGAAATTATGTTGCTATCATGTTGCCAACACCAACAGCCACCATGTGAGACCCCCTTACCTCCTCTCCAAACCTCCTTTTCTTTTATCTTTTTTCTTTCCTATGGCATCAAATTACAGACTTTTCCTTTTTTCTTTTTTTTTTGTCGATAGAGATAGAGAGTTAACAAAGACATAAATGGGACATGATCAAAAAGGGAACATGGATGCATATTTGTTGCACTTGTCGGTATGCTTATTACAATGTCTAATTATCCTCATCAAGTCTTCCCACTCAACCAACCCTCTCTCTTTCTTCACCATTAACCACCGTCTCCGGCCATTGCAGCCACCTATCATCACGGTCGCCTCCTCCACGTCTCATTACTTTTTCCTTCGTGTCATCCACGACCATCTTTGCTTTCTCTATTTGCCGACCCAAAACACTCTCTCCTTCACTGTCTCTTCTCTCACCGCCAAATTTCTAAGGTCTCCAAACCACCATTGATGACCTGATTTAGCCATTATGGCCTTTAAGATCTCATGGAAATCTCAATGGACAGGCTAGATGTAGGAGGCATCTCCAAACCTTGAGATGGCCTTTTGATCTCATCATCGTCGACAACTTGATTGTAGATGACAAGAGGAGCTCGACGTGAGGTCTTGAGACCCACCAAAGGCATAAACTTGACATTCAGGCAAGCTTGGCTGCCCTCAAATGAGAAAGGGAGAAAGAGCTATGCAAAAGTAGGGACAATGACTGACATTGAAGCAATATGGGAGAGAGGGTGAACGGAGCATGACATGATCCCTTGTCAACACCAACAGTAAATGGTGGAGTGAAGAAGGTCACGATTTATATTGGCAGTGGAGGCATGTTAGTGACACGAGCCGCGTGTGGTTGTAGGGCTCGGCAGGGGGTGGAGACAAACTGGAGGGAGAGAAAAGATTGGCATTGGGATTTTGAGGAGTGATTGGGGAAGGTGTACAATTAACAAGAGAGACTCATGTCTTGATTTGACATTGGAGACAGCAGATAAGTAAACCAATGGTACAATGGATCCCCACTGATATTATTATGGCTTGAAGAATTGTAACTTATCGTGGGAGTCTGCTTGATGAGGATTTGAAATTAATTGCCAAGATCTCAAGTCTGGCCTATAGCACAAAAAGTAAAATGTTTGATAATCAACATACAACTTTCTACGTCCCGTGAATTAAAAGATGAATTGTTATATGGTCATGATAATGTTTTTCCAATGCTAATTTCTCAAACCTCCCGTAGTTGACAGGGAACATGAAGCACTAATTTGTCCTTTATTTGGTTTTGTCCTCCCTTTCTTCTTTGTTATTACTCTAAACTTTTTTATGGTGTTTCCCATTAGATGATGCTATGCTATATGTTAATATTAGTATACTAAACCGCACAGCAGACTATGAGTGTACTATAAGTCATATTCGATAACTAATAACAATATGTCACGTCAAATTCATAAAACAATTTTAGTATCTGACATTTCTTTGTTTTTATTTTTATCGTAAAATTGAAAGCTAGCAAGACACTAAAATAAGAGTAGCACTACATGTACTGAGACTTTACTAGAGTTTCTCGGTAAATGAAATGGGACACTATTTGCTGTGCGGCATGTCGTCAAATAAGAGTGGAATCAGCGTTAGTTTGTAAAATGGGGAAAAGTGATAAATGGGGCAAGTTCAATTAAAGGAAATTTTGTGGCAAAAAAATTAAAGGAAATTTTGTCAGCCCTCTAATATTCCGTGCAATATGTAATATGCTTTGTTGGCTATACTTCTTGGCCATACTGGTAATGAAAATGCCTGTATTACCCTTAACATCAGCAATATGAGGCGAGGTGATGTTTGAATAAAAGGCAAAGTCGGAAGAAGGGAAATATTCCCAAACCTCCGCTCTGTTCTCCTTGATTTCTTACAAATCTTTCTCTTCTAGGTCTAGTGACATTGGAAGGATAAAATTGCAAATTTGATCATATAAGATGAGTTGGTTCAACAAGTCTGTTCTCTATTTGTTATTCAAATCCTACAGATGAGAAAGCTTTTCCAAGGCCATGAAGCCTTTGGACGAAGGCTGATGATATCTTGGAGACCATCAAGCAGTTTCATTTAAGGACTAAAAGAGGAAAGGGCATGCGTGCTAGGATAACATACACATCCCAAATTTCATTAGTCTTCCTCTTGTTTTATGGTTATATGCATCGTTAGCTTATTCCATTTCTCTTTTTTTTTTTTTCTTATGGGGTAATTGTCGTCAATTACATGTCATTTCTGTTGAAATAAGTTACATGTCCCAATCCTATTCCTCTTCCCAATCGTTATTAAATTGATGGGAAATATGAGGCACCAGTTATTAAATTATAGCTTGAGTTTGAACTATGTACGAGACCCAACTCATTTAAAGGATTCTGATTTGTTCAAAATATGGCGTTCCTTTTTAATCAGTATCATATTTTGATTTGATGGGCGGTGCTACTTAACTATTAAATGTATTGAAGGTTTGGTTCTGTTGAAGATAAATATCCAAGTTTAACCGAGGGAGCAAACATTAGTCAGACTCCACTCAACGCGTACAGTTGCAGGCCTTCTCTAATATCCTGAAGAAGACGTACTGCTGAAGTCTCTATTTTATATCCCCGCACGAGAGGACTCTCTCTTTAGTGAAGAAAAAAAGGGGACGCACCAGTAACGCTTTATTTGATCGCACGGAGTTCTACAATCGGTGGATTTTGTGACGCGAGTCGCATAATGAGTCGTTCTATTAATAAACACTGTGAGTTTAGGTGTAATCAAGGCGTGGAAAACACTCAAACGTGCAAGTAATTGTAACTCTATTTTTCTCCGATTTTTAGTGGATTATAACTGCTTACTCTTCCAGTTGCATAGATATCGATTTTTGGACTGAACCACGGAAATCTCAGGAGTTCTTCATTGTTTCTCGTTTATTTTCTCGGTGATTTCGCATTAATTAATTACCAGATTTGGTTAGTTTCCATATTATTTTATAATAATTTATTCAATCTTCAGTCTTCAGTCTTCAGGAGAGAGAGTTTACGGAACTTCCCATGATGTAGTTAGTCAATAATTGATTTGTGCATAGAGAGTGGAGGTTTATAAATTCAGCATAGACTGAAAGTGGATCACTGGACGAGATGGGGAAACAGCTATTTCTTATTCTCAACTCTATTCTCTTGTGGTGGTGGAGCTCAATCACAATCTCCAAAACATACTCACAAAACCAAACGGATAGGCTCGCGTTAGCCTTCTTAAAAAATGCAATACGCAAAGACCCATTTGGGGTCTTGAGCTCTTGGAATGATTCTGCTCATCATTGTGAGTGGCAAGGTGTTTTGTGCAGCAAAAGACATCCTGGGAGGGTCACATCTCTGGTCCTGAGATCACAAGGCTTGGACGGCTTTCTATCTCCTCACGTAGGTAACCTCTCTTTTCTGAGGGTCATATTTCTGCAGAACAGCAGCTTACATGGCGAAATCCCACCACAGATTGGCAACTTGTTTCGGCTACGTGTTCTTGTTCTTAGTAACAACTCATTTGGTGGGCCAATACCCTCCAATCTTTCCCGCTGCTTGAACCTTGAGATGCTGAATCTCATAGACAACCAACTTGTGGGGGGAATTCATTCCGATCTTGGTTCTTTAACAAGACTCAAAAGGCTTGGGCTTGTATGGGAACAATCTTGTAGGTCCTATTCCTCGTTTGATTGGAAACCTCTCGCTGCTACAACAGCTCTCACTGGGAGAAAATGCGTTAAGCGGAGAAATACCTAAGGAATTGTCCAGACTCAAGAGATTGATACTTTTCCAACTATATGTCAACAAACTAACCGGTGAGATTCCAGCAGTGACTTTAAACATGTCTAACATTATTACATTCAGTGTTAGTTATAACCAGTTGTGGGGAAGTTTTCTCAATGATGTCGGCACCACTTCTCCTTCTCTATATTTCCTTGGCGACAGCAATAACTTGTTCACCGGGATGATTCCGTCAACGTTAACGAATGCCACAAGTCTTGAGGCACTTCGGGGTGCATGACAACTGCCTATTTCTATTCCAGAAACAATTTTTCTATTTCAAATCTGTTTCTGGAATAGAAATCCGTTTGATAAACCTATTCCATTTTTTTATTTCTGAAATAGATTCTTGTTCCAGAAATAGGTTTGGAATAGAAATCAGAAGTATAAATTTTCTACTTTTCTATTTTTGGAACAAAAATGAGAAATAAAAATTCTTTTCATCGTTCATCAACCGGTCCTTCATCTGTCGCCGTCGACCACCATCCGTCGGTTGCTGGCCGCCGCTACCACCGTTGGCCACTGGCCACCGGCGCCGCCAGTCGCCGATCGCCGCCGGTCGCCGGTCACCAGTCGCCGCCAGCCACCACTGACCGCCACCGGTCGCCGATCGCCGGCCGCCACCGGTCGCTGGTCCACCGCCGTCTGAAAAGAAAAAATTTTGTGTCGTTATCAAACGAATTTCTATTTTTAGAGTAAAAATTTTGTGTCGTTATCATACAGTTATTTTTGCTTAAAAACTTTTCTAGAAATAGAAATAGAAAGATCTATTTCTCATCCATAACCTATTTCTGGAATAGAATGGTTATCATTCACCCCCTTAGCCTTTACGAAAACAATTTCCATGGGCCAATACCAAAAAATCTGGGAAGGCTGAAGGACCTTTATATGATTGAATTGGGTTATAACCACTTGCAGGATGACTTGATTTTTATTTCTTCTTTAGTTAATTGTTCCAAATTAAAAAATCTCGGGATGGCAGGGAACTTGATTCACGGATCGTTGCCGAGATCCTTCTCCAATCTCTCCACCAGCATTAATCGAATTTCTATGTCAAACAATCGGATCCAAGGATCCATTCCTTTAGCCCTCGGAAATCTTTTCAACTTGTCTTTCTTGGATTTAATGAATAATTTTTTAACTAATTGCATTCCTCATTCCATCGGAGCACTTTCCAACTTGCAGCACCTTGATTTAGGCGGGAACAAGTTTACCGGAGAGATACCATCTTCGATTGGTAACTGTTGGGAATATCGGATTCCCAAAATACCGAATTCGACACTAAATCGAATCCCTAAAACGAATGCGGAAGACAAGCCCGGGAAAAACACGTATCACCGATCCTAAAGCACACCACGGATTCGAGCGTACCTTGTTAGCCACAGATTAAACACCGTTGCTGATAAGAGGAAGAGAAAAACGATCCTGTTCAATCCGATGACGTCGATTAGCCTTGAAGGGAAGACGGCGTCTTGGTTTTCTTTTGGAGGGAGAGAGGAGAGACGTACGTATGTTGAAATGCCAAAAGGTGTCTTCGTCTCTCTCTTTCCTCCCTTATATACGTTCCCTGAAAAACAGAAATGTACCCCTTCATTGTATCCCTCCATCCATGGGCCCTAATCCTGTGGGCCGGGCTTTCAGGCCCAACATGGGCGGACGGGCCTTAAGCCCAACATATAAAACCATCATCTCCCACTCGCACATGGTGGGCCGAACAGGATTCTCTTTACCTCTCTTCAACATTCATACCGGTGAATAATCCGTGCGACCAGCATACTTTGAGAGCTCGTTGCTATACATCTGTTAGGAATATATAGCAGCTCATAATGGGCATCACACTTTGAGTAGATTTTGTATGCAGTGCCTAGATCGATCGATCACATTTATATCTCTCTTGATCTCTTTTAAACAATGATATATATATATATATATATATTGTATTCGCAATTATAATTATCCCAAAGACAGTCATAATTTGTCGACCAGTGAATACAAAACTACAATGTGATTCTCCAAAATCGATCTTCCTCTTTCCTTCAAACTCTCAATTTCAGTTCAGTTTGCTTTTCTAGAAATGTCCCATTAGATCGAATCAATTCATGACCATTGGCAACATCCTAAGATAGCAAACACTAAATAGAAATCTTGAGAATAAGTAAAAGTCATGAGGGCACTAAAATTGAGGAACTCTTTTCCTCAAGAGTCTCACACGTCATAAAAGTTGAGATCAAACTTTTGCCACTCTTATTGGTCGTCTCGTGCATACGTAGTATGAAATACGTATTACGGTATTAACTCCTTTCCCATGGAGCGTATGTCTACACTTCCAATACCGTACAGATGATAGTTCAGACATACCCAATGTCTAACTTGAGTTCACATATCTACTCATTCACAAAATTTATCAGAACTCACATCTGGCATCATAGACAGATAAAGTAAAATATGTGGGTTATTTTACTTTCGGACATAGTAAGTATTATGTCCTCATCTTAACACTTAGTTAAGGCGACATACGTATTTTAAGCTTGAGCTCTCGATTATCACCTAGATAATAAGCTTAAAACAGTCTCATCTCTATTTATCACATAGTAAATAGAGGCGATTACCTGTGTGAGTGGGCTAATCTTTTATCTGTCCGACATACTTTCTCAACTTAAATTAATGCACTGAGCATTAAGATGCATAAAGATCAAACAAAGATTCATAGGCATTAATAATGAAAAAACACAAGTTCATAAATGTGAACAACTTAGGGAAATTACAATATTCCGTACATCAGACTCTACGCAATCCTAGAGATTTTATATGACCACAAAACACATCTCTGGGTATTGGCTTTGTCATAGGATCTGCTACCATTCTATGCGTAGATATGTACTGTAAGTTCACATCCTTTCGTGCAACCATATCTTTGACAAAGTTATACTAGGTATCTATATGTTTGGTCTTGCCATGATATTTTGGATCTTTGGTGTATGCTATAGCTGCTTGGCTATCACAGTTAACCAATAATGGATTTGCAGCTTTCTCTATAACACCTAAATGATCCAAAAATCTCTTAAGCCAAACTCCTTCTTGTACCGCTGCTGATAATGCCACAAACTCAGCTTCCATCGTGGACAAGGCTATATACGTTTGCTTCTTACTGCTCCATGATATGGCGCCATTGTTCAGTAAGAAAGCAAATCCAGAGGTAGATTTCCTTTCATCTAAATCTCCTCCCCAATCAGCATCTGAATAGCCTTCAAGTCGCAGATCCTTTCCTTGGTAATTCAGCTTGTAATCGTAGTTCCCTTCGTATACCTCGCATTCTCTTAACGGCTTTCCAATGTGCTTGACCTGGATTGGATTGGTATCTACTCACCATTCCAACTGCAAAACATATGTCGTCTTGTACACATCATAGCGTACATTAAGCTCCCAACAGCACTAGCATAAGGAACATGTTTCATTTGTTCCTTCTCTTGTGGAGTTCTTGGACACAAGATCTATGGCTCAACCCTTCACCTTTTGCAATAGGAGTATCTATGGGTTTACAATCTTGCATACGAAATCGTTCAAGAATCTTATTTATATATGTTTCTTGCGAAAGAGACAACGATCTCTTCGAACGATCTCTTGAAATCTTAACTCCAAGAATGTATGCAGCCTCACCCATATCCTTCATCTCAAAGTTGGAAGACAACCAACTCTTGACAGTATTAACAAACTCCTTATTGCTTCCGGCAATTAGTATATCATCAACATATAATGATATGATCACAAATTGATCTTTGGATCTTTTGATATATACACAATGATCCTCATCAATCATCGTAAAATCATATGCCATTATGGCATTATGAAAATGTATATACCATTGTCTCGACGACTGCTTAAGGCCATATATCGATCTCAAAAGTCGACATACCTTTTCTTCTTGGCCTTTCATAATGAAACAAGTAGGTTGTTCCATATATATTTCTTCCTCTAATTCTCCATTGAGGAAAGCAGTCTTTACATCCATTTGATGTAACTCCAGATCCATACTAGCCACTATTGCCAGAATAATGCGAATCGAGGTAAATCTCACTACAGAGAAAATGTTTCTTCATAATCAATTCCTTCCCGTTGATTATACCCCATTCGCCATAAGGCGAGCCTTATGCCTTTCTATCGTGCCATCAGCTTTACGCTTTATTTTGAGAACCCACTTGTTCCCGATGGCTTTGCGTCCCTTCGGAAGATCAACCAATTCCCAAACTCGGTTCGACTTCATTGACTCCATTTCCTCTTCCATTGCATGCATCCATTTTTCCTTACTAGGGCAACTTAGAGCCTCATGTATATTTCTTGGCTCATCCTCATCTTGTGGGGCAATCATAAAAGTTTCCCCTTCGATGCTAAAACATCGACGGGGAATACTTTGGCGACTTGTTCGCCGTATGGGAGATTGTACACTGTGCACATCATTCCCCATTATGCTCCCACTAGGATTAGATAATGATGATGTCATCTCATCATGTGGTTGTAATTGAGAATGAGTTGAGTTTAATTCATCGCTTCTCATGTTACTCCCATTTGGACAAACTCCACTAATATCATTATCTTGATCCAAGGTTTCAAATAGGGAGTGATCTTCACCTATTTCGCCCTTCTTAGGAAATTCATTCTCTAAGAATGTGACATCCCGTGATTCAAATTCAGTTATACTCCCACTTTCCTGCTCACCTATGAACACATACCCTTTCGAGTGTTCGGAGTATCTTATGAAAATACTCTTCTTTCCTCTGGGACCCAATTTCCCAAACTTGTGAGAGGACTCATGAGTATAGGCAGCACAACCCCACGGCTTAAGAAAACTTAAGTCTGGTTTTCTACCTGTCCATAACTCATATGGAGTAGAAGTAACTGATTTGGAAGGCACTCGGTTAAGTATATAGGCAGCAGTTAACAACGCATCACTCCAAAAAGTGATAGGTAAGTTAGCATGCGCCATCATGGACCTAACCATTTCTAGTAGGGTTCTGTTTCTTCTCTCCGCAACACCATTTTGTTGAGGAGTATATGGAATAGACAACTGTCTTTCTATTCCTTTTTCATCACATAATTTTCTGAACTCATCGATAATAAATATTCTCGACCTCGATCGGATCTCAATGCTTTTATTTTCTTGTCTAATTGATTTTCTACCAAGTTCATAAACCTTTTGAAACAACTCAATGCTTCAGATTTATGAGAAATCAAATAGACATATCCGAATCGAGTATAATCATCAATAAAAGTGATGAAATAAACAGCCCCATGCCTTCCTCTCACATTCATTGGACCATAGACATCAGAATGGATTAAATGCAGAGGAAATTCAGCTCTTTTACCTTTTCCAAATGGTTTCCTTGTCGTCTTCCCTTCTAGGCAATGCTTACATATGGGCAAATCGACTTTTTCAATGTTGCCCAACAAGCCCTCTTTGGCTAGTCTATTCATACGTTGTTGGCCAATATGACCAAGTCTAGCATGCCACACATTTACATCATTATCATACGAATTAGGAGATGTCAGAAGGGAATAACAAACATTTGCATTAACATAGTCAATATCTAATACAATGAAACCATCCAGAAAATAACCACAACCATAGTAATTTGTATCCAAAAACAAATCCACACCTCTATTATAGAAGTTCATATTAAAACCTAGTTTAACCAATACCAAAACAGACACTAAATTCCGACGAATCTCCGAGCATACAATACATCATGTAGGAATAAAGTGCGTCCACCACGCATGTTCGGTTGGCGGTGCCAATTCCTTTCACTTCAGCTCGAGTTGTTTCCCACATAGATCCACTTAGTTCCAGTTGGTACTCGTCGGAATTCCACGAAGGACCCTCTATCCTTCACTACATGGTCTCATCGCTCCCGAATCCACAGTCCACAAAGGATTAGACTCGATTAAGAACACGTAACTCGACACAAAAGTAAAGTTCTGAAAAGTACAAGGGGTGTTTACCTTCTTTGACTCACGACAGTCGCGAGCATAATGACCCTTCTTGTCACAGTTGTAACACTTCACCCTTGCAAGCTTCTTCATTCGAGGACGCTTTCCTCTTTCATGTTGGTTAAGCTTGGGTTTCTTTCCCGAAGGACCCGCTTCCTTGCCTTTCCCTTTATCAAGCCGCTTAGGACGTTTGCGCTTGGAGCTCGAAGCTCCATGTGAGCTAGAACCAGCATGATATAGTTCAGCTTCGCTTAGCCGCCAAGAGGCGGTCCTCTTCCAGCTCAAGATGACGACCGCATCCTCAAAGGTTTTGATATTTTCATTATGAGTCGGTGCACCTTCATATGCTCCCAACTCGAGGCAAGGAACGAATCACGCTTGCACTTGCTGCTCATCCGTCGACATGGCCAGCATCTTTCAGCTCATTTATCATGTTTGACATCTTTCTAAGATGTTGCTTCATGGTCTGACCATGAGGCTTCTTATATGAGTCAAACCTAATAGTGAGCTGCCTCAGTCTGGTCACCGAAGTATGACCAAATCTTGCTGCCAATGCCTCCCACATTTCTTTGGCATTGTCAAAACGCCTAAACTCTCGCATGACGTCATTTTCCATGCTGCTCAGCAACGTGATGCGAGCAAGAGAGTTCTTTCTTTTCCATGCAGCAAAAGCTTCCTTATCTCTCTTGTGCTGTGCAGTGTTTCCATCTTCAGGTTCTACCATGGTCAGGTTAAGAGCTTCTAGTGCCTCTTGCTCTTCCAAAGACATATTGGATTTTCATGTGCCATATTTCATAGTTGTCACCATTGAGCTTTTCACCTTTGTTCAGCTCGGCAACTATGCTCTTTGTGGCTGAGGCCATTGATCTGAACACATCAGACATATATGCACGAATTATTAATGCCTATCATTTATGCATCCCTTTTGCACAGACCCATCATATTAATGAATAATTTTAAGTAAGGTTTCAGAATCAAAAGGTCACTATGTTTCCAATCATCCTCCAAAAATCCTAACTTAAAACTATCATTAATATAATTGTCTTATGCAAAATAAACTCTATGAACTACCCACAAAGAACCAGCAAATAACAGAAAGCAAATAATATTTGACATCCAATAGAATAATAATGCTTTCACATAATACAACTAACATATCGGTTGCTACATCAACAACAATCATGTAGTAAACATTACATAAGATGTCCACAAAACACACTTAACAAAGATCAGCCAATACATCTAACACCAAGTCAGTACACGAACTGGGAAAGATCCTCTTTTGTTCAATTTCTTGATCTTTTCCCTTGTAACAATCCAGTAATAATCATCTATAAAATTCATCACAATTTTCCTATATGAAGCGGCTTTGTTGACATCCCATATGCAATTCAACACTCCTTGCCATTCAGGTGGAAGAGTGTTCATGAAAAATCGCACCATCTCAAACTATGGCATGGGTCGACCATTCCATATGACCTTTTGAATTTTCCCGTTGACTTCAAGAACGTGATCAATTAAGTCGCCACTCTCCCAACGATAATCACTCAGCTCAGCTATCAAGCTAGAAAGCCTTTCCTTTTGATCATCAGTAATTGGACGAATAGGTGTGCGCAACCTAAGGGGAGGCATTGTTCCTGCAACAAATGCAGAATAAATCAGGGATTACATATAATTCACATAGAATTACTTGGCCAAAGAAACACATTCTTTTGCTCCTCCCTTTTTTTTTGGTCAACGGTCGAAGTCAATGGTCAACGGTCAACGGCTGGGTCGGGCCGGGCCGGGCGAACCGACCGGCACGTGTCGCGTGCGTGCGCGGGATGACGTCACGCAGACGTCAGTCGGCGCGTGCCGCGTACGCGCTAGGCTTTTTCGAGCGGGTCGGGTCGGGTCGCCGGTCGAGTCGCCGGCCGGCCAACGGTCAACGATGATGACGTCATCGATGACGTCATCCCAGCGGTTACCGACCGTTGGATGACGTCAGCACCCGTTGGTTCGCCAACCGGCGCTTGCCGGTTCGTCGGCTGGCAGTGCGCACGTATCGGTTCGCCGACCGGCGCGTGTGTCGCACGCGCTGGCCGAGCCAGCGCTTTAGGCGCGTGGCGCCCACGCGCAGCGGCTTCTGGCCGCGCGTGTGGGCGCGTCCGGTGTCTCCCTGCGGCGCACGACATGTCGACGGACTCGTCTCGACGAGCTCTTTCACCCTATGCCTTCAGAAATTGATTTCGACTTACAGAAACTCAAAAAGTGGATGAACAGTGCTCGAGTGTCGGGATTTTCGCCCCGATCCGTGTCGGCCGATTATTTTCGCGAAAAATCAATCAAAAAACATGAAAATCGGGAAAACATGAACTAGGGCTCTGATACCAATGTTGGGAATATCAGATTCCCAAAATACCGGATTCGACACTAAATCGAATCCCTAAAACGAATGCGGAAGACAAGCCCGGGAAAAACACGTATCACCGATCCTAAAGCACACCATGGATTCGAGCGTATCTTGTTAGCCACAGATTAAACACCGTTGCCGATAAGAGGAAGAGAAAAACGATCCTGTTCAATCCGATGACGTCGATTAGCCTTGAAGGGAAGACGGCGTCTTGGTTTTCTTTTGGAGGGAGAGAGGAGAGACGTACGTATGTTGAAATGCCAAAAGGTGTCTTCGTCTCTCTCTTTCCTCCCTTATATACGTTCCCTCAAAAACAGAAACGTACCCCTTCATTGTATCCCTCCATCCATGGGCCCTAATCCTGTGGGCCGGGCTTTCAGGCCCAACATGGGCGGACGGGCCTTAAGCCCAACATATAAAACCATCAGTAACATTACGTTGTTAAATGTCCTTGACCTTTACTCCAACATTTTCCAAGGCCACATACCACAAAGTCTCGGCAACTGCAAGCAACTAATTAGACTTTATCTTTCAAACAATAACCTAATTGGCTCAATTCCTATCAAAATCATGGGTCTTTCTTCCTTGTCGATCGTCCTTAGTTTAGCAAATAATAATTTAAGTGGATCTCTTCCATTGCAAGTTGGATCTTTAAAGAATCTTGGCATATTAGATCCGTCTTACAATAGATTGACTGGCTTAATTCCAACGTCCATTGGCGAGTGCTTGGTATTGGAATGACTTCACTTAGAAGCTAATTCTTTTCGTGGTCAAATCCCCGAGGCTTTACATCCATTACGGGGTCTACAAGAGCTGGACCTTTCCTTTCTGGTCCAATCCCGAGCTTTCTCGCAGGGCTCTTACTACTCAAGTACTTGAATTTGTCCTTCAATCAACTAGAAGGGCAAGTTCCAGAGGGTGGAGTTTTTCTTAATGCAAGTTCTATATCGATTTATGGAAATACGGAACTCTGTGGAGGTGTTCCCAGTCTGAAGCTTCCTCTTTGCAAATCATCAAGCTCTAAGAAGTCTTCTTCAACCAAGGCCAAAGTAATATATGTGGTAGCTGGCAGTTTGTTATGTTTAGCTTTGTTGCTCCTATGTCTGTCTATCTTTTATCGCAAAAAGAAGCATACGACAACCAATGCCTCCACTTCATTATCTTTCGAGAACCAATTCTTGAGGATTTCTTATGAAGAACTCCTAAGAGCGACTAACAGATTCTCCGAGACCAATTTGATTGGTAAAGGCAGATATGGCACGGTTTATAATGGATTCTTGATGGAGGTGCCATGGTGGCAACAAAGGTGCTCAATCTAATGCAAAGAGGTGCTTCAAGGAGCTTCATCTCTGAATGTCGAACTCTAGGAACCATTAGACACCGAAACCTCGTGAAGATACTAAGTTTTTGTTCGAGCGTGGACTTTTGTGGCAATGACTTCAAAGCTCTAATATATGAGTTCATGGCTAATGAGAGCTTGGAGGAGTGGATACACCTTGGAACCATAGGACGAGATGATGAGTGTAGCGAATCGAGAAATCTGCGACTAGTGCAAAGATTAAACATCGCCATTGACATAACTACCGCGATCAAATATCTCCACTAGTGTTGCTATCCAGCCATCGTCCATGGAGATCTGAAGCCGAGTAATGTGCTTCTGGATAACAACATGATGGCTCAAGTTGGAGGTTTCGAGCTTGCAAAGATCATTTCAACGGTGTCTACCGAAGCCATAGGAGTTCAAGACCAGGGTAGTTCAACTTCAACCTCAATCAGAGGATCCATCAGCTATGTGCCTCCTGGTATGAAACTATCATATTTTCTCGATTAGTTTTTATTTGATTGCGATAGTAATATGTGAGTGCCAAAAGTTTGACTAAACAATTATTCTTGACATTATGTTATGATTTGTATGCTCTAACACCTCTTTCTCGCAACTCAATTCCTCTTTCCACTATTAATAGCTTCTGGAGAAAAAGAAAATACTTATCTTTTTGTACGAAAAGATTAATGGTAGCTTGCCCTTATCGTATTTTAAATTAAGATGAGAATAAACCATCGAAATTTTGATTAATGAGTGGAAAATTTTTAGACAACTTGTGAATCCATGTGAATAAATTGATTAAGCATATTGTATCATCTCATATTTATATTTTCTTTTTATAATTCGTATTTTGTCTCATATCACGTTCATGCCATTAAAACAGATTGCGAATCTCTTTTGGAATGTTATGACTCAAGGTCTTAACAATAAGTAATTTTTCCTTTATGGCAGACTCTTTCATGACCAATAATTTAATATTAGAAAAATATATTAAATGGCCAGAAACTGTTGGAGGATACACTAATTGACAACACGATGGGCTCTACCTAACTACCACTTTCCCTAAACTTATTGGTTAGAGCATATTAAGACAAATTTATCATTTACAAGTATAAATTCATCACCGTCAACAAATCACTCTACGTCTCTTCTTTTTCCCCCACTGTGTTTATTTTTTGCCTGTTCTTCTTGGCATTTTCTTCTCGTCTTTGCATAGAAGAAAGTGTGGTATAGGTATTAAACATAATTTGTGTCATGAAAATGACGAGCCTCATGTGGATCCCATACATTTCCAGTCAAAAAACCAACTATTCAAATTCAATTAACACATAGACTTCTGCCAAGGCCTTCACCCAACATATTTTCTTCTTTTTCAGTTTTCATCGTATCCTACTAGGGGACAAAGCCACTTTTGATGTTTAGGCAATTTGTGTAGCAAACATGTGACAACTTTGGTCACACCTAGTAGTTTTGGAGAAGAAGAGTTTATATGTTGTTAACTGACCTTTGGTGCAGTTTATGAATTCTAAAATCATATTTCTCTACCGTTGATGCATTTCTCAATGGTTAATGCACTTTATAAGAGTTCACACAATATGCGCTAAACATCAGCCATATACAGTAAACTAAACGAAAATTAAACATAGAGAAATGAAAGCAAAAAACCAGTTGGGGGCTTTGGACCCTCTGCCTTGCTCCAGCAGAGGATCCCTTGGCCTCTGCCATGCACAGCAGGCCCGATTGTGAAGTGAGTGAGGACTTGCAAGGCATCTCTCTATGTTGGGTGTGATAGGCGCGATCCTTCACAATTTCTTTCCCAAGCTCTTGCAAATGGACATCAAGCAAAATCCCATGTGACTTAGAAGCTTTTTCTAAACAATTGACTTCAAGAAAAAGTGTATGTTCGTTCTTGTTAATGTCTTGATGAAATTTTCAGAGTATGGCATGGGACACAAGGTTTCCACACTTGGGGATCCATACAGTTACGGCATTCTATTATTGGAGATGTTCACAGGAAAGGGACCCACTGAAGAGGCCTTTGGGCACCATCTTAACCTCCACAACTTTGTCCGAATGGCTCTTCCAGATTGAGCAATGGACATTATAGACTTAAGGCTTTGGAGTGAAGCTGGTGATCGACAACAAGAGATGAAAATTAGAGATTGCATTATCTCTGTATTCGAAGTTGGAGTCGCATGTTCAATGGAATCACCGCCAGAACGGATGGGCATGACCGAGGCAATAAGGAAATTACACTTGATCAAGGTGATTTACGAAGCCAAAGAGAGGATGATAGGTATGTATCTAAATCAGTTTTCTCATTTCATCTTGGAACTTTTTCACTAGTAGAGAAAATCATCGTGCAAAGGTAGTGCTAGCAAATTTACATGAATGTCTCCCTAACTAGTCTACCTACCCATACCTATTATGTGTGTTTTTTATAATTGCATTTTATAATCGTGGAAAGTGGATGTATGGAGTTAAGTCCACCTATTTCCACCAAGTAATCATGTAAAATTTGATGAATTTGCTTATTTGCCCAGTTCTGTTCATTTTCGATGCCAATGTGGATCGATGCATTGCTTAATTATCATGGTTGGGTCATTGCCCTTACCTCTCTCTCTGCGCACGCTTGTGTATTAGAATGTGACCTCACCGTGAGGTCATGAGCTCAAGGCCAACTCTTAATGTCGTGCTTAAACGAGAGCCCACGGTCAATTGGAGATTAAGCTTGATCAAATCCAAAGGCAAGGAGAGGGAGGCAACCTTATCACAAGATCATGGGGTCAAGGCTAACTCTCGATGTTGCTGTTGAGAGTGACCTCACTATCAATTGGAAGCCATGCTTGATCGAATTTGGGCAACGTTGCCGACGAAATTATGTTGCGGTCATGTTGCCAACACCAACAGCCACCGTGTGAGACCCCCTTACCTCCTCTCCAAACCTCCTTTTCTTTTATCTTTTTTCTTTGCTATGGCATCAAATTACAGACTTTTTCTTGTTTCTTTTTTTTGGTCAATAGAGATAGAGAGTTAACAAAGACATAAATGGGACATGATCAAAAAGGGAACATGGATGCATATTTGTTGCACTTGTTGGTGTGCTTACTACAATGTCTAATTATCCTCATCAAGTCTTCCGACTCAACCAACCCTCTCTCTTTCTTCACCATTAGCCACCGTCTCCGGCCGTTGCGGCCACCTATCATCATGGTCGCCTCCTCCACGTCTCACTACTTTCTCCTTCATGTCATCCACGACCATCTTTGCTTTCTCTATTTGCTCACCCAAAACACTCTCACCTTCACTGTCTCTTTTCTCAACGCCAAATTTCTAAGGTCTCCAATCCACCATTGATGACCTAATTTAGCCATTATGGCCTTTAAGATCTCATGGAAATCTCAATGGACAAGCTAGATGTAGGAGGCATCCCTAAACCTTGAGATGGCCTTTTGATCTCATCATCGTCGACAACTTGATTGTAGATGACGAGAGGAGCTCGACGCGAGGTCTTGAGACCCACCAAAGGCATAAACTTGACATTCGAGCAAGCTTGGCTGCCCTCAAATGAGAAAGGGAGAAAGAGCTATGCGAAAGCAGGGACAACAACCGATATTAAAGCGATATGGGAGAGAGGGTGAACGGAGCATGACATGATCCCTTGTCAACACCAAAATGGTGGAGCGAAGATGTCATAATTTATATTGGCAGTGGAGGCACGTTAGTGACTCGAGCCGCGTGTGGTTGTAGGGCTCGGCAGGGAGTGGAGACAGACTAGAGGGAGAGAAAAGATTGGCGTTGGGATTTTGAGAAGTGATTGGGGAAGGTGTACAATTAACAGGCTAGACTCATGTCTTGATTTGGCATTGGAGACAGCAGATAAGTAAACCAATGGTACAATGGATCCGCATCCAATGCCATAGATGTGGTGCAAAATACATAACACCACGGTATAGTGATGAAAACGCTAAGCAAACAAAAACGACTCACGGTATGGACGGAATAGGCTATATTAGGGCAAGTGCCCGTGAAATATATACCAAACTACAGGTCAACTACCAATAGTGTAACAATGCGCAATATCAAGCAGCTCAAGTTTGGCATTAGGATCAAAATCAGGGGCACGCTGAAAACATCATGAATTGAGATCAGAACAGGAACAATCTAATGCTAATATCAAGTCACAATGTGAGAGAATATTGACTTTGTGTATTGCTCAATTGGACAATGTATTACACTGGAGGGATATTTGTATCTAGGATAATATACACAAGGAAGTAATCCATTATGGGGTGTTTAACTCCAAACCATCCCTTCTTGTTATATCATGAAGCGTAAAAGTCGAAAGAACACTTTGTTCTCATGCATCCTTTCATTACAAAAGCAAATAATTAGTTGATGATCAAGAACGCTTAAATCTACAAAAGCCATTTCAAAAATTCGCAAAATATTGCTAATTTGCTAGTAATAATCTACTTAAGATGCTCTTATGAGCAACATGTTATACATCCATATTTTTCTAAACTAGCTCATGAATCATATCAAGCTAGTCGTTTTTATTTTCCCTTTATTTTTTATGTCACACCCATGACGCATATAACAATAGGCCATAGGTAAGCTTGTCACTCTAAAAGCCTTTCCTAGTATGGAAGTTCTCCTTCATAGTTGCCTGGAGGATCGTAGTTGCAAACAATGTACCACCACCCATTGTTACACTGAATCTTAGCGCACCCGACTCGAATTGAGTCGCGCCAAACCATTTGAGTGTAGTGCAAGCAGTCGCACCCGCTCGCGCAGGAGTTGGTGTTGTAATTGTAGTTCTGCTTCTCTGCGACCCACAAGCTGACGGCGTAGGTGCCACTGAACGTGCCGGTGCCCTTGGCAAGGTTCTCACCATAGGGTCCGTTGGAGTGCACGAGGCCGCAGTCACTGACCCGTTGGTTCACATAGCTTTGGGTGTAGGCAGCAAGCGTGTTGTCCCATGTCATGTTCACCACGCCAACTTGCTTTCGAGTGGCATTGTGAGAGTTGAAATAGTCTTGGGGTGAGTTTTGGCATTGAGTAGGTTGAAAGAGAGAAATAGAGACAAGAGAGATGTTGATGGTTAGAGAATTCATGATGCTCAAGGAATTAGCTGATGTTGGTTCAAGGTGATATATTTGGTGATCAGTTATGCTATTTATAGAAAAATATTTTCGGGGCTTCAACTTACCATGTGCAATGAACTTATCATGGAACATCTCCTTTGGACAACACAACCTTGCGTTCAAATCTAGTTTGATTTGAAATGATAAGCTAGTAACTGGTGCATGAGGAAGTAGTTTTGCATGTTCTTCCTTTCCCCAAATGGAAGTAAAGTAAAAGGCTTAAGTGAAGTTTGAAATTTCAGCAAATTGGATACATTATAATAAGAAGAATGTTAGACTTTATGTTGAGTAATGCTAAAGACATTGAGAATAGTGCATGAGATTAAATTATTAGGGGACATAAATAAAGTTTATCCGGTTGTAATGAGCAAACAAGTCTTATCCAAGCCTCGAATAGGGAATGCCTCGATTTATTTACAATACCGGCCATCGCCACTTACCGTCCTCCGATGCTGCTCAATAAGCCATTCAAAAGTCACCACCAACTCGTTATCGCATCCACCGTCCTTGTTCTAAGATCCACCATCCATCTTCAACCAGACCATTTGTCTCTAGCCTCATAACAACATATCACTACCCTCCCACGAGAAAAGTACATAAGATGTGTCAAAAGTTGTGTACAACACTCACTTTAGTGCTAAAAGTTTTCGCCGGATCACCTAAGTATCAAATCTAAGGAAAAATAATCACTTAAGTGCCTCTGACGAGAAATTTTTGCCAAAATATATGCATGACATTTATAATTAAAATTTGAATATGACTTGACATTTTTTTTAAAAAAAAAGGGGGGGTCTGTATAGCATTTCCATACGTACATTTCTCCCCCTCTCCCTCGACATCATTTTTTTCTTTTTTTCTTTTTTTTCCCCTTCTCTTTTCTCCCTTATGCACCGTCGCTACTTCACACTGTACATGGACTCCTCGGCTACAACTTCATCAACGCTCACCCATCACCACTCAGACCTACGAGCTTCGCCACAACCTCAACAAACAACACCAAGAATCGATCAACGATACCTGTGACGGGTTGGAGAGAAGGGGCGAGGAACGACATGGTTCAGATCTGTGAGAAGAGTGTTGTTCAGTCAAGATTGCTTGGTTTCATCAAATTAGAAAGCCACGAAGCACGTCCAGCAATCAATGAATGCCTAGGTTGGACGGAAAACCAAGAACAAGCATGCGAACCTCACCCAAACATTTCATCGAACACCTAAAGTACAACAACCGGAAAGCATTTGGGCCGCAAATTTAGACCAGAACCAACCATAACCAGAAAACAACACTAGGACATAGAGAAAGGAATGAGCAGGCCCAAAACGCGTGCAAACCGAGGCTGGTGAGCCTCGTTTGTTGATTCGACAAGACAGGGGAAAACAAGCTTGGTCATAACTTGCAAAACAAAAGTTGCCGAACGCGATTGCTAGGTAGATCGGAACAAAACGGCTCCAGAAACCGCCTCAAGGGACTTGGTCGGTGAAGAAGGCAACACCAACCACGATTCGAACTAGCCGAGAATGGATCCGACTGAGCCTCCGGTTTCAGCTTTTCAACGAATCGACTCTGTTAACGGCGGATTTTGAGGTGGTTTTGATGAATTACCTAGACAAGAAGCCAGAGAGCAATTCCCTACCGCATCCCCTTTCTGTCGATCGTTTAGCAAGAAATTGATTTTTCTTGCTGAACGAAGTCGTTTTGGGTCATGCAGGCAGGTGAAACTCGTTAAACGGCGTCGTTTTGAGCTTTTTATGCTGAATCAGTCTGCCGACAAGCCACATGGTGAAAAAATATCAAAATTTTGCCACATCAAATTTCCAACATTCAAAATCGGAGTTTAGACTTAATTTTTGTTTAAGTAATAGTTAAGTGATTTTTAAAAAAATGACATTAAAATGAGCATTGAACGTAACTTTTGACACTTTTAGTATAATTTTTCCTCCTCCAACTCCTAGCAATGGCCATCGTCGAGACATCGACGAGCTCTAACCAGCCCTCAAGGCCTCAGCAGGCAGGTGGTCGCCGTTGCCCCTTGATTTATTGCTTAACAAATCGATCTTCCATAAAAAAGATAAAATTTATGAATCATTCTTTAATGTCTCCGCCATTTTCCTTATTTTAAGCTATCTAACAGGTACATGTACTTCTCTTTTGTCTCAATTAAGTTATCATCCACTTGTTTTTAAATTAATACAAGCATGAAATCCATATTAATTGTGTTTTTAATTTTATGAGCTACTTTTATGGTTCTGCAATTGGCATGGATGCGAAGGGCACGCCCTCACATCCCCACTTAGCATTGAACGGTTGGACGTGCATCTTATCACACCATAAATAAATCTTATAACAAAGAAATTATAATGAGCTCGAGATATGTAATAAATTGAATCTGAATCATAAAAAAATGTTTAGATCATACGTAAGTCCCACCTAGATTTTATCAAATTCAACAGTCCAAATTTGGGATGTGAAATACTATGTAAAGTAGAGTAAAGGTCCATTAGGAAAATGATTTGAGTAATTTCTCATCGACCGAAATATGCCCCCCCTCTCTCTCTCTCTCTCTTTGTGCACATGCGCTTGTGTGCTTCACCATCAAGCTACAGTCAATTGAAGACCAAGCTTGATCGAACGGTTATGTGACTAATTCGATCAAATCTGAAGAGGGCAAAGAGGGAGGCTACCTCATCGCAAGATCATGGAAAAAAGGTCTGACTCTCGATGTCGCAATTGAGCATAGGCTCACTATCAACTAGAAGCCAATGCTTGATTGAATTTGGGTGACGTTGCCGATGAAATTCTGTTGCGGTGATGTTGCCGACACTTGCAGCCATCATGTGTGTCCTCTAAAGATAAGTACACCAGAAGTGTCAAAAGTCATGTACGACGCTCACTTTAATGCCAAAAGTTTTTTCGGATCACTTAAATGCCACTTTTTTAAAAACACGATCATTTAAGTCCCAACTCTAATTTTGATAGCCGGAAATCCGACATAGATATATTTTATTAATTTCTCAATCCTACATGGTTCACCGACATACCTACTTAGCATATAACACCTAAAGGTTGTCGTCCGAAAGTTGTAAAAAGTGATCATTTAAGGGCAAAATTTTATTTAAAATGATCATTTAAGTGCCAAATTTTATTTAAAGTGATCATTTTGGTGGTAGTTGTTATTTAAAAAAGATCACTTCAGTGCTAAGCATGCCATGTGGAAATGCCATATGGACTGGATTTTTTAAAAATTTGTAATATTAATTATAAATGACACGTAATCAATTTGGCTGGAATTTCTTGCCGTTGGCACTTAAGTAATCATTTTTTCTTCAATTTAGCACTTAAGTGAGCTAGCAAAAACTTTTTGCACTAAAATAAGTGCCGTACACAACTTTTGACACTTCTAGTGTACTTATCAAGTATCCCCTACCTACTCTTCAAACCTCCTTTTTCATTGCCATGTCATTTAATGGAGATACAAAGTTGACAAACACATAAACAAGACAAGATCAAAAAGGAAACATGGACCTATATTTGTTGCACTTCTCAGTGTGCTCATCACATTGTCTAATAATTTTTGTCAACTCTTCCTACTCAATCAACCCTCTCATTCTTCACCATTAGCCACCGTCTCCAGCCGTTATGGCCACTTGTCAGCATCGTCACTCCTTTACATCTCACTATTATCTCCGTTGTGTCATCCACGACCATCTTTGTTTTCTCTATTTGCAAACCGAAAACACTCTCTCCCTCACTCTGTCTCTTCTCTCACCACCAAATCTCTATAAGGTCTCGGCACCACCATTGATGACCTGATCTGGCCATGGCCTTTTAGATCTCACCTCAATCTCAATGGACAGGCAGATGGATGAGGCATCCCCAAATCTTGAGATGACCTTTTGATTTCATCATTGTCGACAAAGTAATTGTAAATGATGAGGGGAGCTCAACGCGAGGTCTTGAGACCCGCCAAAGGCATAAACTTGACGTTCAGGTGAGCTCATCTGTCCTTATCCAAGAGAGGGAGAGGGATAGCCACATGAAAGCAGGGATGACGATTGACATTGAAGCGATAGGGGAGAGAGAGCGAATGGAGCATGACATGACCCTTCATAGGCACCGGCATTGAATGGCGGAGCGAGGAAGGTCAAGATTGATGGTGGCACTAGAGGCATGTCAATGACACAAGCCACGTGTGGTTGTGGGGGCTCAATAAGGGGGAAGAAAGATGGGGAGAAGAAGAGAGATTGGTGTTGGGATCTTGAGGAGTGATTGGGTAAGCTGTAAAATCAAGAAGAGAGACTCGTGTCTTGTGTTAGAGACAGCAAATAAGTAAACCAATGCGTACAATGGATCTGCATCCAAGAGACATAAATAGGGATGGTGAAGGACATAAAATACAATGCCCTGGATCTAGTTAAAATAGGTAACACGATAGCATAATCAGGAAAATAGAAATCAATCATAAACTGACTCATAGCATGGTCGATCTAGGCTATGTTAGAGCAAGTTACCATAAAGATATACTACATTATTGACCAACTGTCAATGAAGTGTAACGTCTTACAATAGCATGCCATCAACAAGCTCAAGTTTGGCATTAAGATCAACAATATCAGGGGTGCTGTAGGCTTCATGGATTGAGATCAAAACAGGAACAATCTAGCTATAATACCAAGTCAGTATGTGAGGAAATATTGAATTGTGCGTTGCTTTATTGAATAATGTTTTACATTATACAAGTACTTATATCCAGAAAAATAAACACAAATAGGGAAGCAATCTAATGAAGAAATTAACCAACATAGGAACATAATCAATTGAAACCAATTACAATCCACATAACATCACATAATCTTGAACATTACCTAACGATTGAAATTCATCATAACAATCAACGTCCTTCCAGAATTTTTCTATGGAAGTTTGAGGTTGAAATTGCTCTCGCAAGTTTGTTTTATAGATTATAAACTTTTCTTTTCTTTACTTTTTTGGTCAATATAGTAGAGACAGTTGAGATAAGTGGCCTTGGCTATATTTGTTAACAAAGCAATGGAAGGATGACCACATCCTATGGTAAATCAAAAAAGAAAACAGTGCTCTCCTGCAATTAGCTTACAATTAGCCAACAACTAGCTAACAATCATCACATGTGCCCTTCCTCTACTGGCATGGAGCATAAAAGTCGAAAGAGCAAGAGTACTTGAAATCTGCCAAAGCCATTTCAAGCAGGTGCAGATTACTTCTAATTTGCTAGTAATAATCTGCTTAAGTTGCTTTTATGCGCAACGTGTCATGCATCCATATTTTCCAAAACTAGCTAATTCTAATACTAAAATCTAACAACCTAATAAATGCCTATTTTTCCAACCAATTTCCATTTTCATTTTCCAGAATTTATTATTTTATTATTTTCGTTTTCTTATCTTATTCTTGGTCCCTCCTCTGAATCAAATTTTCACTGAGATACTCCGTGAATTTCAGTATTACCTCAGACGAAGCAATTGGTAACAAACATGCTCAATGATGAAGAAATCATCAACATATGAACAGCAACATCACGGGTAATTAGAACAACAATTGGATGGGCTTCAGATCAATTCAATCTACACCCAAAAGAGGTGACCAGCAAAGGAATGGTGATGACAGCCAGTTCAAGGCACAGCAATATGGTTATCCGTTGAAAAATCATCACCAATTCACCATAACAATCTCCTAAATCACATGCCAGAGGGGTTTTGGTAGGACTGGAGAAAAGCAAATGTTAAGCAAACCCTACTAAAAACTTAGTTTCACAAATCGCAAGACATTGATTGCCCTAAAGCAATCAATAATTCCCCAAAGAACCACGGCTACTTCCTTTGTTTTGGGGAATTAGAAAGATACAACACCTTCTATATACGATCACATCGTAATACCTACTCAGGATAGCAACAGAAGAGAGAGAGAGAGAGAGAGAGAGAGAGAGAGAGAGAGAGAGGCAAAAGAAGGATTCACCTGTACTGAATTGATCTTTCCTCACCAAATTTACATGGATATACCCGTACTCGAACCTTTCAAGTTGAAAGCAATGCGGATACGGAAAGAGCAGGAGTTTCACCCTGTGATGGATAACTTCGATTTCGTCCTCGCAGGGCCTTGAAACATAGCAACAACAAAGATGTGAACGGCAGACAGAAAAGAAGAAACGCATGTGATGAAGACAGCTAAATGCAGAGAGAAGGATAGAGAGTGCATAATTATGATTGCGACCTTGTCAAGTGCAGTCAGCGACCTTCCTGAGCTTCTATTTTGAGAGACAAGCTCTCGGCAGCATATTCAGCGGATTTCAGTAGACTCCACTGCTCATTCACAAGGGAGACATGTCCAGTAAACATAACATTGTAAGCACTAGCAGAAAGGATGACAAGTCTAATCCAACAAGAAGAGAATAACAAGTTTGATCCAACAATAAGCATATGAACAGCAGAATCAACACGGTTGCACTCGAATTTGGCAAACACACTTCAATATTTATTTAGTTTCATATAGGACTCATGTGCAAGGATGGACAACGATCAATTTACTACCAATTAAATGACCGAAATTCTTTACAATCTCAAGGCATGAATAGCAAACAGAGAAGATGTTGGCATGACACTGTGAAGATTTAGCTAAACATACTCACTTCTTTACTCTTCACTCATTTACACATATACATGCACAAGCACTCCCAAAGCACCTCACTGCTCTCTGTTTTTCCTCAGGCTTTTTCATGTTAGTTCATGGCAAAGAACTAATCCATCCAAGGTAGGACCTTCCAGGCTCTCAATAGATTCAAGAGTAAGACATCTCTCCTATTTACCCCAGTCAGAATTCACCAGTCCATGTATTTTGCACGACAAACGGTTCTACCTTCCGGACAAAATCGCATTATGATGCAAGCCAATATGCGCATCTGCCTCTTGAGAAATTTTCTATCCTATCATATCAATATCAAAGCTTCCCCGGCCACTATGACAAATAGCAATCAGCGCAATTGAGAAATCCTCGATTAGCCCACACAACAGCTCAAAGGAAATTCACAAGTGTAATAAAATTCGCAAGTGCATAATTATTAAGCATCGTTAAAGCAAATACCAAATTAAGACCACAACACCAATCAGCCGAGCAAGAGAATACACCAATCAGCCGAGCAAGAGAATACACAACCAGCGAGCATAATCTCAATCCGACATATATAATCCATCAGATGCCAAAACGAACTCATGACCCCTTGGGTATACGTAAGTCAACATGCTTTGCTCATCCAGATATTTGATTAACATGAATCTATACTTTGCACAATATCAGAATCAGAGACAAAATATATGGATGGATTTGAACAACAATTCAAGTAGTCATGGCATATGGAGATCTCAGCCATAGTCTAAAATCACTGGAAACAGAGGAGCTGCAAGTGAGTCGAACATGTACGTTACGCAACAATCATTCCAGACACTAAACCATAAGAACGCTTCTCAAAATCGTATTCCGAATTCGTTCAGGCATTTTAACGAATGTTTGGTGGTCAGTTCAAAAATAGAACACAGAGCCATGATCGAAGAGTAATTTCCCATATATACAAATTCAATGACATCAGAACGTATTTAAACTACTAACAGATCCGCAATCATCAATCTGCTTTCACTCATAACCTCAATAACAAATCTCGGATTCAACTGAATAAAACAGAGCAATGTCATACACCCCTCGGAGACCGTCTTTGGCCAAGAGCAGCCATGGAATAGTGGACCGAGGTCTTGGAGGCATCGTCACAGGTGAGGTCGGGGCCATCGCGAGACATGGAACCGCACATTGCTGGCATAGCATCGCGCGTTGGTGAAAAACGAGAAGTCGTCGACGGTGAAGATCACTGAGCTCTCGTCGGACAACATCAGGCACGTGCGAGGCTAAGGAGAGTAGAATATCAGCAGCCGCTAGAATGAGTGATTCCGACTTCATCTGAACAATTAAATCTGGTAAATCACACACATATATATAAACCACGTTAGACAATCTAGAAACAATTAGGTTTCCACACTCATGCATGCAATAACCTTCCTTTTCTAGAAGAGAGAGTGGATCGTGCTGATAATAAACCCTCTCAATTCATGAGACAACATATTACTGGTTTTATATGCCTACCATGGTCGTCCGCTAGATGAGAAATTCGACAAAAGCTCACGTGATTAGAGCATTATTCATATGGTGCTCTTACTTTTAAATGTGAAAGCTTTAATATAGACGAAAAAGAAAAAAAAATACAAGACATATGAATGTTTCATATGTACAAAACTAACTATCTCATGTGTCATTGGACCAACTATTGCATCATCACCATGATTGATATACATATTTAAGCCCAGCTTATTAGTATGGCTTGCAGCTTGTATTCTCTAGGCCTCACACAATGGAAGCTCGGGTGAAAATCTAGAGTTTTAGGTATTCAGTCACCAAATCTGAAAATAAACCCCCCCCCTCCTCCCCACCTCCCCCCCCCCCCAAAAAAAAAAAAAAAAACCTCCACACCGTTATAATGCATTATAGAATTATAATTATTGGGAGATTAAAAAAAAAGCTATGCTTTGCATAATCTATTGTTACAGTTTCTTCAACTTCAGGTGTGAAGTACATGGCTTTCGAAGGCTCATGAGTGATGACAAAACGTACATATCTAAAGGATAAGGGAGAATTTATGCGATCATTTTGAATTTAGGGGATAGAGGGCATGTGTTTGTCCCCAAACTATCAATCTATTGACACTGTCTTTCGAGTTCTCATTTCGGTTAACGCAGAAGACTTATAGGACTCATATGATTTTCCTTAAAATAAAAATAGAGATAACGAAAGTAAAGTGCAGCAGATGGTATATTTTTGTAGGAGAACTATTAAATGAGCATAGACTTTAGAGGTGTCAAAAATGGGCCTTGGAGCCATTTTTTTACTCATACATTTAGGTTGGGTTGTAAATGAGCTGTTAAACATTTAAAGGGCCGGGTGAAAATGAGTTTAAAATATTGAACTCCAATCAGAGTACATCATAAATGGGTGTATAGAGAATCCATTTATAACTATTTAAATAATAAGTTTGTATTAGCTGGATAAGGGAAATTTGGACCTACATTTCTTTTGTTCTAGAGGTGATTTCCAATATACAGCGCTTTGCCCGTTCAAGAGATCACTCTCATGATATAGAACTTTGTCCCATATGGCACTTAGTTCTAAGGTGAGCACTTTGTCTCATGCGGCCTTCATTGGACTGGCCCGAATCTTCCTGTATGAATTGGCCCAAGCCAAGATTTCGGGCTCCCCACTTTTTCCCGATGCGATCTGCGCATTCAGGCTTGAGAAAGGCCCCAATTGGCCTAAACAGGCCGAACTATTTTTAATAAAAAAATATATCAATCATTAAATACAACGCGTAAATAATAGAAAATACATTATTAATACTTAAAATACTTCAATAAATTCATAAATAATTTAAAGGTGAACGTGTTAAAAAAAGTGATTTTTGAGGCTCAAAATATAATAACTAATCTATTTTTACTTTTAAAAAGAAATAAGAAAAATTCATACTAGGTCTGAACCGGCCAAGAATGGCTCAATTTAGTTTGGTTAGGCCTTTAAATAAAATTTGGCTCAGGTGGAAATTCTATAGAATATTCAGTCTTCGTCTCCATGGAGTGCTCAATCCTCTCATAATTGACTGTGAATATGAGGCACTAGTATGTTCAGTCTTCAGTCTTCGGTCTTCGTCTCCAAGGGCTTCATATATTGTAGAATACAAGTCACCAATATTAATATTCCTTTCTCTCCCCTCAACTTTTAAAGGCGTGTCCTATTGAATAGTGCTATCTTATAGATTAGTATTAATATACCAAACCATATGGCAGATTATAAGTGAAATATAAGCCATACTCAATAATTAATAACAATATGCGACGTCACTTATTAAATACCAGATTTATGAAACAATATACTACGTCTTCAAAACCTGTGGAATTAGCATTAGATTGAAGTTTGTCAAAAGGGGGAAAGAGATAAATTGAGCAAGATCAATTGAAGGAAAATTTGTTTTCTATTCCACCATCATTTCTTACCAAAATCACACAAAGTGCTCTTAAGCAATTTTAGGAGTTGCCATTTAAGTTTGTTTGATAATTGTTGAAGCATACCATATAGACAATCCAACTGATATGAGGTGGCCCCATAGATTCACAAGATGGTTTCGCCGTATAGCACTTTGTCTTTACAAGGTTTGAGAAATAGCTCCCAAGTTGTAGGACTGTGTCTCACATGACACTTAGTTCTAGGGTGAAAGAAAAAAGAAAAAGATCAAAAAAACGAGTTGGCCCAGATTAGACGGCCTACATTTTAGTGCTCTGCCTTATTCATTTTCGGGCCAGTCCGCACCTTAAGCCTAAGCATCTTCGGGATCTCAGGCTTGAAATGGCTCGGACTGGTCAAATAATTTGATAAAGTCGAAAGTAAGTCAAAATATAAACATACAAAAAATGATTTTTTTTTGGGCCCAAAATATAATAAAGAATCTATTTTTAATTCAAAAAAATAAAAAAAAAATCTGATAAAAATTTTTATTGTCAATATTAAACTAGACTTCTTTTTTTTTTTTTTTTTTTGCCCAAAAAATAGGCTCTCTAGTTTCTTTGTCCCCTTGTTGGTAGCATGTATAATTTGTTGTGTTAAACAGTGCTAGAGGTCAAAAGACTTTTCACAACATGATACAAATCAATATAAAATCAATTAGACTATATTATTATGCGAAAATCACTAAAATAGATTTCTTGAGTCCAAATGCACTGGACACAATCTCTTTTCATTATGGAAGCAAAAAACTTGCCCCGTGATTCAAGTACATTTCTTTTGAGGGCCTAAAGGAAATTTCCAAGTGCTTTTTTGATGACTTGAGCAAGAAAAGCAATGGAGATGTACCGCACTCGAGAACAATAAAAATGAACTTTGCTTCAATAATTATGAAGATCATGACACTTGCATATCACATAATGAGTAAAGCAATTATAAATAAAATATTTTTGCCGTAATAAAAGTGGGTTTTGCTTTCACATCTCTAGATTGAAAAGATGCGAAAACTCATCTCATACAATCAATTCTTGGACTACTTTTCCATTCAAAAAGAGATTTTATGGAAAATATTTGCCTTTTTGAAAAAGAAGAAAAGGAACATTATTATACAAAAAGTCAGTGGATTTGTAATAAAGATTTGATGTTTGTGTTCATATTGATAGAGTAAATATCATAAACTATTAACCACTAGGGGTTCGCTCCAGTGGCCACCCTTCCAACTTGGAAGAGGGAGGTGGGGGGTTCAAATCCCCACTTTCTCTGGGGGGATTGGGGTGGGGACGATTTCATTTCAGGAGTGGGTTTCGACTCCCACGCCCTACAAGGAGGCAGGGCAAAAGTCTGAGCATGAGTGTTAGAGTAGGATTAAAGTAGGACCGACAAAAAAAAAGAAATATCATTAAATATCATTAAATGAAGGTTTTATTCATTTTTTTAGAGGCCATCCCGGAGAAGATGGGTCATCGTTAATATGAGGCACCAATATACCCTTTATACGGACCCTTCGGTTTTGTTTTTTATTTTGTACTATCCCCACTTTCTGCTTTGTTATTGCCTTAAATATTGCTTTTTTTTCCCTCCCAAACTTTATAGGGTGTTCCTGATGGATAATGCTATGTTTAATTTATTAATTTAATATACTGAGCTACATGGCTGAATATAAGTGGACAATGAGCCATATTCAATAATTTATAACAATATGGCACATTGCTTATAATACAAAATTCATAAAGCAGTCTTAGTGTTAGACATTTCTCTTTCTTGTTTTTGTCATAAAAGTGAAACAAGCAAGACGATGGAATATGAATAGCACTACAAGTACTAGGACTTAACTAGAGTTTCTTACTAAATTAAATGGCATGCTACGTGGCATGCGCTGTGTCATCAAATGAGTGTGGAATTAGCGTTGGGATAATGGTTGTAAAAAGGGGAAAAATATAAGTGGGGCTAGAACAACTAAAGGAAATTTAGTTTTTTATTCCACCATCATTTTTCTTAAAATTACACAAATCCTCTCATGCATTATTGTAAGCTGCGTTAGATTGGAGATAGTTATAAAAGGAAAGACCTCAAAAGCCAAATGTTAGAGAACGACATAAGTTGAAGTCTAAAATTTTGCTACTCATTGTCTGAGTAATGATGCTAAGGATTAAGTGTACAAGAACAAGAGCAGCAATTGAGTCCTCATAGTGTGATCTACCATGTAATAGGACCAATGCTTGCCAATTGTAATTTTATAAATGGATTACTAGTGGAATCCAGCTCAACTTGTGGTTATTAGTTTGAAAAGTGGACATAGGCTTAGGGATAAAACCAAACTACTGTACTTCATTGTGTACTACTATTTTTCTCTTATTACTTTCACAAGCACACATTACGATCACGGGTTTTAAAATATTACCTTGATCTAATCTTTATGTAGTGTTAGCTATTTTCCACGAAATGTTCTAAAATAACCTATTCATCCCACTCTAGATTGTATTGTTAGCCCCCAACATCATGGACCAACCAAATATACAATAAAGTAAGTAAAAAGGATGGAATAACTAGTTGTAGACAACCAATAAAAGATAACAACCACATAGACATACACATGGGACATGCGGTTCAATTTCTACTTCAAACAACTTAACAAAGTGAAGCCAAAAGGATGGAATAACTAGTTGTAGACTCTCGTACTAAGCCAAATCCTCGTGGCCTTAGCACGGTCAAAAAGCCTACCCAATTGTGACATGGGCTTGCGAACAAAGGTAGTAACTTTTTGACACCAAGAAAAAGAGTTTGGGATTAAGATGGACAACTCCTACTATGCGAGCTTGCGGTCAAAGTCATATCCATCACGATACCATCCTAAGTAATCCTATGCGATTCGAGTTCGGCGGAGTTATGTGTGCTAAAGTGATGTGACATCCCGATTTTCCAATTCTATTTTCAATAAATTGAGACGGGCATTTTGTTGGCACGCATATAGTTCTTTTCCTTGAGTCGGCCACTCATGTGAAAACTAGTCTATCAGGTGAAGCCGTTAAGAAATTCTAATGCATCAGACTCGAGAATTTGATCAAGAAACGACCTTTCGACCGAGTTAATCTGCAAGGGTCATTACGGCACAATTAAAAATCGATTAGAGATTGGAGATAGGTCGACTCGACAGAGGTATGTGATCAGGTGTGGGTGATTCCACCAGATCGCACAATTCTTGTCGATCGGCACTGGACCGACTTTTCTGTCGATTGGGTACCCTGTGTTCGTATTTGAAACCTTGAGATTACCCCGACAACCGAAAGTCGCCAATGTTTCAAAGATGTACATTGTGGCTTGAGATGATCAACCACAAGTCAAATGCATGAAAATTTCTAAAGGCTACCCGATAGGTTGGGCCGCTAGTATCATGCCAAAGTGAAATTAACCGTGGAATTGAGATCGAATTCAGAAATTGGAAGTCTGGGTGTGTCACAAATCATTTCAGGATCATTGACTCATCTTCGGAAGATTTTTCATGTAACCAGAATTTTTCAGCGATTAAATCGAGAAATGGCTAATTTGACTCGAGAAATTAGTAGGCCCACCTTTGATCGCGCTTTTGGGACTTAAGTTGGTTCTATGGACAAGTGAAGATGTGAATTGAAGTGTGGTGACATCGAATTTATTTTATGGACTTCAATTTGATTCAATTGAAAGAGAATTGATGAGAATTGAAGAAATTGGATGTACAAGAATTGGACCTCGGTGGAAAATGGAATTGAACCCATTGGAATAAGGTTGTGGGAGTTTTGAGTGAGTGGAGTATGACATCATCCATGAGGTCATGGTGGGCAATTTTTGTGGGATTAAAGAAAAAGAAAAAAAAGAAAAGGGAATGGTCCCATCTCTCTCTCTCTCCTTCTTCTCTCTTCTTCCTCTCCCTTTCCCGTTGGTTTCCCCCTCCATCTCTGCCGTGCGAAGACCAGAAAATGGAGGAAGGAACTGAGCAGCCATGGCCGTCGCCGCACGTCGCCGGAGCCGTCGCCGGCCGTTCGCACCCGCCCGTCGCCGAAGCTCGCCGTTGCCGCCGTCGTCCGCGCGAAGCCCGCGCGCCGCTCCGCCCTGCTCGCCCGACCTCGAGCTCCATCCCCTCTGTCCAACCGCCCGCCGTCGCCGTCACCGCCATGAGCCACCACCGGTCACCGCCTGAGCTACCGCCGCCTCTCTCCGCCATTCCCGCGCCCAAGCAGCCGCCGAGCCACCTTCGTCCGACCGTGAGCAATAGCCAAGAAAATGGGTATGGCAGCCCGGTTTTGGCCCGTTTTGGCCGACTTCTCGAGCCCGGATGCTCGGCCCGCCTTGAGAAAAGTCGATCATCGCGTCGTCCCCGTCGTTTTGGTCCGCTCGGCTTGTTAATCCGGTGAGTTTAGCTCACTAAACCTTGATTAGACGGTTAATGATGCCCTAAGTGTGCTTAGCCTAAGTTAAATAAGCTTAGGTGATTAGTTTAGTTTATTTAATTGTGAATTAGATTAAGATGTTTGTTTAATTTAAAGCATGTTTAATTAAAGGCTAAGAGAGTTTATTTAATAATAAACCTTGATGGGACATAATAGGATTTTAATTTTTGAATTTTTTAATTGCTTCGAAATTCTGGAAATTATAATATTATATTATAATCCGAAATTATTAAAATATTATTATTTAAAAAAAATGGAAAAATTATTTTTGACCCCGGTTGCTCAAAATTTCGTGCTGATCGATCGCTGTGTAGTCAGATTTTGAAATTGATGATTGGACATTATAAATTGAGCGTGGATCGTGAAATATATGGATATTATTATTTAATTAATTTTCGGAATAAATTTAATTGTTTAATAAATTCCGAAAAATTATTTTGGGACCCTAAATTCTCAGAATTTCGTGCTGATCGTTGCTGTTGCATTTAGAATTTGAATTTGATGATTGGTTGTGGCAAATTGAGTGTGATTGCGATAAATAGGGATTCTTTATAAAATCCTAAGTGTGGAAATTGATGGAAAATTGGCCGTGATTAACCACCTATTAGAGGTCGTGCCCAGTGAGGCCGTGAATTGCCACCTGATAAAGGTCGCGCCCAGTGGGGCCGTGGATTGCCACCTGATAAAGGTCGCGCCCAACCGGGCCGTGAATTACCACCTATTAGAGGTCGTGCCCATCGGGCCGGGATCTACCACCTTTTAAAGGTTGTGCCGAGTGGGGCCGTGATGCCACTAATTCTAATTTTGCTAAGTGGGGCCGTGATTGCCACTGGTTGTTAAACCTTCCTATAGGGCCGTGATTGAGAGCAATGATTGATTTGCTAGAATGACATGTAATCGGCCGAGTCGATTGATCGCTGAGACGATCCAAGTGGTTGAATTGTTCTGATAATGTGATTGTGCCATGGTTGTTTGGTTATCATAATTGCACGTGGTTGAATTATATAAATTGTGCTAACCTGCGAGATGAAGGCTAATGCGATGTAAGTCTTCTGTGTGATGTGGCTAGGCCACCCGGGGCGTATTTTCTTTCTAATAGGGGTTTAGGGGCTTGAACTTGCTGAGACATTGTCTCATCCTGGTTTGGGGATTACAATTTCAGGTCCCTGGTGGACGGAGCGGCTAGATAGCTTTAGTTGGCCTTGAGGAGTTGCAGAGGCGAAGTCATAAGGATTGGAGAACGTGTCCTGCTAGTTGGGTTTAGGATAGTTCCCCTTTTGCCGAGCTGGTCTATTTTGTAGACAGTCCAGTGTTGTATTTAAACCCTTTGTGTTTGTAAATGAGTGTTTGGTATTGTGATTGATTGCCTGCTTTTCTATCCCAAGTTAAATGTTGTCAGGGGATTTGTTTCGCTTCCGCATGCGTAAATAAATGAATGGGTCGGCGACATATCCTGGGATGTCGCATATTTGATCGACCGCAGTGGGATGTGCGCGTATCTCGGGGTTCGGGGCATGACAAGTGAAGTGCTAAAATAATAAAAGCATGTGCAAGAGTTTATCTCAATTGCTGCTGCAATATTTGAAAAATAAACATTCATTCAACACCAATCTATAAGACAAAGGGTTAGGAAATATTGCACCCCTTGTGACTCCCATGCGCAAGAACATTTAACATTCAAAGTTAGGCACTTACCTTATGTCATTGCTATTAGACAATAAAAAAACTTAAAAGAGAAAATAGGCCTAAGTTTGCTACGGATTTTGTGACATCCATATTTTTCAAACTTGTCTTCTGCTAAATGAATTGGGCATTTCATTGACGCGCCTATAGGGCTATTCTCAAAACTGATCATTCTTGAGATAACTAGACTATCTAGGGAAATTATTAAGAAATTTTAAGGTAATAGACTTGAGAACTCGATCAGGAATCGGCTTCCCGACCATGTCCATTTTTAGAGACTATTATGGCATAGTTAAAAATCGATTTGAAATCAGAGATAGACTGGATCGTCAGAGATGTATGGCTAATCGTGAGTGACACCACTAAATTGAAAAATTCTCGTCGACCAGTACTAGACTGATTTTCCCATTATTTTGGTACCCTGTGTCCGTATTTGGATCCTCGAGATTTTCACGACAACTGAGAGTCGCAAATGAGTCGAGTGGGTTCATAGTGGCTTGAAGAAAATTGACCACGGGTCATTTGCACTTAAAAATATCTGAAAATTACTCAGTAGTCTAGGTCACGCTAAAAACGCGCCAAGTTGAAATTAACTGAGAATTCAAGTCCGATTTCAGAAATTGAAGTTTCTGTCATGTCACAATAAATTATAGGAGTATCAACTAAGTCTCAGAAGATTTTTTTGACAACCGACACTTTTTGGGAAAAAGTTGTCGCTAGGTCGTTTTAATGCAAAAAATGATGAAGATGGTTTTTGGTGGCAAAATTGAGATGCATGATGGAAGTATGGGTGAGGAAAATTATCAATTTAATAATTGAGATGTAAATGAATTTTATGAAGGCCAAGTGAGAGTGAATCAAGAGAGAATGTAAGTGCAATTGAAGCCTTTGCTAAGAAATTCGTAGCACCCCATAGGACCTAACTTTTGGACCTCTTAAGCCTTCTAGATGGGGTTATTTTGGGCTGCAAAGAGTTAGTGGAAGACAACTATGGCTTTGGTCCAAGATTAGGGAACAAAAGAGATATTTGTTGTGGAATATCAAGCCAAGTGGAGCCCCTTCACCTCTCATCTCTATCCATCTCTCTTTCTCTCATCACAACCGGACAGCCTCTCTCCCCTTCCCATTTCGTGTGACACGTCCAGCAGCAACTCTCTCTCCTTCACTTCGTGCGACGCCAACACCAACAGAGGAGAAGAAGCACAGCTCCTTCGGTTGGCCATCAACAACCGAAACCCTCACCCACCTGCTCGTCTCTCTCTGCTCAGTCCACCGTCCACGAAGCTGCTCCTTCTTCCACGCCCTACGTTCGCTCAGCCACGACATCCAGAGAAGCCAGGCGCCCTCTCCACGTGTCCACGGCCTACAACTCCACGGTTAACAACAGCAGATCCTCTCCACTTTGTTGACCACCGAAGTGAAGCCGCATGAATCCACCGAAGCAGCTCAGTCCCTGATCGTCTACCCTTCGTCCGCCAACACCTGCTTCGCCAGACAACCTTCAACCATTGGGACTCCAGGTGTTGACCGAAGACAGCCCATCCCCACGAAGCAGAACCCCACGCGTCCGAAGCTGCCCCATCTTCATTTCTCCCTTGCCGCATGATGCCACCTCCTTTGATTCTGCTTTGGTTTGCAGCGTGCAACCATGCGAAGCTCAGCAGACTCCTTTTCCTTGTTGCTCGGCCCAACAATTCCATAAATTGCCGCAGCCCAAAAAACCGGTCCAGCTCAGCCCATCTCTACAACAATAGTTTGGCCCATCTTCAGCTCACGAACTTTTTAATTCAGCCTGTGAAGTTCGCAAGCCTAGCCCAAGAAGCAGCCCATCAACTGAGTTTTTGAAGGCCGTCTTCAGCAGGCCCAATTCAACTTGGGTCCGGCCCAAAATCAAGAACAAATCTCAGTTGGGCTGAGATTTGTTGGGCCAAGTTCAAGGCCTGGTCCAAGCCTGCTAGTATCGTCGAAAGCTCGATTTCGGCCGCCGTCGCGGTGTCCCGGTCGCCGCTTTTAATCAAGTGAGTTTTACTCACTAATGCTTTCTTAGTTTGCTAATCATGCTTAAGGGTTGGTTAGATTTAATTAAGTGCATTTAGGTGGTTAGATTAGTTTAGAACAATTAAATTAGTGACTTAATGATACATGTTAGGTGGTTAGACTTAGTCGTTAGCAAGTAGAAAGCTTCTAATATTTATTGAATGCATCTCGGGATTTTTCCCGACCCTTATCGGGCTTCAATTAGGCATTTCAGGCCTAAATTGGATTTTTAGTATTTAATTATTAAATTTCCAAATTAATTAAATTAATTAATTATTTTTCAGAAATTAGGCTGAGATAGTCGACGACCGAAATTTTGTGCTGATTGTCGTGGTGCAGCCCGTTTATTTATTCGAGCTCTATGTTGTGTGGAATTGAATTAATTGTGAAATTTGAGGATTTGTCCTAAATTGTTTGTTATTGAGTATTTGATTGGTAGATGGCTGAGTATGGGTATATAGCGCTAGTTACGTTGATGGGCTATATAGTAGAGAGAATGGTGAGAGCTAACTGAGAATATTATTGGCTGAGACCAATCAAGTACGATGTTATTGGACGTACGTGGTTCGGTGATTGGAAGTATCACTGGTGAAAACGGCGCCTTAAAGAATGCATGTGAATGACTTATAGACAAACGTGGTTCGGTGATTAAGGAATATCACTGGTGAAAATGACGCTTTAAAGAACCCATGATATTGTCTATTACCAATGTCACCTTGGCGAAAACGGTGCCCTTAAAAGGACACATGGTTCGGTGATTGAGGATATCACTGGTAAAAACGGCGCTTTAAAGAACGCACAGTGTCGGTGAACGGTATGTCATTGGCAAAAACGACGCTCGAGAAACACATGTGATTTGGTGAATGAGTATACCATTTGAGAATCATGGTATGAGTGAGAATGACCTAAAGACAGTTGACGGACCTATAATCGACTAGGTTGGTAGACCAATGACTTGGTCTGATGTCATAAATTGATTGAATATTTGATGTGACATTTGAGGCATCTGTGTATAACCTTGATTTGCAAGTTGGAACTGAGGTCAAGGTAAGTCCTCTGACTCGTGATATGTTTAGGCAACCATGAAGTGTATTGGTTTACTAATCGGGTCTTAGGGGGTAGAACTCGTTGAGACGTAGTCTCTACTGGCTCGTCATCAAGGTCATCCAATAGGTAATCCTCCTCCAGTCCTTCTACGGACCTGAAGAGCTTGAAGAAAACGAACTTAGTGAAGAAGAGTCTGAGGAGGATCTTGATGATGATCCCAAGTACGACCGGATGAGGACTGAGATCCCATCCCGTTTTGTGAACCTTGTGTACTTTTGGATAGGTGTTAGATCAGACCTATGTTAATAGTATTGTAAGATACTATGAGGTGCGTGTGTATAAAAGTATGGTTGTGAATTTCAATATGAAAAATATGGCATACTTTTCTATCCCACTATTTTATTATTTTGGGATTTATAACTGCTTCCGCATGTGTATTAAAATGAAAGGGTCGGCGATACATAGTCTTGGGATATCGCATTCTAAAATCGACCAAGGAGAAGGATGGGTGCGTCTCTGAGGATCGAGGCTTGACATCCCTTTTTTGTGGTATCAGAGCCTAGTTCAAGATTGGAGTGATAAGGAGCGTTGACCATGGGATAGTTGGTAGGAAATGCCTTTAAATTTATGCCGGTGCATGTCTGTGTTAGCTGGATGCTAGAATTGTTTATCGTGTGTAGATCGCTCATCTTCTAATCCAATGTGGATTTGGAAGATAGGTTTCAGTGTAATGACTAAATCATGAGTGGTCAGGAGCTGAAAACTCTTGGTAAGAGGGTCGTAACCTCTGCGACTCGGGGTGGAACACCGACATGGATCGGTGCCCGAGGTGGTTGAGTTTGAATGCCGGCTTAGGCTAGCGTGATGGTAAGAGTACCGTTGTAGGCCGGTAAGGGTGTAGCAGCACCGAGCGATCCTAAGTTTGACGAGATCATTCAGGCGCTAGTGTCCTTGGATTTGGTTGAGCTAGTAAGCTCAGAATCGAGCCTCCACTGTTGTCGTTGTCAATACCGCCGTCAGTGCCGCAATCGCCATTGTTGCCACACCTGCTGAGATCCCGAGTGGAGATATGATCTAGGAGTGAGCCGTTGCATCCGAGTTGAGGTACAGATCCAGTTTAGGCAGAAATGGAAATCGGTCAGGGAAAAGACCGAGGTTGACAGGAGATATAAGACTCACCAGAGGGGTGCCAAAAGTGTGGAAGGAAGCGTAGATAAATCCAGTGTTCGGGTATGGCTAGAACATGTTGTGATGATGACCAGCATGGCCATCAGGTGAAGGACTGTCAGTGGAAGTCTAAGGTAGCATAGACATCGCTACTGCGGCCAGAATACCACTAGGATGGCGAAAGGAACGGGAATAGAATCGACCTTGCACCGATCAGAGAAAGAATGTGTTGGAGGTGATTTTATCAGAGTAGCCCAGCAGAGTTTTGTGCTGAGTTGGTAGAACTTCAATTGTTGAAGTAAAAGTGAAAGAGAGAGGAATCACTAGCAATAGTTGTGCTTGACTAGTTGCGGAGATGTGAGTTTGACACCACATGAATAGTGTGGGCTCATGGAGCATCTTGTGGTAATGAATTATGGTCATGGAGTAATCCAATTTAGTCTATTAACGTGTGAAAGTGTCGAGGTTATTAGGAGTCAAAAAGAATCTTCGATTTCATTAATCTCGTTGGCTGAAGACAAACCGTTTGTTAGACGGAGGTTACCAAGATTTATTCAGCAAGCTTGTAGTGGATGTGTCAATTGAGAAATAGAATGTGAAAAAGGTGGCCGTGATACAGAAAATTTTTGAGATGGTTCCAAAGGAATTGCCGGGTTACCGCGAAAAAAGAGATTGAATTTGTAATTGAACTAGCACCAGGGACAGAACCGATCTCGAAGGCACCTTACCGGATGGCGTTATCTAAGTTGAAAGAATTGAAGGTGCAGATGCAAGAGTTACTGGATAAGGGATTTATTTGTCCTAGTGCATCACCTTGGGGAGCACCAGTTCTGTTTGTTGAAAAGAAAGATGGTTTGTTGCGTCTGTGCATCGATTATTGACAACTCAATCAGGTATTGATCAAGAACAAGTATCCACTGCCGAGGATTGATGACTTGTTTGATCAGTTGCAAGGGGCGTCGATTTTCTCAAAGATCGACTTAAGGACAAGATACCATCAGTTGAGATTTGGAAGGAGGATATTCTTAAGTCAGCATTTCATACTCGGTATGGTCATTATGAGTTCACAATGATGCCATTCGGGTTGACGAATGCTCCGGCTGCATTCATGGATATGATGAACATAATGTTCAAGGAATATCTGGATCAGTTTATGATTGTGTTCATTGATGATATCTTGGTCTATTCGAGAAGTGATGAAGAGCATGAGAATCATTTGAGATTAGTGCTCCAGACTTTGAGGATGCATAAGTTGTATGCTAAGTTTAGCAAATGCGAGTTTTGGTTGACTCGTGTTGCGTTCTTAGGTCATGTAATTTCTGGAGAAGGAATCTCCGTCGACCCAAGCAAGATAGAAGCCGTGATCAATTGACAGAGACCGACATCAGTGATAGAGATCTGAAGTTTTCTGGGATTAGCAGAGGCTATTACGGACGGTTTGTGGAAGGTTTCTCATCGTTAGCATCACCTCGACAAAACTCTTGAAGAAAGAATAGAAAATTGTGTGGTTAGACAAGTGCGAGCGTAACTTTCAAGAGCTGAAGGAAAAGTTGACTACCGCACCCTGTGTCGACAATTCCATCGGGTCCTAGAGGTTTCGAGATCTATAGTGATGCGTCATTCAAGGGATTGGGTTGTGTGTTGATGCAACATGGTAGGGTAGTTGCATATGCTTCTCGCTAGTTGACCTCATGAGCAGAACTACCCGACGCATGACTTAGAGCTCGCGGCAATTATCTTTGCCCTAAAGATTTGGAGATATTATCTGTGTGGGGAAAAATTTCAAATCTTCATGGACCATCAGAGTCTCAAGTATTTGTTCTCTCAGAAGGAATTGTTGAACATGAGACAACGTCGATGGATGGAATTGCTGAAAGACTACGATTGTGATATCTTATATCACCCACGAAAGGCGAACAAGGTCGCCGATGCGTTGAGTCGAAAGTCTTCAGTAGCTCACATACGATTAAGGAGTGGAACTTAATCGAGAAAGCTTGGCATTCGGTATTCAAGTTTGAGGTAGGCCACCTTTCTAGTTTTATGGCCACCCTCAAAATTGAACCGAGATGTCCAGGTCAAAATCAAACAACTCCAACCGACAAATCCGGATGTTCATAAAATTTTTAAGAGGACACGAGAAAAGAAATGTTGACTTTCAGATTGCTAATGAGGGGACACTAAGGTTCCAAGGACGTTTGGTTGTACCTAACGATGTAGAGCTTAGAGAAGAAATTTTATTTGAAGCACATCGTAGCAGTTACAGCATTCATCCTGGAAGCACTAAAATGTATCAGAATTTGCGTCAACACTACTGGTGGTCGGGTATGAAAGCGCACATCGCTAAGCATGTCGCCAAGTGTTTGACATGTCAACAAGTAAAAGCTCAGCATTGCAAACTGGGAGGACTTCTACAACCTCTCGTGATCCCAGAATGGAAATGGGAGTACATCACAATGGACTTCGTGACTGGACTACCAAGGAGTCAAAGAGGAAATGATTCGATTTGGGTAGTAGTCGACAAATTGACAAAGTCGGCTCACTTCATTGCAGTTCAAAAAGATCTCAGTTTGGATAGACATGCAGACCTGTACATGCGCCAGGTAGTTCGAATGCATGGAGTGCCGGTTACAATAACCTCAAATAGAGACCTAAGATTTACTACTGCTTTTTGGAAAATCTTGCGAAGTGCTTTTGGTATAAAGCTTAAGTACAGTACAGCATATCATCCTCAAACGGATGGTCAGTTTGAGAGGACGATTCAAACCCTCGAGGACATGTTGAGAGCTTTTGTAATAGACTTCAAAGGAAGTTGAGAAAATCAGCTTCATTTGGTAGAATTTGCCTACAACAACAGTTACCAGCAGAGTATTTAGATGGCTCCATTTGAAGCATTGTATGGCAGAGCATGCAAAACACCAGTGTGTTGGGATGAAGTTGGGGAAAGAAAGAAAACAGGCTTAGAGTTGGTTCAGCAGTCAGTGGATGCCGTGGCAGTAATTAGAGGCGGATTAAAAACCGCTCAGAGCAGACAGAAAAGTTACGCAGATAAGTGTTGAAAGTCTTTGGAATTCCAAGTTGGTTATCACGTTTTTCTAAAGGTGTCACCAATGAAGGGAACTTTGCGCTTTAGGAAGAAAGGCAAACTGAGTCCGAGGTACGTGGGTCCATTTGAGATTCTTGAGAGAATCAGGACCTTAGCGTATCGTCTTGCATTGCCGCCAAGGTTGGTGCATGTGCACGACGTCTTCCACGTGTCGATGTTAAGGAAGTACGAGCCTGACTCGACACATGTGCTCAATTTCGAGGAATTGGACATGGATGACTGTGTGTCATACGTGGAAAGCCCGGTCCAGATTGTAGATAGAAAGGAGAAAGTGCAGTGTACAAAGACATTCCGTTGGTCAAAGTGGTCTGGCAACACCACGGTATAGAATGGAGCAACATAGGAGACTGAAGAGTCGATGAGAGAATTGTACCCCCACGTTCTTGTTTAAGTTTTGTAAGGTTTAAATTTCAAGGACGAAATTTTTATAAGAGAGGAAGAGTTGTGACATCCAGATTTTTCAAACCTGTCTTCTGCTAAATGAATCGGGTATTTCATTGACGCGCCTATAGGGCTATTCTCAGAACTGATCATTCTTGAGATAACTATACTATCTAGGGAAATTATTAAGAAATTTTAAGGAAATAGACTTGAGAACTCGATTAGGAATCGGCTTCCCGTCCGTGTCCATTTTTAAAGACCATTATGGCACAGTTAAAAATTGATTTGAAATTAGAGATAGACTGGATCGATAGAGATGTGTGGCTAATCGTGGATGACATCACTAAATTGGAAAATTCTCGTCGAACGGTACCAGACTGATTTTCTAATTGTTTTGGTACCCTGTGTCCGTATTTGGATCTTCGAGATTTTCACAGCAACCGAGAGTCGCCAATGAGTCGAGTGGGCTCATAGTGGCTCGAACAAAATCGACCACTGGTCATTTGCACTTAAAAATATCTGAAGATTACTTGGTAGTTTAGGTCACGTTAAAAACACGCCAAGTTGAGATTAACTGAGAATTCAAGTCCGATTTTAGAAATTGAAGTTTCTGTCATGTCACAATAAATTATAGGAGTATCGACTAAGTCTTAGAAGATTTTTCTGACAACCGACACTTTTTGAGAAAAAGTTGTCGCTAGGTCGTTTTTATGTAGAAAATGCCGAAGATGGTTTTCGGTGGCAAAATTGAGATGCATGATGGAAGTATGGGTGAGGAAAATTATCAATTTGATAATTAAGATGTAAATGAATTTTATGGAGGCCAAGTAAGAGTGAATCAAGAGAGAATTTAAGTGCAATTGAAGCCTTTGCTAAGAAATTCAGCACCCCATAGGACCTAACTTTTGGACCTCTTAAGCCTTCAAGATGGGGTTATTTTGGGCTGCAAAGAGTTGGTGGAAGACAACTATGGCTTTGGTCCAAGATTAGGGAACAAAAGAGATATTTGTTGTGGAATATCAAGCCAAGTGGAGCCCCTCACCTCTCATCTCTATCCATCTCTCTTTCTCTCATCACAACCGGACGGCCTCTCTCCCCTTCCCATTTCGTGCGACACGTCCAGCAGCAACTCTCTCTCCTTCACTTCGTGCGACGCCAACACCAACAGAGGAGAAGAAGCCCAGCTCCTTCGGTTGGCCATCAACAACTGAAACCCCTCGCCCACCTGCTCGTCTCTCTCTGCTCAGTCCACCGTCCACGAAGCTGCTCCATCTTCCATGCCCTACGTCCGCTCAGCCACGACATCCAGAGAACCCAGGCGCTCTCTCCACATGTCCACGGCCTCCAACTCCACGGTCAACAACAGCAGATCCTCTCCACTTTGTTGACCATTGAAGTGAAGCCGCACAAATCCACCGAAGCAGCTCAGTCCCTGATCGTCTGCCCTTCGTTTGCCAACACCTGCTTCGCCAGTCAACCTTCAACCGTTGGGACTCCAGGTGTTGACCGAAGACAGCCCATCCCCACGAAGCAGAACCCCACGCGTCCGAAGCTGCCCCATCTTCATTTCTCCCTTGCCGCACGACGCTAGCTCCTTTGATTCTACTTCGGTTTGCAGCGTGCAACCCAGCTGAGCTCAACAGACTCCTTTTCTTTATTGCTCGGCCCAACAATTCCATAGATTGCCGCAGCCCAAGAAACTGGCCCAGCTCAGCCCATCTCTACAACAACATTTTGGCCCATCTTTAGCTTATGAACTTTCTAATTTAGCCCGCGAAGTCCACAAGCCCAGCCTAAGAAGCAGCCCATCAACTGAGTTTTTGAAGCCCATCTTCAGCAGGCCCAACTCAACTTGGGTCCGGCCCAAAATCAAGAACAAATCTCAGTTGGGCTGAAATTTGTTGGGCCAAGTTCAAGGCCTGGTCCAAGCCCGCCGGTATCGTCGAAAGCCCGATTTCGGCCGCTGCCGTGTCGCCGTCGCAGTGTCCCGGTCCCCACTTTTAACCAAGTGAGTTTTACATGTTAAGTGGTTAGACTTAGTCGTTAGCAAGTAGAAAGCTTTTAATATTTATTGAATGCGTCTCGGGATTTTTTCCGGCCCTTATCAGGCTTCAATTAGGCATTTCGGGCATAAATTGGATTTTTAGTATTTAATTATTAATTTCCGAAATTAATTTAATTAATTAATTATTTTTCGAAAATTAGGCTGAGATAGCCGACGACCGAAATTTTGTGCTGATTGTCGTGGTGCAGCCCATTTATTTATTTGAGCTCTACGTTGTGTGGAAGTGAATTAATTGTGAAATTTGAGGATTTGTCCTAAATTATTTGTTATTGAATATTTGATTGGTAGATGGTTGAGTATGGGTATATAGCGCCAGTTACGTTGATGGGCTATATAGTAGAGAGAATGGTGAGAGCTAACTGAGAATATTATTGGCTAAGACCAATCAGGTACGATGTTATTGGAGATACGTGGTTTGGTGATTGGAAGTATCACTGGCGAAAACGACACCTTAAAGAACGCACGTGAATGACTTATAGACAAACGTGGTTCGATGATCAAGGAATATCACTGGTGAAAATGATGGCTTAAAGAGCCCACGATGTTGTCTATTACCGATGTCACCTTGGCGAAAACGGCGCCCTAGAAAGGACTCGTGATTCGATGATTGAGGATATCACTGGTGAAAACGGCGCCTTAAAGAACGCACGGTGTCAGTGATCGGTATGTCATTGGCGAAAACGACGCTCGAGAAACACATGTGATTTGGTGAATGAGTATACCATTTGAGAATCACGGTATGAGTGAGAATGAATCGAGACAGTTGACGGACCTATAATCGACTAGGTTGATAGACCAATGACTTGATCTGATGTCATAAATTGATTGAATATTTGATGTGACATTTGAGGCATCTGTGTATAACCTTGATTTGCAGGTTGGAACTGAGGCCAAGGTAAGTCCTCTGACTCGTAATGTGTGTAGGCAACCGTGAAGTGTATTGGTTTACTAATTGGGTCTTAGGGGGTAGAACTCGCTGAGACGTAGTCTCATTGGTTATTGAATAACCATTTCAGGTCCATAGAAGGACTGGAGGAGGATTACCTGTTGGATGACCCCGATGATGAGCCAATAGAGGATGAAGAGCTTGAAGAAAACGAACTTAGTGAAGAAGAGTCTGAGGAGGATCGGGATGATGATCCCGAGTACGACCGGATGAGGACTGAGATCCCATACCGTTTTGTGAACCTTGTGTACTTGTGTATAGGTGTTAGATCAGACCTATGTTAATAGTATTGTAAGATACTATGAGGTGCGTGTGTATAAAAGTATAGTTATGAATTTCAATATGAAAAATATGGCCTGCTTTTCTATCATACTGTTTTATTGTCTAGGGATTTATAACTACTTCCGCATGCGTATTAAAATGAAAGGGTCGGCGATACATAGTCCTGGGATATCGCATTCTAAAATCGACCAAGGAGAAGGATGGGTGCTCTCCGAGGATCGGAGCGTGATAGATTTAATTCAAGTCTCCAGTAGAGTCGTCGAGCTATTGCGACCTACCCAAGACAATTTGACCTGCCTAAGGGTTTTGGTTAATGGATTACTAAGTTTATACTTAGTTCGAGCCCTTCACATGCAAAATCAGTTTATTTCGGAGTCGCCACTAATTAGTTTTTAGTAGGGTGATTAAAAACCCACATAAAGTGGGGAAGTGTATTTTCCTCTATGAATAAGAGATTAAATGGATTCGGGAATTGATTATGTCTAATTAATGTGACGTTCTTTCAATACCTTTTCTCTTTTATTTATAAAATTATTTCACTTCTTAATGAAATAAACCTAAAATGCAATCACTAAATGACATAAGAATATTATGGCAACGATGAGGCAAACGTGATGACATGGCATAGATGAAGTGGCATGGTGACGTGGCATGGTGATATGGCATGTACGATGACGTGGCAAACACGACATGTCAAGTTATGATAATATGGCGGGCATGACATGACAAGATGTAATGAAATGGCAATAATGCAATACGATCTATTCTATACGCATGTATTGTTTTTTTTTTTTTTTTTGAAATTCGTAATTAATACTTAATGAAAATTAACTATTAAGAGTAAAAAGTTATTCAACTCAAACTAGGAAATAGTTTAGATTAAATTCTATTTTTAGTTGGAAACTTATCATAACTCGAGAGATATTATCATAGTATGCAATCTAATCTAAAAAATTAAATTTTATCTATCATGCAATCTTATCTAAGAAAACAATCCTAATCTATTAGGAAACCTTATCTGTAATCTATCATAATGCTACCCAATATCTATTCTAATCTATTATGCAAATTTTTTGGTATTTTTTGAATAGGAAATAATCGAATGAGATAAGCATTAAATCGCAAAAAGTTAAGCACCGTATTCACGAAAGATAACCATCAAATATTCAAAGATTATCTAATTGACTCAATTTGGTGACAAATAAAACCAACACTCTTATCCAGTGGCTTAAGGATTAGGTTGCCCAATTTCCGTGCGAACAATAATCCTATCTAGTAACTAGAGGTCGAATTTCCTAATTTGAATATTTCTAAAAATCCCAAGAAATGCAAATTAACTCACAATTATTCAAATAGGCAATAACTCAATAATTCAAATTTGGATAAGGACACTTACCTAATTCAAAAATATTGTTTCCAATTCGAGGACCGGTGAACAGTGGACTCACGGTGACTGGCGGCTCGTGGTGAAGGCTCACAGTATCGGTGGTTGGCAAGGCTAGCCGATGGTGATGAGGAGAGCTACTCAACATTAGATTCGCTGGTCGAGGGCTCGGTAAACTGCTCGGTTGGTGGCCTCTCTGTGCAGCAACTTCACGAAGCTCACTTGTGGTCGTGGAGTGGTCATGGTTGGGAGCTGTAGCAAGAGCGTGGCAACAGATCCTCGGAGCATGCTCAATTACGCATAGGGTGGAGCTGTTCTCGTCAAGCACGCGTGGTGGCTGCTTGCTGGTCATCGTCTCGTGGCTGGGTGTGGGGAGCAGCGAGCTTACGGATTGGAAAGCAGCAGCTACATCAGATCAGACGCAGTAGCAATGGCGAGACACTATGGTGATGAACATAGCAGAGGCTGCGATGGTCACTGGCTGGAGCTCGTCAAGAGGGGGCTCCTTGGTCAGCTAGAGAAGGCGTCGTGGCTCCTGGTGCAGCGATGGATGGGCAGCTCATGGTCTCAGCCTGGCAAGCTTCAGATCGTCTTTGGGCTGAGCAGGGGACGGCGGGCTTGAGGTGGTGATGCGCGTGCAGGTGTGACCACAAGAGCTAGGCTGTGGCAGCACGGTGGTCGTTGGGGACCTCGACCAATGGGCTTGGCTGAGGGCTCCTCTTGCCCGCGCCTCTTCCCCACCCCCTCTCCCTCAAACCACCAAACCGACCCCCCCTTCCGTCAACCACCCTTCTCTCCCTCTCACCTTCTCTTGTGATTTCTCTCGAGTGCTCTCTAGTTCTCAATTGCCGACTGATGCGGCCACGCTTAATTGTGAAGCCCTTGTATGTATTTATAGTGAAAATCCTAGGTCTAATTAATTACACGAGCTTAATTTTAGCCTTATTAGGGATAATGGGCTCTAATTACTTAAAACTTTCTCTAATTAAACTTGAATGTGCTAAATCTCAATTTATTAAAGCTCAATGAGGCCCTTCCACTCTTATGAATTTGGCTAGCCCTATGGTGCATGGGCTTGGCCGAATTTCACCCAACTTAGTCCAAAAATCTGGGATAAGTACATTAGAAATGCCAAAAGTTATGTACGATGCTAATTTTAATGCCAAAAGTTTTTGCTGGCTTACTTAAGTGTTAAATCAGATAAAAACATATCACTTAGGTGCTAACGGTGATAAATTTTAGCCATTTGATTACGTGTCATTTATAATTAAAATTATAACTTAACTTGGCAAATTTTTAAAAACTCCATTCCACGTGGCATGTTTGGCAATTAAGTGGTCGCTTTTTAGAAATGGCTGGCACTAATATGATTACTTTTAACAAAATAAACATTCAAACGATCATTTTAAATAAAATTTGGTACTCAAATGGTAAATATTTACAACTTTTGGATGACATCGTTTAGGGATTATATGTTAATTAGGCATGCCGGCGAGCCACATAGGATCGAGAAATTAATAAAATATAGTCATGTTGATTTCCGATGACCCAGATCAGCGTTGACACTTAAATAATCATATATTTTTTTTAAAGTGGCACTTAAATTATCTGAAAAAAAAAACTTTTGACACTAAAGTGAGCACGTTTACAACTTTTGGCACTTCTAGGGCACGTTTGGTAACGATCATTCTGGGAACAGATTCTGGTTAGAAATGATTCTTTTTTATTTTGTTCCCGGGAACAATTTCTAAGCATTTTAAGCCGTTTGGTAATTGTCCAAAATTTAAGGTTCTAGAATAGAATTGCGTTTGGTACCGTGCTCATTGATTGTCCAAGGGCCAGCCCTCGTCGGTCGAGCCTTGCCGATGGCCAGGCCGGCTTTGCCGAGGTTGGGCGAGGCTCACCTGGCCATTGGCGGGGCTGGGCGTTGCGAGGCTTGCCCAACCTCGGCGAGGCCCGCCTGGCCACCAGCAAGCTCAACGGACCTTGCCCTGGCCTTGCGAGCCTCCGGCGAGCTCGCCGGACCAGTTGCCGGCAAACGGCGGATGACGGCGGCGGACGGTGGCGACGGACGGACGGCAATCGCAGGATGGTTGTAGATGAAAAAGAAGAAAAGAGAAGAAGAAGAAGAGAATTTGTTCCCGGGAACAAAAATTTTACCAAATGCAATTCTGTTCCCAAACTGCTCTCGGGAATAAAAAATCAGAATCAGTCACTATTGGGATGGTTACCAAACAGGACCCTAGTATACTTATCCCCAAAAATTCATTTAAGTTCAAGACCTTTAATTCATCGCCAAGCTAATTAAAATGCATTTATGAGCTCATCAATGCAAAATGCTCCTAAAATTCTATTGCAATAAAATGATTTTCTTTTTGTTTAGGGCTCAGGGTTGTTCCCTAATTTTCAGTGTTACTAAATGATTAATTAAAATTTAGGTGTCAACAAGACCGAATGGACTTATATAGAATCTAACATATCTTAAGGAATGGATTGATGCATAGATTAGTCACGAACCACATGGAGATCACAAGCATTCCATAATAAAGTAATCAAGTAACATACCAGTGAAACAAATTAAACTCAAGAAGCAATTCTACTTTGTCATATGCACAAAAGGCTTCTCTCAAAATGTAGAGCTCTCTCTACCTCCTTGGTAGCGTTTTCCCCAAACCCTCACTCCATTGTTGCCCACCACAAAGCTTCCTTTCCGATGTCGAATATTGCCTTTCATCTCCATCCTTTCCATCTCTGTTTCTTCTTGTAATCACAGCTTAATTCTCAGACCCATCTTGGCCCATCTCCTCTCCTTCGCCTCTTCACCATCGGCCTCTGCCTTAGTTCTCTGCCTATCTTCTGCATGTACCTTTCGCATTGTTCTGACGGTGCCCTTGCATTCCGATGCTTCTTTCTTCTTTTGATTCGACCTCATTGGATATGGAACTGCTAGATTAGCTTGCCCTCTTGTCAATTCTTCTGGAGCCGCTCGTGGATGGACCATTTCGACGAAGAAGCAAATCCTCCGAATTGTGCTATTGCTTGCTCTCGAATGGACCACCCTGTTAATGAAGAAGAGGCTCGCCTTGCTGCCCTGTGCAATCGACTGGGACGTCTCTGGTCAGAACAGCAAATAGAAGTCTAGGATGATGCGGCCCCAAAAGAAAAATAGAGGAATACAGATTAATTTTGGTGGGTAAGATTCTAACCAATCCATCCATTAATTTTCAAGCGTTTCATAATATTATGAAGCGCGTTTGGCGCACTGACCAAGTAGATATATCCCAAAGCGAAGCGGGACTATATGTCTTGAGATTTAAATCGGAAGAGGAAAAACGGAGAATATTTGAGAATGGACCTTGGCTCTTTGTGAATCAACTGGTTGTTTTAAAGCCCTGGACACCAAACACCCCTCTGCATTGCTATGACTTTACAACTTGTGCTTTTTGGGTTCAAGTATTTGGCCTTCCCTTGGAATGGTGTACTGAAACAATGATTAGTAAAGCTGTTCGACATGTAGGTAGGGTGCTGGAGGTTAAAATAGAGCACAAGGAAGGTACAACTCTAAGAGCAAGGAGGGCATGGGTTGAAATCAACCTACAACAGTCGCTCAAAACAGGGCAATTGCTCAAATTGGAACATAAGAATATTTGGTTAGATTTTCGATATGAAAGGCTATCACTACTGCTACTCATGTGGTAAACTAGGACATTATGCAATGTACTGTAAAGACTTCCCTTTTGATGAAGGCAAAATGGAGAGCAAGGATAATATGTATCATGGTCAATGGCTCCGAGCTGAGGTTCGGGAACATAGTTCCTTTTGGCGTACCTTTTATGAGCCTCACCACCCACGGGAAGAGGCCGAAGAGATTATCCTGGAGACTCCTCAGTCTCCCAATGTTTTGATTCCTACGACCAGCCACGAAACAGCAAAAACAAGGAAGTTATGGAGTTACCAGTTGGCAGCCAACTTATTACTATGGCAAAACCGATCAAATGGCAACCTCCAGCCGGGGAATCAACAGGATTCGAAGCTGAGACTGACAAGATCCCTGCACATCAGCAACATGCAATAATTACAGAAGTGGCGGAAGGTTCATTCAAATCCAAGAAATTGAAAAACACACACTTGAACACAAAGACAGGGCCCATCAAAAAAGCAAAACGGTACAACCTGTATGAATTGAGAACTTAGATACAAGAGAGGTTTGATGAATCTCATCTCCAGGAGACTCTAATCCTCATGGGAGTAGGTCCCGAAAGTTGGGCTTTGGTGGTTGGCCATAAACAACCACCAAGTAACAAATGAAGTTAGTAAGTTTGAACTATCAGGGTTTGGGCAATCCCCTGACAGTTCAAGCTCTAAGGGCCATAGTGACCAAGAAAAGCCCGATGTTCTTTTTTTGATTGAGACTAAAAATCAAGAAGGGATGCTTCTTCGCCTTCAAAAGAAATTGAGATACCCTAGCGGATTATAGAAAACCCTATTAGCTTGGCTGGTGGCTTAGTGGTGTTTTGGAACGATAGAATATCATTGACAGTGGACCATCAATCTTCGGCTTTACTTGATATGGCATACACAGATATGGACTATGGCATAACAATGCGCCTCACATGTTTACATGCACCAGCAATATACCAACTCAAACAAGGTCTATGGGCAGAAATATGGCAGATCAATCACTATAATACTTTACCATTGCTGTGTGCTGGAGATTTTAATGACATATTGTATCATTGGGAGAAAGTTGGTAAGCGGCCAGCAGAACCACATCGCATGCACTCTTTTCGAGAACTTCTAAATGACTGCTCTTTGATGGACATGGTAAGCAAAGGTTGTGCATTTACGTGGATCAACAATAGAGACGGCGAGGACATTGTGAAAGAAAGATTGGATAGGGTGCTTTGTACTATGGATTGGCGACTAACCTTCCCTGACGCAGAAGTTTTTACCTTACCTACTCTTGGTTCTGACCACAGCCCGCTCTTGTTAACAACCGAAGCAATGCAAATCAGAAGACGAAAGGCTTTTCATTTTGAAGCTTATTGGTTTACAGGACCAAGAGTGTCGTTCTATCATTGCAAACTCATGGAATTATTTCTAGGTTAGAACATTGACTTTATCTCACAAGTTAAAGGCTGTCTTTGAGGCCCTTGCAAGCTGGAGTTGATCAAAGTTTGCCAATGCTCATGATCAAATCAATATTCTCAAGCAGCAGCTCCAAAATCTGACAAATCAACCCAATGGTCAGTATGACAAAGCCACGGTTACTAGTCTGAAAGAGAAAATTTAGAAGTTATGACAACAGGAGGAACAATATTGGGCGATGCGATCAAAAATTAACTGGCTTAGATGGGGGGATAAGAATACAAAGTTTTTCCATGCCACTACAATTGAAAGGAGACGACGTAATAGGATAAGCATGTTGCAGGATGAACATTAGCATTGGGTAGGTGAACCGAATTGCTTGAAGGAGATGACACTACGATTTTTTAAAAACTTATACACCTTAGCGGGACATCATGACTATGGGCCTATTCTAGCACAATGCACACCTGTGGTGACAGAGGAAATGAACTATAATCTTGTAGCAGCGGTCACTAGAGAGTGACCCAGGAAATGAACTATAATCTTGTAGCAGCGGTCACTAGAGAGGAAGTTCAGAAAGCAACATTTCAATTGGGGGAAACAAAAGCTTCGGGCCCTGATGGCTTGAATGGATAGTTCTACCAATCTCATTTGGATATCTTATAGGAAGACATATTCTCTTCTGTGCAGGATTTTTTCAACTTTGGAGTGATGCGACCCGAGTACAATAGGACATTTATATCACTGCTACCTAAAATATCTCACCCAAAACAACTTGATCAATACTAACCAATCGTTCTTTGCAATTTTATATACAAAATAATATCAAAGGTCCTAGCAAATCGACTGAAGACCTGGTTACCGAGTTAATAGCGACGGAACAGTGCTTTCATTAGTGGCCGTCGATTCAAGATAATATTCTTGTGGTCCAAGAAGTGCTCCATCAACTCAAGATAAGGAAAATGAAAAAAAAACTTTCCAAGCGCTTCTGAAAATAGACATGCAAAAGGCCTATGATCGTGTGGAATGGGATTTCCTAAAAGACTATTTCCTTCACCGGCTTTCATGCACAATGGGTTCAATGGGTGATGCAATGTACCACTACGGTCTCCTTGAGTGTTAAGTTTAATGGAGAACCCTTACCCTACTTTCATCCAACTAGGGGTCTCGAGCGGGGAGACCCCTTTCTCCATACCTTTTCATTCTGGTGGCAAACATCCTATCTACTCTTATTAGTCAAGCATGGACATGGAAAATATTAGAGGTATTAAATTAAACAGGAGGTGTCCTACCTTTTCTCATCTTTTTTCGCAAATGACGCCATATTCTTAGAAGGAAAACTCTTGGAATGCCAGAACTTAGCCAATATACTAAATCAATATTGCCTAGCTACAGGACAAGAGGTACATCCAAACAAATCTGGCATTTTCTTTAGTAAGGCATGTCCTAACAGCCTTCAAGTGAATTTGGCAAGAGAATTTAGAGTCCCTATGTTAGAAAAGACTGGCAAGTATCTCGTCATACCGTCGGACTGGGGGAAATAAAAAAGGGAGATGTTCGCATGGATTCTGGGTCGAGTAAACTCCAAGCTAGAAGGGTGGAATGAACAGCTTATTTCTAAAGGGGGTAAGGAAACTCTAATTAAAATAGTCGTATAAGCACTCCCGCAATATGCTATGTCTACGTTTAAAATCCCTATGTCTATTTGCAAGTCAATAGAACAGAAAATTGCTCGATTCTGGTGGCAAACTAACAATAGCAAATCCGACATACACTGGAAGAATTGGGACACTCTCAAGAATTTGAAGGACAATGGGGGTCTAGGTTTTCGAGATCTTATTGCGTTTAATAAGGCTTGTCGACACCTAAATTTTTGCGATTCGGTCATTCATTTATTGTATTAAAAATTAGGGGTTAATTTTATCCCTAAAAAAAATATTAACTGCATAGCATATTAATTTAGGTGCATTTGTTTTTTATTTGCATTTTATACATTTATTTATTGGACCAGTGGTAGATGGGTTTGAATTAGTGGTTCTGAGCTTTAATTTAGCAGGCCGGATTAAGCCCACGGAGCGAGCAAAATTGGCCCAAAAATTAATGATAAAAAATCTTGTGAAAAATAGGAATTTGAAAATTTTCCAGAATATGACGAATTTTTGGATAGGGCAGATGTGAAAAGCAAATATTGCATTTGGAAAAAGAATCTTTGTGAATATGAATTTGGAAAAAATCAAAATCCTAATCCTTGGCCTATAAATAAGTTGTTTGCATAGGGTTTCGGGGGAGGCCACACAATACAAAAAGACACAGCCATAATTCTTGAAGAAAATGGGGTTTCTTTGAGTTTTCATTCAATGAAAGAAGGTGAGAAAGAGAAATTCTTTAGGTTTTCTTTGCTGGCTTCGAAAGTGAAAAGGAGGGTGCATAAAGTATAGAGAGGAGAACAAGTGAGAGTGATGGAGAGGGAGAGAGAGCAGAAAAAGAAAAGCAAAAAAAAAAAAAAAAAAAACAAAAGAAAAGGGAAAAGCAGAGCAGAAAACGGGGGACTGTTCATTGTCTTCTTCGTGCAGCCGCCTCCCCCCCTGCCTTTTGCCTGCGACCCTTGCGTCGCCGCCGCGCCACCGCACCCTTGCGCCGTCATCGCTGCACTGCCCACGTCCGATAGCCAGCCCCGGACGCTCTGCTACCGCTCCTCGCCCTGGGAAGACGCCGCGCCCCGTAACGCCGCCTCTGCTTTGGTTTTGCTCGTGAAGTCATTGACCACCGCCTCGCTTATAGCTCGTCGCCGAAGCAAGCAGCTCCTGCGACCAGCCCCGATTGCAACTCTAGACGCCGCTCCTACCACGACTCCCCTCTACAAGCCCCGCACCAGAGCGGCGCGAGATCTTCAACGCCCGTCGTTGTCGCACCTCTGCCTCCGCTGCTCGAGATTCACCTGTGACGTCGGCCCTACTCTGTCCGCGATCTGCCCAACCCAGCGGTGCTGTGTCCCGCTGACTCTTCCTCCTGCACGCTCTTTGTTGCTTGAGCCGCCGGCAGTCGAAGCCCACGCCATCTCCCTCGCCCACGAGCTCGCGTCGCTGGTCTGCCCAGGAGCCGCGAAGTCACTGACCCCCACCGCGCTCGCTCCGCCGAGCACCACCGTCGTTGCCCCCTGCTCTATCCGCGGTTTGCTACCAGCCCATCGCAAACGCTTGCAGTTGCCGTGCCTCTGCCCCTAGTCGCGACGCCGCCATTGCTGTCTCTCAGCCCGTTCATCTACACCCCTTCGACCCAGCAGCCAAGCAACCCCGACTGCTACTTCGCAGGTCACCGGAGCTCCGTCTACACCTCTCCTCGCACTCCGAGGTCCCTACAAAGCCACTTGCGACGCCGCTGCATTTTTCGCCTTCTGCTACTTCCCGACGCCACTAGAGCCTACATCGCCGGTCTGCTTTGCCGCTGGTCGTCATTGCCGCCGATCCAGCTCCGACCGCAACGCCCTTGCCGAACTGACGACCAGCTGCCCTTGGTTGAGTCCCACGAGCTGCCAAGCCGTGGGGTAAAAAAAATCACATTAGGTAGTTTTCTATTTATTTTATTTTATTTTATTTTATTTTACTTGTTCTTTTTAGTATAATTGTTCCTTAATGTAAGATTGAGATTGCCCGTCATGAAATTGCTCTGAAATTTGGGATTGACAGTCCAATTTTTGCGCCCGAAATCCAACTCGCAATCGTAATCGCTTGAAAAATCACCAATCCGATCTTCCGCCTGAGATTCGATTCGCGATTTATTTAAAAATTGGCCAACCCGATCTCATGCGCGAGATATGGTTCGCCAATTTGTGGATATCAATCCTATCTTATCTGATTTGCCGTCATGTTCGTTGAATCAATTTTAGGAAAAATCCAAAAACATATTTGAGTTGGGATTCGGTTTGTTTTAGAATATTTCTTGTTATCTTGCATATTTAGAATAGAGATTTTATTTCGAATTTTTATAAAAATAAAAAAATTCCAAAAAAATGAATTCATTTAGGATGTTAGTTTTTGTTTAATTTAAGTTGCATGTTTAATTATGTGGCAATTTTAAATTTCGAAATTAATAAAAAAACAACAAAAAATTCAACAAAGAATTCATCATGCATATGTCATGTAGAATTAAGGCATTTAGATTAATCTTTTTAGATAGACTGCATCTTAGGTTAGAGATTGCTAAGTTAAGATAATATCTTGGTTTAAATTAGGATTTAGCTTGACCTAATCCTTAATATAAGTTGGATAGAATCTTGATCTAGCTAGATAATTTTCACATTTTTCTAATTTCGAATTTCATAAAAAATACAAAAAATGTCTTAGGATAAGTTAGTTTCAATCCCTAGGATAGATGACACATTTATTAAAAAAAAATAAAAAATGTCATTTGCATGTCATATAGAATTAGATTCATAAAATGCATGTCATTTAGTGATTGCTGCTAGGTCCATTTAATTAGAAATTGCCTATCATTAGAATTAGGTCATTTAGTTATATTGCATTGCATAAGGCATGATTCTCATTAAATTAAGTGAAAACAAAAAAAGAAAAAGAAATTGCATGTTAATTAGAAATCATATCTAGGATTGTTGATGTGAATTCTGATCTAACATTGCGGATGCTTTCGTTGTTATGAGGTAAGTCCTGCAATTTATTCATTGCTTTCTTGGATGTTAAATTGGTGGTTTGCGCACTCGTATGATCACCTCACATGTTAGGGAAATAGATTTAAAATCAATCCAAGCTGCCTGCAAAAAAACCATTTTTGAAAATAAAAGAAATGGTACTGAACGGGCATTAGAGAAATCTAGTGTAACCAAGTTCCCGTACCCAAAGTCTCTGATTCGTAGGAGTAAAATAATCCTCCCATTATTTTACTTAGGTGTCTAATCGACCTACCGTAAACTGATTAGTGGTGACTCCTAGATAAAATCCATTTGCATGTTAAGAACCACCATGTGCATGTCTATGTGATTGCCATTGATTTTCCTTGGTGAAGTAATTCTTCTACCATTATACTATGAAATTTACTTACTTTGTCATACTTTTGATCTGTCCTTGACAATCTAGCTCAGTCATTTGATCTAATTCATTTTGTCAATCAGAAATGAAATGAGAAAATTGTCTATGGCATCCTAAAATTTCATGACAACCCTTGGATATACCATGAACCATGAATAGGTGATGGAAGTGCAATCGGATTATATTATAGCCATTAGACCGATGAATTACAATAGATTAAGGCCGAGCATTTAATGGACATTTGTTTTGCTAGAAAATCTATCCTATGTCCATGTGTGATCAAGGATTTTGCAAAAGGACAAATTGATGGAAAAATTTTGTTCTTGGCCATGAACTTTATAAGTTGGATTTTTTATTGATTTATGTTACAAAGTTTTATGGAATATAAATTGCAATTAGGTGTTAATATAAATAAGGATTAGGGTGGATCATTAGGAGAAGGTGTGAGCCGATTGTGCCAAACCAGCCCACAACCCCCACCATTCGGCCACTAAGGCTTGGCCCATGAAGCCCAAAAGGGGCTGCTGTCAACCGAAGGAGGGAGAGGCCCGGCCCATTGAGCCCATCAACCTGCATAAAAATCCACAAGTGGCAAGAGGAGCTTGCCAAGTGTCATTCCCTTAGAGCCAAGTGGCAATTGCATGCAATCAAATGATTGCTAATGATGAAGGGGAAGAAAAGAGGAGAAGCGGATTGAATGAAGGGGGGGTTATCGACCGAGAGAGAGAGAAAGCCGAGAGAGGGAGAGTGAAATCGGAAGAGAGGGAGAGTGAACTGAGAGAGGGGAAGCCGAGCGTGAGCCGTGAAGGGAGGAGGAGACCGTCGACACCGCCTAGCCCCGCCGTTTTGCTTGCCGAGATTTTCATTGGATTTAAGGCAAGTAGAGTCCATTGATCTACTCTTTGCTTGCTGTGATTGTGTGTGATGAGTGGTAAATTTCGGATGTGGTGGAGGTGAGGATTTTCGAAGTTATAGGAGTTGTGTTTTAGCCTAGTAACCTGTTTTCTGGAAAAACAGTCCGACCTTTGGTGATTTCATGAGCTGGATGCGATGTTCTAGATGTAATCTCACTTCTACTTCTTGATGAAAGTTGTAGAGGACTTATTGGAGAAAAACATATCAAAATTTCAGAGAAAACGAACAAGTATTTGTTGGTGAAACTATTTTTCTTCAAAGATACTAGATCTGGAAAATATAATGTCGACCTATTGTGATTTTGCGAATTTTGTGCAAGTATCAAGTCCGAATTTGATCTCATGCCCTTGATGAAAGTTGTAGATGACATTTTGAGGAGAAACATACTAAAATTTGAAGAGAAACGGACAAGTATAGGTTGGTAAAACGAAATTTTTTTGAAACGGTTAGATCTGGAAATCGCTACCGAGAGACAGAGACGGTTTTGGTGATTTTAGCTTTTGATCTATCACAAATTTGACTTCAAGTTCTTCACGAGACTTTTACTTGTATGTCTTATCTATAACATATCAAAATTTCAGAATTTTTCGAGTTGATTTAGGATTTTTACCGAATTTATGAATAAAACTGTGCAATGACAATGTTCCGAAAAATTTAAATTGTGATGCATGGACCATAATAACCGGTACGAAGCTTCTTTTGACGCGGTGTTCTTCATGAAACCTTTCTCTCTAGATCTTGTTTGTAACATGTTAAATTTTCAGATATTGAGATTGTTTACTAAGTTTTCAAGAATTTTTACTATAGAAGTGCATTCTGTTTTATCCAAAAATTTATTTCACTTTCAAGAATAAATGAATTGTCTTATGAGATGTGATATCTTGAGTGGTATTTGTGCTGCATATGTGGTAATAATTGTGCATTTCACATGACATCGAATTGATGAGATTTTATAAACTCCATGAAACTTTTGGCATCATGATATTGAATGGCATTTTTTCAAAGATGATATATATATATATATATATATATATATATATATATATATATATGTGATGATGATACCATCGGAGGTGTCAGCCGACAATGCCCCGGGAGTGTCGGGATGCCCGGAGGTGTGTGCTAGATGCCCGGAGGTGTGTGCCGGATGTCCTCGGGAGTTTTGAGATGCCCGGAGGTGTGTGCCAGATGGCCCCGTGATGCCAGTTGGGATACGGAATGCCCCGAGTGTGTGTGCTGGATGCCCGGAGGTGTGTGCCGGAGGTTCCTCGCGATGCCAGGTTGGGTGCAAGTGATATATGAGGGATGCAAAAACTAGTCCCTGGATAAAAAAAAATGAGATCCTTTTGTATATAAAAAATTGAGAATATTGAATCATGCGCATGTGTGAGTGCATATGACATGGGATATAATTGCCTATGAAATTGAGTTGATACTATATGGCATTGAGAATGCGATCATGAAGGCATTGAATGGATCTCATGGGAATATGTATATGTGATTGTATGATTAATATGGATCATGCGCATGTGTATGTGCATATGGTATGGAATATGAATTGCCTTAATGTATGGATCTCATGGAAATACAAACATGATCACATGGACGATATGTACATTTTACATGAAATTGTGATTGTCTTGCTTGTTGCATTGTGTAGTTTGATGGATCTTTACTGCTGAGTGGTTGTACTCACCCCTTTTTGGGGATTAACATTTCAGATTAGAGATGCCTCTAGCACCTGTCACACGTGGTACATTCTATGGCTTACCATCCGATGTTGAGGTCGAGTGCTTGGAGCACCCCTGTGCCGGTGGTCATGGTTTGGTGTTTATCCGTGTCTGTGTTTTGGTCATGTACGATATGCGTCTACCTGATGGCCCTGTAGTTCAGGAGTTCTTTTCTGTCCATGTACGTCGAGATGGGAGGATGATGGGGATGCTACTGCCGCCACCGGCCGATGCACCGGGCTGGATGTGATAGGAGCGTGTGACTGGTGGAGGCTGACACTTTTTGGGATGGCCGACACTAGATGATGGATGGATGTGCATGTTTGATGTAGAGTCAGGTTCTTTTGGGTTATAGCCGAGCTTAGTTAAAGTCTTGGCCTTTTGTTGTACCGACTCGTGATGTCCATCAAAGTATGTAAATAAAAGTGGTTTGGCTTTTACTTATATATATATGAAAAGTGTAGTTGGTGTGCATTGCATTGTATTATTTAGTTGGAGTACGGGTTAGGGAGATGTCGAGTATGCTTCCGTTATATGAACTACACTGGGACCAATTGAGATGATACAAACCCCCAAGATTATGGACCCGCTGCAATTGAAATGGTATCAGAGTGACTTGAAAAAAAAAAGGGTAAGAAATCTGTGGCGACCCTAGCGGATCGGGGGCCGTGATCGAGGTGCCACAACCCGTTCTTTTTGGTATCAGAGCAATGGTTATATGTGGAGTGATAAGGAGCCTCATTTGGAAATTGAGGAATATGATGACAATGCACACCATAGGATATTAACTGGAATAGTTGATTTACTTTGAACAATGGGTGATGGATATTCACTTGTAGATCCCTAATAGTTTATTATGAGTTGCTTTTAGGTGCCAGTAACATGTATATGTTACTTAAATATATAGTTGTAGTTGCTTTTAAATGGAGACATTGAATCACAGATTATTCCTGAGGCAAATGCTTGGAAATTGCAGGAAAACCATGGTACGAGCTGGAAGTTCTCATCCATCGAGGGCTGAAGCCTCTGCTGCAAGGGCTGAACCTGAATGGAAGATATCCTACATGCATTGGCCAATATTGGAAATCTGATGGAAAGACAAGCGTAGCAACAACCCGGAGTGGAACGTCGCCCTCAAGGACTGGTGGAACAATTTCTGAAGCTGAAGCCACCTAAGTTTAGTGGAATGGGAAGTCCTGAGGAGGTGGAACAATGGATTGATGGTAAGAACTATGTGGTGACCCTAGCGGATCGCGGGCCGTGTCGGGGGCGCCACATTGCCATGCAATGAATCATTTGGAAAATAACAAAAAAAAAAAACTTTGGAGAATTTATTTTCAATTCATGTCTGGGGAATTTAGTCTTGCTAGGGTGTCTATCTTTATTTTCCTGGTCCATTTTTAGGAAATGCCCTTCTTGTACGAACTTTTCATGAATAAATGAAAAAAAAATGGAAAAATCGATTAGATCATTGTCATGGATTGATTTTCTATTTACACATCATGCTTACATGTTCCCGTTCATTCGAATTATGTGATTATGTAGCGATCCCGCTCACCCATCCGTTTATGATCGAGAGCTAAAATGACGGATGAAAAAGAGCCTATCTCGTCAAGCAAAAGTGCTGCGATGACATAAGTGCTCTATCTTTAGTGAGAAATTGCGACTCCAAGAAGAGAGCCAAGAAGACTTTTTGAACTGTCTCATATTCCTAAGGTAGCCACCATGAAGAGACTAGTGACATATCTAGAGGGAAGAATATCTAACTTGAAGGGTTTGCATCACAAGATCAAGGAGGGTGAAGAATTCAAGTACACATGATTCATGATCATAAGTAGTTCGATTTCCTCATTTAATTAGGGGCATGCACCTTCCCATGCGTGGGAATTTTTATCGCTTTTTAGGGATTCATTTTAAGTTCTTCTGTGCTTGAACATCACATTCCAATAAATGTAATTCGATTGATGAATATCAATAAAATTACAAGTTTTGTTTAGAGGACATGATGGGGTATACCAAACTAGCCCGGTGACGATATCCAACAATAAAAAGAAAATATCATCCATGGAGAAATTCTGAGGACTGGGCTTCTTCATGCTTCCTCATCAAAAAAAAAAAAAAAAATCCCAAAAAAAGGAGAATAAAAAAATCATTTTTCAAGTCATTTCCAAAAGCATGCATTAAGTTAGCCTTGTTTAATTTTCTGACTCATTTACTTCATGTTTCAGAGCATTACTTTCTTGTCCTGATCTGAAAATGGCGCATCAGATGACAGATTGGGGGCATGGCAGATTTTGGTAGTGACGCGACTGGGATAAAATCTCGATTCGAGCCAAAATGGATATGCAATTTGAATATGTTTTGATGTTGCATAGTATCCTATTCATGCACATTCTCTTGTGCAGGGGCAAAAGCGGATTTTTACTTTTGATTGATAGAGACAATCCAATGACATCCATTGCTGAGACAATCCCTTTGTGGAGCAATCCCCTGAATGAATGCTTAAAACCATGTTTTGAGTGCAATAAATTGTTTGTTTTGAAGTCACAAACGCTTTTCATGTTTAAAGTTGCTGGACTCTTTTGAAAAGAGAATTTTCATATTGATTTAGCTCACCAATTTCATGTGGAGATGTGTCAAGATAGACAACTCAATGGAGTGACATCAACGTTTAAGAATGTTGAATGAGACGTATTAGGATGATGAAAGGCAAGCCCTATCCTATACACAGTCCCTTAGTTATACGCTTGTGAGATGAGGGTAAAAAGTTATATATCCGCAAGGTAAAAAGTTCTCTCGCAAAAGGTACGATGACCGAAATGATGAGGGGCCATTCATTTCTCTATCTCAAACACAACAGATGATCCATTGCTTAACCACTTTGAGCCTTATACACTTGTGAAGATTTTTTTCAAATTACCCCTGTCAAGAACCACCCCACATCGGGGCAAATTGGAGGGTAAGACAGCACCATAAGGTGAAGAAAATGGATTGGAATTTTTTTGCTCTCACTTGCATCAATCTTCTAGTTTTGCTATTACATTGAATTCATGTGGTAATTTAAGTGCCTTAGGATGATGAAGAGCATTTCTTTCTCTATCTTAAACACTTATATCCTTTGCATAGCCCATTTGAGCTTGCAATTTCATTTCTTCAAACCTAGTTGGTTATCATCCCCCACACTGGGGCAAGGCAAAAGGCAGATGAAGACTCTTGAAAAGTTCGAGTGTTGTTCAAAGTGTAATTGCTAGATGCATGCATTGTGTGCAAGAATTGAATTCAAAATAGAACTAAGGGGCATGAAAAAGCAGTGTGCCTAGTAAAAGCAAGGCCAATGCCCATGAAAAAAAAGTGAAAAAAATGAATGAGAACTAGGGGCATGAGAAAGCGGTGCGCCTAGTAAAAGCAAGGCCAATGCTTATAGATGAAAATGAAAAATGAAAAAAAGAGTCAAGATAGATGACTATCAGTTGCAAAGATTGTATCCCAATGGAGCAGTACTCAAAAAGTCAAGATCAATGGTGTATTTATAATGACAATCTCTGGTGAAGGAAAAGACCGGTGACAATGCCTAGATGATCATCAACTCTCACCCCTATACACATTTTTTAGCCTAATGATCAATTTGTTTCTCAACCCATGAACCCAGCCTACGTTACGTCCCTTACAAAGTCTCTTCTGATTAGGGCACTTGAATTAACGTATGGATTCACATGTCATAAGCATCGCTCAAAGAAGTGCGAGCAAGACTATTTCTTTCTCATTTTGCAGGGTTCTTGACTTGTAAACACGGATATGATTACAGAATTATTTTTTCAATAGCCTTGACTCAAAGAGTCCCTTTGTTAAGCCGTTGATCAAGCACACATTACGGTCCCTATTAAAGACCTCTCGATTGGTAAGGTCGTACCGCTTGCGAGAATACTCGAACCCCCGTCGATATGGTGAGATTGAATGATTCTCATAAAATAGCTATTCTAAATGAGAGTGAGTGAAAGTCCTTTCCAACTGAAAGTCTCTCATTTAGTATTCTTAGAAAATCCATGTTATGAAAATTGTCTTGAACGATGATTCTCTCCAGTGAAAATTTGGGTGATGCAAAGGTCATTATGCATGAACCCGATTGAATTAATAAAAACTTAAGTGGATTTTGAAGTTTACATTGCATATTTCTTTGGTAGATGCATTTTTGCTCTAAAGACCCAAGAACTCCGATATTCAAGTTCCTTTCGAATGCCTCATGATATTAGGAGATGAGAAACATTCACGAACATTCAAGGTGCATCATTGATGTTCCCAAAATTTATTTTCTACTAGGAGGTGAAAGACCACCACAGGATATCTAAATTCCAGAAGACATATCCCCAAGAATCAGAGATATCACCAAGTATATCTCTACCCATACTCTAAATACTTGTCATTGTGTAGGTATTCTCTCTAAAGTGCATCGACACTTGACTCGGTCAAGCTGTCCTTTATATTGACCTGGCGTGCTTTCGTAGCCCAGAATCCCTTTTATCGACCTGACGTGCTTCCGTAGCCCAGTGTCTTTTATATTGACCTGGCGTGCTTTCGTAGCCTAGAGTCCATTTCATCAACCTAGTGTGCTTCCTTAGCCCAGAGTCCATTTCATTGACCCGGCGTGCTTCTGTAGCCTGGTGTCATTCATATTGACCTGGCGTGCTTTCGTAGCCTAGAGTCTTTTTCACTAACTTGGCGTGCTTTTGTAGCCCAGAGTCTCTCTTTATCAACCCGGCGTGCTTTCATAGCCCGGTGTCCATTTATATTGACCTAGCGTGCTTTCGTAGCCTAGAGTCCTTTTCACCGACTCGGCATGCTTTCGTAGCCCGATGTCCCTTTTAATAGAATCGGTGTGCTTCTGTAGCCCGGAGTTCCTGACGTGCTTTTGTAGCCCAAAGTCCCTCTTTATCGACCCAGCGTGCTTTTGTAGCCAGATGTCCATTTATATTGACCTGGCATGTTTTCGTAGCCCAGGTTCCCTTTTATCGAATCGGTATGCTTCCGTAGCCCAATTTTCGTTTATTGACTTGGCATGCTTTCGTAGCCTAGAGTCCTTTACATCAACACTCAATTGAGTTGTCCCCCAAAGATTTTTCTCCAGATTCAGTCTGATTCAGGCGACCGTAGAATGGTACGAGTCCTAGAAGGCGAATCCCCATTTAGGCGACTGTAGAATGGTACGGGTCCTAAACAACATCTATTTCCCTATTCAGGCAACCGTAGAATGGTACGGGTCCTAGACAACATCTATTTCCCTATTCAGGCGACCGTAGAATGGTACGGAACCTGGAAAGTGAATCCCCGTTTAGGCGATTGTAGAATGGTACGAGTCCTAGACAACATCTATTTCTTTATTCAAGCGATCATAGAATGGTGCGGTAACTAGAAAATGAATCCCCGTCTAGGTGACCGTAGAATGGTATGGGTCCTAGTCAATACCAATTTTCCCATTCTGGGCAACCGTAGAATGGTACGGGTCTTGAAAAATCAATATTTTTTGTCAAGGCAACCGTAAAATGGTACGGGTTTTAGACATAACCAAACACTGTCATACTAGGCGACCGTAGAATGGTATGGGTCCTAGGAAAGCTATCTCTTTGCAAAGCCATGTTACTATTCTAGACGACCGTAGAATGGTACGGGTCCTGGACATGTAACACCAACTATCTCAAATTACTCTATCCTCCTTGATAGTAAGTAATTCCAGGTAGGTTCATTTATCATTTGCGTTTCCATGCATCATATAAATTTCATTCAAAAATGGAATTTATTTTCCAACAAAAATCATTCAATGTATGTGCATGACCAAAATTTATGTTTCAATTTGTCTTTGAATGCAACCTCTACGAGCTCACCTTCAAAGAGGGGCAGCTGTTGACACCTAAATTTTGACAATTCGGTCATTCATTTATTGTATTAAAAATTAGGGGTTAATTTTAACCCTAAAAAAATAAATTACATAGCATATTAATTTAGGTGCATTTGTTTTGTATTTTCATTTTATGCATTTATTTATTGGACTAGTGGCAAATGGGTTGGAATTAGTGGTTCTAAGCTTTAATTTAGCGAGCCGGATTAAGACCACAAAGGTGAGCAAAATTGGCCCAAAAATTAATGATAAAAAATCTCGTGAAAAATAGGAATTTGAAATTTTTCCAGAATATGGTGAATTTTTTGGATAGGGTAGATGTGAAAAGCAAATATTGCATTTGGAAAAAGAATCTTTGTGAATATGAATTTGGAAAAAATTAAAATCCTAATCCTTGGCCTATAAATAAGTTGTTTGCATAGGGTTTCAGGGGAGGCCACACAATACAGAAAGACACAGCCATAATTCTCGAAGAAAATGGGGGTTCTTTGAGTTTTCATTTGATGAAAGAAGGTGAGAAAGAGAAATTCTTTTAGGTTTTCTTCTGCTAGCTTCGAAAGTGAAAATGAGGGTGTAGAAAGTACAGAGAGGAGAACAGGTGAGAGTGACGGAGAAGGAGAGAGAGCAGAAAAAGAAAAGCAAAAAAAAAAAAAAAAACAAAAGAAAAGGGAAAAGCAGAGCAGAAAATGGGGGATTGTTCATTGTCTTCTTCGTGCAGCCACTTCCCCCCCCCCCTTCCGCATGCCACCCTTGCGCTATCACTGCGCCACCGCACCCTTGCGCCGTCATCACTGCGCCGCCCGCGTTCGGTAGCCAGCCCCGGACGCTCCGCTACCATTCCTCGCCCCGGGAAGACGCCGCGCCCGTAATGCCGCCTTTGCTCTGGTTCTGCCCATGACTCGCTTGCAGCTCGTCACCGATGCCAGCAGCTCCTACGACCTGCCCCGATTACAACTCCAGACGCCACTCCTACCGCGACTCGCCTCTAGAAGCCCCGCACCAGAGCGATGCGAGATCTGCAATGCCCGTCATTGCTGCACCTTTGCCACTGCTACTCGAGATTCGCTTGTGACGCCGCACATGCTCTGTCCGTGATCTGCCCAACCCAGCGACGCCGCGTCCCGTCGACGCTTCCTCCTGCTCGCTCGTTGCTGCCCGAGCCGTCGGCAGTCGAAGCCCGCGTCGTCTCCCTTGCCCGTGAGCTCGCATCGCTGGTTTGCCCAGGAGCCACGAAGCCGCTGACCCCCGCCACGCTCGCTCCGCCGAGCACCACCGTCGCTGCCCCCCGCTCTATCCACGGTATGCAACCCAGCCCGTTGCGAACGCTGCGCCGCCGTGCCTCCGCCCCAACCGCGGCGTTGCTGCTGCTGTCTCTCAGCCCATTCATCTGCACCCCTTCGACCTAGTAACTAAGTAACCCCGACTGTTGCTTCTCAGGTCACCGAAGCTCCATCTACACCGCTCCTCAGCGCCCGAGCTCCCCTGTAGCAGCCACCCCCGACGCCCCTGCATTTTTCGCCTTCTGCTGCTACTCAACGCCACCGGAGCCTACATCACCGGTTTGCGTTGCCACTGGTCGCCGTTGCCGCCGATCTAGCTCCGACCACGACGCCCTTGCCGGACTGACAACTAGCTGCCCTTGATTGAGTCCCACGAGCTGCCAAGCCATAGGGTAAAAAAAATCACATTAGGTAGTTTTCTATTTATTTTATTTGACTTGTTCTTTTTAGTATAATTGTTCCTTAATGTAACATTGAGATTGCTCGACATGAAATTGCTCTGAAATTTGGGATTAACAGTCCGATTTTCGTGCCCGAAATTCGACTCGCAATCCCAATCGCTTGAAAAATCGCCAATCTGATCTCCCGCTCGAGATTCGATTCACGATTTATTTAAAATTGGCCGACTCGATCTCATGTGTGAGATATGGTTCGTCAGTTTGTAGATATCGATCCTATCTTATCTAGTTTGGCGTCATGTTGGTTGAATCAATTTTATTTTGTTAAAAGGAAAAATCCAAAAAAAAAAAAAAACATTTGAGTTGGGACTAGGTTTGTTTTAGAATATTTCTTGTTATCTTGCATATTTAGAATAGAGATTTTATTTCAAATTTTAAAAAATAAAAATAAAAATCCAAAAAGTGCATTCATTTAGGATGTTAGTTTTTGTTTAATTTAAGTTGCATGTTTAATTATGTGGCAATTTTAAATTTCGAAATTAATAAAAAAAAAAACAACAAAAAATTCAACAAAGAATTCATCATGCATATGTCATGTAGAATTAAGGCGTTTAGATTAATCTTTTTAGATGACTGCATCTTAGGTTAGAGATTGCTAAGTTAAGATAATATCTTTGTTTAAATTAGGATTTAGCTTGACCTAATCCTTAATATAAGTTGGATAGAATCTTAATCTAGCTAGATAATTTTCACATTTTTCTAGTTTCGAATTTCATAAAAAATACAAAGAATGTCTTAGGATAAGTTAGTTTCAATCCCTAGGATAGATGGCACATTTATTAAGAAAAAAATAAAAAATGTCATTTGCATGTCATATAGAATTAGATTCATGAAATGCATGTCATTTAGTGATTGTTGCTAGGTCCATTTAATTAGAAATTGCCTGTCATTAGAATTAGGTCATTTAGTTATATTGCATTGCATAAGGCATGATTCTCATTAAATTAAGTGAAAACGAAAAAAGAAAAAGAAATTGCATGTTAATTAGAAATCATATCTAGGATCGTTGATGTGAATTTTGATCTAACATTGCGGATGCTTTCGTTGCTATGCGGTAAGTCCTGCAATTTATTCATTGCTTTCTTGGATGTTAAATTGGTAGTTTGCGCACTCGTATGATTACCTCACATGTTAGGGAAATAGATTTGAAATCAATCCAAGCTGCATGCAAAAATTTTTTTTGAAAATAAAACAAATGGTATCAAAACGGCATTAGAGAAGTCTAGTGTAACCAAGTCTCCGTACCTAAAGTCTCTAGTTCGTATAAGTAAAATAATCCTCCCATTATTTTAGTTAGGTGTCTAATCGACCTACCATAAACTGATTAGTGGCGACTCCTAGATAAAATCCATTTGCATGTTAAGAAATTTGAATTTAAGTCGTGAATTGGTATGGGCTTGGGAGAACTCGAGTTAAGTCTAGGCTTAACAATTCATTAGCCAAATCCTAGGTGGTTCACACTCGAAAATTTGGTCGCGACAAGGCTTTATTGGGTAAACAGGCTTGGCGGTTAATACAACATCCTTACCCCCTATGGAGCAGACTCTTCAAAGGCCTGTACTTTCATTCTCAAGAATTATGGCAAGCTGCAAAAGGAACAAGACCCTCTTGCGGATGGCAGAGTTTACTGCTAGGCCAAGACTCAATGAAAGACAAGCTCCAGTGGTCTATTGGAGATGGAAAACGGATCAAAATCCGAGAGGATAGATGGCTTCCTCAAGGCATCATTGGTGGGCCTGCACCTAGAGGCAAACCGGAGAAAGTGGCTGATTTTGTTGTCCCAGACCAAGATGCATGGAATGTTTCCCTTCTTCGCCAAAGTTTCAATAATCAAACTGTGGAAGAAATTCTCTCCATTCAACTTCGACCACACTGCACTATTGATCAACTAATTTGGAGAGGGAAGCTTAATGGTATTTTTACGGTGAAGAGTTGCTATAACTCTATCAGATCACAACACTACAGCGACAGACATACCCATGCTTCTTCATCATTCCAAACCCCCCGCAAGTTGTGGAACAGAATTTGGACAATGAAAACTACCCCCAAATTGCGCACCTTCATGTGGTCTGTATGCAACAATGCTTTGTCTACAAAAGAGAATCTATACAACGGGCACGTCTTACAAGAATGGTATGATGTCTTTGTCAAGATCAGGTCTGGAATCTCTGAAACATCTCTTTCTATTATGTCCTTGGACACAGACTATTTGGTCTCACGCACAAGTCCAGATGACGATCCATTTTAGAGTGGAGTGCCGAGAATAGAAGCTTGGCTGCGAGATCTAATCGAAAATAGAGATGGCTCACGATCTCGAGACTCTATCAAGCTTCCATTACTGTGGCGGATCTGGAAGGCTGCAACAACTTTGTCTTCCGCCGAAGAGGCCGAATTAGAGTAGGTGGAGTGAGTGTGGCTCTAGCAAACGATAGATCCATTCGGTGCTTTAAATAAGATGAAGCCGAAATAGGGTTTACGGCAATCAAATCCAGATCGAGAGATCGCGCCCACAGATCCGGGAGTGGTAAAGGTTAACATAGATGGTGCTTACCCATTAGCCTAATGAAGGCTCGGTGGCGTGCGTGTGCCGGGACTCTTTCAGGCAACCGACTGGCTTTACTAGCATCGTCACTACCTTCTCGACTCTACTGCAGAGGTGCGGGCACTCAATCTCACCCTTAAATTTCTCTTTGTAGAAAGGGAAATCAAAAGATCACATTGTGTTGGAATCGGGCTGCTCGGTTCTTGCATGGATGCCGTGCAAAACCTACCTTGACACGTTGGGATAACATAGCTTTGTTCCTTTGCACAATGCTCTTTGCCATGCTTCCCTAATGCGAGGTTTGTCACTTGAGAAGAGAAGCAAATTTTATTGCCAGTTGGGCCGCCAAAGCCCATGGGTGCTCTTTCCTTCAACGAACTGGGTAGTATCTCCTCCTCATCATCTTCTTGACCTTATTTACTATGAAGCTCTATCGGTTATTCCTCTTTAGTTGGTAAAGAAATTAAACTCAAGAAATATAATATTTTAGGTTTCATTTGTATTAAGTGTCACTTTCTTCAAAATAATTATTCGTTGATTTTGTGAAGATGATTGTGAGTGACTTCTCTTGAACCAAAATAGTATTTGAGAGTGGGCCTTTGGTGTGTTGTTGGCAATTTTTAGCCGATGCATCCTCAAAAGGTAAAATTTGAGATTAAGGTTTACAATTGCAATGGATTTCATTTCTCGAGCAAAATGTGTGTTTTTTTTTTTTCATTGGCCCTTCATTTGTGATTAATTTCTTCATCATTTTCATCAAAATATAAAAATTTGACTTTTGAGTCAACTTTATGGTCGACATTTTAACAAAAAAGTCAACCCATGTCAAAATTTAGTTTTTTGGTGCAAAAGTTCCCCAAATATTCTCAATTTCACTTTTCATAGAGTAAATTAAAAAAAAAAAAATCAAAGGCTTGACCTATTAATCAATATTTTAGTGATTGATCACTAAAAAAAGTTAGCCAAAAGTCCAGTCATTTGACCAAAAAGAAAATCCTCAAATTATACTTTCATTTTAGCTTCAATTTGACTCTGGCCGGTAAATTTATCAAAAATCGATTAAAAACCTAGTTTTCTGATTTTTTTTTCGATTTTACATTCAAAATCAACTCAAAAATAAAATTACTTTCTTTTCTAATAATATTTTAGCTAAGTTTCCTTCTTGACATTTTATCTGAAGGTCATTTTCACAATTAATCGTTGAAATCATTTTTGAAGATTGGCATGCTGGTGAAAATTTCAATTTTTTAGCCCAATCAAGTTCCTAATGGTTCTTCATAGTTTGAGAGATTTCAATTCTTAATGGACCTATTTTCTTGGTAATAATCCAACTCCGAATTGACTTTGTCGATTTCACTAGGGAGCATTTCAATTTGATGGATTTAGCTACTTGAACTTTGAAATTCAAACTAATGTGCCTCAATTGATTTAATTCAAGTTGACCCATTCTAGATTAGGTTTAATCTAATGGATTGAGGTTCAATATGAACATTGAACTTCAATTTCCTTTTAATGTCTAATTAGTATCAATATGTTAATGTCAATTTGAATGCATTTGATTCATTATCACAACCTGAATTGACTAATCAATTTGGCAATTGGGGATGAGGCTTGGTAAATTGTGTTGGATTGATTAGGAAGTCAACTCTTATGCCCATTAAATCATAAGCACAATTGATGTTATTAATGATGCTATCAATGGAGATGTTCTCAAAAGGTTCAATTTACTTAATTGAGTGGTAACTTGAATTATTCTTCAATTTAGCCTATTTCTCTTTCAATTATAGACATCAATTCTTCGAATTAGGTCCTTCAAGGATCTAATTGCACATCATTTTTTGGCCAAGACCGACCGAACCCCATTCAAAACTAATTTGGTCCGACTGGCCTTTAACTGAAAAAATGGCCCGTTCCAGTCGAGTCTTGATGGCCAGCAGCCACCATAAGGTCACCAACCTCTTGGCCAACCACCCCATCCCCTTTATGCAAAAAATTACCCCTAGTGAAATTACAAAATTGCCCTTGAGTTACAAAATTACAAAAATATCATCGATTCATCACTAATTCAAAAATTAACGTTGTGGCCATTTCATTGGTTTTATCTTAGCCATCCATGATGACATTGCTTAATTTTTCACTCTAATCATAAGAAAAACTTTAGCAATTAAGGATTTCTTATCTTATCATAGATCAAATTCTCAGCCATTGGATTATGGATCTCATATTGAAACAAGGTATGAAAGATTTTTCCTTCAAAATTCTAAGGGAGGCTCTCATTTAAGATACTTGTCTCTCTACAACATACTCTCTCTTGTCTCTACAACATACTCTTCACTACCAACAACCCACTCTCCGACGACCTAGCTTCATCACTAACAACCACTGTTGCCGACGACCGTCGGCATGCCCTCGACAGTTGCAACCTCCAAGCTAGCATCCCCATCGGAGGCTACCGATCCGGCTCCATTTCCTCTCATCCAAATACTTCTTCATGCCGATGCTTGATCGCGGGTTCTCCAGCTCCCTCCGATGACCAGAGGTGGTCCCTTAAAGAGTCGATTATTGTTGAGTTGCTTTGCCAAACAAATCCTGGATCTATCCTTGGTCGGAGCTTCACCGATCATCATCAACTCTCTATTTCTTTGAGCATCCTCTTAGTTGATTGATTGAGCTTTGATTTGATCACATTCTTACATACAATCCTCATAATTCGATTCAAATTCATTGAGGAGTTAATTTTCAACCATACTCAAAGATTTGGATGGCCAATTAGCTCAAACAAGCTTGACTTTTACTATTACAAAGGTATAATCTCTAAACCTTTAAGTCTGATGAAGCGAGGCTTTTGATATTGATTTTAATCAATACTCATAAACTGAGGCTTGACTTATCGATATTCTTAAATTTTTTGAACAATGATGATTGTTTGAGCTGAAATAATTGTTAGAAGACCACTTCGTTAATATTTGCTTTAATCATGCTTCTGGAAATTCGTATGCTGATTCTGAACAGACTATCTGGTATGGTTGATATGAGCTCTGTCAAAATTTTTGCAAAGTGTTCAATTAATGAAATCAAATAGACTCTCTGAGGTTTTTTTATTGATATATTTCATCTTGATTTGATATCATTTAACCCATATTAAAAAGCCCCCAGCATTTAGGCCCTGATCTGGAATACTATTATTTTTTCTGCTTGTTATGCTTCTAGCAATAAGTAGTTTCATGATTTTTTATAGGATTTTTTGTCGTGAGATTTTGGAGTTGAGATCTTCATGAGATTTTTCATCACATCCAAATATATATCATATAAAATTTTCATTAAAAATGAACCATTTTAGTAGGTAAGATCGTCCTTCAATTGACCTTCTTGCCTCTAAAAATTGTTTCTCCAATTTGACCATCACGTGTTCTTCATTTTTTATATAATCGTGTGCTTGGAATCTGAATATGTCCTTCATGAAAAATGTTCATCATTCTTCAATCTACGCTGAGAAAATCTCTCAAAAGATACAAAGTTCATCTTCGCTATTTTTAGGTGTGGTCACAAAGTTGCAGCAATATTCTGAAAATCGTTTTCCAAACCATGACCTTCGGTCACTATTTTATTTTATAAAATTTTGATCAAAATTTTGAGATGTTTCGTTCATAAAAGCTGAAGTTAATAATCTCATATTTCATTTGACACTAATTTTGTCGAATTCAAAGCTCTATTAGGTTATCATAGGGTTCGATCAATTAGTGCTTGATCAATTAGCAACCGGACCTAAGCTAGTCTTCTCTGGATTTTCTAACGGGTTTCATAATTTGGACGAACTTAAGTTCCTTATTTGCAAATACTCAAAACACAAGAAATCTTTTTCTTAGGTCTCATTTATAATTACAAAAAATCTCAACCCTCAATTGCGAGTACTGGGGTCGAAATGCAAAATTATTCTGTTAGAACCTGTCTATGACTGCAATCAATTCAATTATGATAGCCAAGACACTGTACTTTAATTTTTCAAAAATGTTCTGTTAAGAATCTGTGAAAATACAAAACAGTAAATTTGTTGCATATTCTATTATCTAATAATTCAAAAAATTTGGCGCTCTTTTTTGAGGTGGTCCATTATTCTTTGATTTTTTCAAAATTTCGATCCGAACTGGGTGAGTCCTGAACCCTTTTGTTTAAATCGCTGTTTTAAATTAAACGGCTCAGATTGGTTCAAATAATCTTCAAAAATTTTATACCTATACCTTAGCTTTCAAAATGGCACTTAATCATTTTTGTTTCCCGAAAGTGTTTGGTTAGTCATTTCTTTCAAAATCAAATAACCCAAAATTTCAAAATTAATGAATAAGTGATTCTCCTTTGAATCTACCTTTCCTTGTATTGTTTTGAGAAACAAGACCTTTGGTCTAAATATATGCCTTATCTTTCATGCCTGTGATTTCTAGATATATGTTAGGATCGATCAATGCTCATGGGGAAATCAAGGGGAAAGACTTAGACCCTAAATTAGGAATCACTTGATCTTCACCACCACTTACGAACGTAGGGATGGGCAAGTATCAATGATCATAAATCAATCGATTAGTGGTCTAGGATGGTAACTAATATAGGAACTTCAAAGGCCAATCCCGAGGCCCATGTTTTTCCATAACCCAACAACACGCCTAAGTTTACCATATTTAAACTTGTGTGATTGCATTGTTGCATCATATGATTGCTTCGTTTAGCATTAAACGCGTTGGCCAACCCATAGAAGACGAGGCCGAGAAGACATAAGACAATGGTGTAGCCGATGTCCAATCTGGCTCTTTGTTGGTAACATTTGATCCCAACATATGTCTTCGGTTTTTCTAATCCTTGTTGCTATTAACACCTGACGAGCTGCCGGTTTATTTTTCTTGCACTTAGAATAGTTTGTTGTTTTTATTCATTCCAATTTCTTAAGTGTTTAATTTTTTGCAAGGAACTTTCAATTACTTTTACGGTTTATACCATAACATGTTCTAGTTAAATAGAATCGTAATGAATGAATTATCCATGTATAATATCGTTTCGATGTTTATACAAAATGAAATTATACAAAAATAATTTTAATTAATTTTAGTAATAACTGGTATCCAAAAATTAAAGGAGCCTAATAAAAATGCTTATTATCCTGCAAATCCCCAAACCAACAAATCTTTGGTTTCGTGAAAATCAAAAAGAGGTCTCTTTGACCCCTGATTGGGCAACTAGCTTACCCCCAACAAAGAAGCTAGTGGTGATTTCTTAAAAACATTTTTGTTGCATAAAACCTTAAAATGAAACCTTATCATGCGAAGATGAGTTTGCAAGAATTAACGTTCATAATTTATGGACCATGAGTAGCCTACCAACTAAATGTCGCTTTTGAAGCCGTCTCTTTTGAGGACGCCTACTTTGACTATTTTATGAACAAGTACCCCCTAAGTCTATCCACTATAGGGCCCTTCCTGCCTTGAAGGGTAGTCAACACACATTACGCATTTGATCGGAATGTCCGAGTCTTTGCCTCCATGTGCTTTTCTACCGTGATGTGATTCATGTGGGTATTAATTCCTTAAACAAGCTCACAATCCTCTTCACAAAATCACACCGAATAATTATTTTGAACCAAAATAGGATTTGAGGGTGGACATTGATTACACACGAATGTTCAGTCTTTAGTCTCAGCGTGCTTGTCAATCATTAAGTAATTAATGAGGATCAATTGACTAATCAAGTCTATCGTTGTTTTCTAAAGTGATAGGATATGATCAACCTTAAATCCCGAACCGACAAATCTTTGATTCCGTGAAAATCAAAAGAGGTCTCTTGACCCTGCTTTTCTGCAAGATGATGATTGATGGGTATTAATTCACTAAACAAGCTCACAATCCTCTTCACAAAATCACTGAATAATTATTTTGAACCAAAACAGGATTTGAGGGTCGACACATGATTACGCACAAATGTTCAGTATTTAGGTTCCATGTGCTTGTCAATCATTAAGTAATTGATGTGGTATCAATTGACTAATCAATTCTATTGCTGTTTTATAAAGTGATAGGATATGATGCTAGCAAATCCCTGAACCGACAAATCTTCTCATCTGAAAATCAAAAAGAGGTCTTTAATTACTGCTTTTCCTACCGTGATGTGATTGATGGGGTGACAATTCACCAACAAGCTCACAATCCTCTTCACAAAATCACCTAATAATTATTTTGAACCAAAATAGGATTTGAGGGTGGACACATTGATTACGCACGAATGTTCAGTCTTTAGGGTGCTCCACGTGTTTTCTGTCAATCATTAAGTAATTGATGGGGTATCAATTGACTCAATCGTTTATCACTTGTTTTATAAAGTGATAGATATGATCATGTAAATCCCCGAACCGATAATCTACGATTCTTAAAATCAAAAGAGGTCTCTTGACCTGTGATTGCAACTCAGCTCCCCTCCCAAACAAAGAGGTAGTGGTGATTTAAATAACATTTTTAGCCGCTTTAAACCTTAAAAACGAACCTTATCATGCGATGTATGGATTTGGAAAAATTTGCATTCATAATTTATGGATGAGTATGGCCCGCCAACTAAACACGCTTTTGAAGCCGTACGTTTGAGGACGCCTACTTGGATATTCCCCTTATGAACAAGTACCTAAGTCTATCCATTATAGGGCCCTTCCCGCCTTGGAGGGGTAGGTCTCAACACATTGATCCACATTTGATCAAATGTTCAGTCTTTGCCTCCATGTGCTTTTCTATGGGTGACGTGATTGATGGGGTATTAATTCACTAAACAAGCTCTAATCATCTTCACAAAATCACCAAATAATTATTTTTGAACCAAAATAGGATTTGAGGGTGATTATTGATTACGCAATGAAATGTTCCAGTTTTCGTCTCCATGTGCTTGTCCAATCGTTAAGTAATTGATGGGGTATTAATTGACCAACGAGTCTCATCGCTGTTTAATAAAGTGATAGGACAGGATGCGTATGAAAACCACTTTTCTATAAATTTAAAGAAAAACTTCAAAAGTTTGTTGTCGCTATCCCGTTGCTAAATTGTGCATATTTTTTGGATGTAGTTTCAAATAAATTCATGGAGGACCGAGAACTCAAACAATCCTATGTGAAGAGAATCATACCGTTCTAAAGTATTTTAATATTCCAGAATATGTTTTGTCGGTCATAGGTCTTGGTTATGAAAATGTCTGTATTACCCCCTCAACCTCAGTTTTATAAAGCAGAGTGATATTTGAGTAAAATTCAGGAGTCCAAAGAAGAAAATTTTGCAAATTTCTACTATGTTCTCTTCAATGTTCTGGTAAATCTTTCTCCCCAAGTCTCGTGATATTGGAAAGATATATTACATGATATGAGTCGGTTCCAGAAAGTACATGCAAGTCTAGTAAATCATGTGCTGACCAAAAATAAAAAGTCGATTATGTGGATCAAAATAAAAGACTAGAGAGCAAGAAACCATGCTTCTCCTCTTCTTCTTCATCCTCCTCTCTGCAGCTCCACCACACTGTCCCTCAACCAGGAAGCCCTCCTTCCACAGCGTCAAGCTCTCCTCTCCGACCCTGACTCTCCCTTGCTGCCTGGGACGACCGCGACGACTCCCCTGCGCCTGGCCGGGGGTCAACTGCGAACCTACCTCCGGCTCCGTCACCTCGGTCAACCTCCCCACCGGCAACCTGCCGGCTCTTTCCCCCCTCCTCCTCTGCCACTCCCGAACCTCACCTTCCTCTCCTTATACAACAACTCCATCAACTCCTCCTCCTCCGGTGTCTCTGCCTGCCACTCCCTTATCCACCTCGATCTCGCCCTAAATTATATCACCGGCGACCCTCCCTGGCCTCCCTTACAATCTGCCCAACCTGGCCTACCTTGATTTGTCGAACAACTACTTCTCCGGCGATATCCCGGCGAGGCTGTAGCCGGCTGGGTGCAGAGGCTTGAGGTACCGTCCCTTGTGGGCAACCTCAATGGCACGATACCACGGCAACTTTTAGTGTCGTGACGACGCTGAACCTTTCTGCACAATCCGTTCACACGGGTTTGATCCTGAGCTCGGGAACTTGACGAATCTTTGAGTTGCTCTGGCTGACCGAGTGTCACTTGACTGGGGAGATTCCAGAGTCCCTCAGGAGGCTCAAGAGACTCACGGTTTTGACCTCGCCATCAACTATTTGGAAGGCCCCGTACCGAGTTCCCTCACTGAGTTGGAGAGCGTTGTCCAGATTGAGCTTTACAACAACTCCTTGACGGGGGAGTTGCCACCAGGGCTGTCGAAGCTGACTGCATGCGTTTGCTCGACGCATCAACGAACCAGCTGAATGGCTCGATTCCGACGAGCTGACTCGGTTGCCTTTCGAAGTCTCTCCGTCTGATGAGAACCATTTCTCTGGGGAGCTGCCGGCAAGCATTTGACTCACCGAACTTGGTGGGCTGAGTCTGCCCAAGAACCAGCTCACCGGTGAGTTCCCGAAAATTCTTGGCCAAAATACGCCACTGAGAAAAGTAGACGTGGCATTGACAACTTTCTGGTGAAATTCCAGTGAGTTTGTGCGTAAAAGGTCAGTTGGAGGAGCTTCTGGAGGATAGAGAACTCGTTCTCGTGGGTCGATCCCAGAGCCACTTGGTGGTGCCGGAGTTGACCCGAGGATTCGCTTGGGCAATAACAAGTTATCCGGTGAAGTTCCTCTTCTCTCTGGGGGTTTGCCTCAGTTTATTGCTCGAAACTTGGACAACAAGTTCTCAGGTCCCATTGAGTGAAGGAAATAGCGAGTGCTAGTGCTCTCTATGTTTGAGGTTATCAAGAAATGAGTTTACCGGGTCTCTACCAGAAGGGATTGGGAGTTTAGTGAGTCTTTCAGACTTCTCCGCAAGGAGAACAAGCTTACTGGGTCACTGCCAGAGAGCATTGTGAATCTTGGGCAGTTGGGGAGGCTGGATCTCCAAATTGACAATGAACTGTCTGGTAGTTGCCTAATGGCATTCAACAGTGGAAGAAGCTGAATGAGCTGAATTTGGCAAATAGTCGGCTCTCAGGGAGTATTCCTGGGTGAGATTGGGAGCTTATCATGCTCAATTGTCTTGGATCTCTCGGGGAATTGGCTCTCAGGAAAGTCCCAGTTGAGTTGCAGAATCTGAAGCTCAGTCAGCTCAATTTGTCCTAGGCTATCTGGTACTCGCCTTCCATATTTACTAAGCAAATGTACCGGAAACAGCTTTTGGGCAACCCTGGCTTGGCTGGAGGCGGAATGAAGGGTCTATGCAATGGTGGAGGTGAAGAAGGAAACTCCGTTATGTGGTTGCTTAGATCGGTCTTAATACTTCTGTCAGTTAGGTTTTGTTGTCGGTGTCGTGTTGGTATTACATGAAAACAAGAACTTCAAGAATGCCAAAGGAGCTATCGACAAGTCAGAGTGGACGCTGATGTCATTTCTGTGCCCTTTAGTGAAGATGGTAGAGATCTTGATTGTCTCGACAAGGGTAATGTTATTGGAAACTGGATCGACTGGGGAAAGTATACAAGGTAGTGTTGAGCAATGGAGTGGCAGTGGCCGTGTGAAGAAGCTTTCGGGATGGACCCAGGAAGGAAAGTGAGAGACGTGATGTTGAGAAGGGTCATAATGCAGACGGTGGATTTGATGCTGAGGTTAAAACTCTTGGAAAGATTAACCAAGAACATCGTGTAGAACTCTGGTGTCTTGGCACTACAAAAAGAGATTGTAAGCTTCTTCTTATGAATACATGCTAATGGTAGTTTAGGTGATTTGCCGCATAGCAGTAAAGAAGGGCTGTTGAAATGTAATCTTGATGAGGTTCTGGATCGCAGTGGATGCTGCTGAGGGGCTTTCTTATCTGCATCACGATTGCGTGCCTTCAATTGTTCACGTGATGGTCAAACAACATCTTGTTGGATGCGGATTTCAGAGCCCGGGTGGCTGATTTCTTGGAGTTGCTAAGGTGGTGCAGAAGGGCCATGAGTCGATGTCCGTGATTTGCCGGTTCTTGTAAGTTATATTGCCCCTGGTTTGATAAATCATACTGTATTACCCGCTCTTCAACTTATCTGATCCATCTGCTACTCCATCAGGTCTTTTAGAGTTCCATGCTTATCGAGTTCTTGCTTAGCTCTCTTAGAACTCTTCTTAGAAAATCGTCATCTACTGCACTAGTAAAGCAAAATCTGGTAAAGCATGAAAATTGATTTCTGTCCATCAAAATTTTAGGCATAAAGGTTTCTACTGACATCATGTCAAGGCATCGCTCGTTACAGTCAGCCATCATTCAGATCTTTTTAGCAACATGACTTTTTCGACGAGAGCATTAGAGATGTAGTCTTTTGGTCAATCTTACTTTACTCCTATTCTAATACTTCACTCTTAAACTTTTTGTCACGCTTCCATACGGTACGCGAGGATTAAAACTCCATCTGAAGCTAAAATTGTCCATCCTCTAACTCTTTGAAAAGTCGTATTCAAACCCCCACCTTCCCCTTCTTATGTGAGAGGTGGCCACTTGAGACAAACCCACGATTGTTTTAAAAGAAGTTAAGATTGCATTTTTTAATCAAGTTTTCTTGCCAAAATATTGGCTCAGTAGCGTAAAGATGGTCTCTGTCATGCCATTGCAAATTAGTCTGTTTCAATCATTGCTATATATGGATTAGCAAAAACCAAAGCATGGTGAATTAATCAATTCTTTTATTTTCATATTAAATTTGGATTAGCAGAAAAAGTGAAGTTCTTACCAATTGACTCCTGCGAATATGTATACACGGTCAGAGTGAACAGGTGAGGACACCTACAGCTGGCGTTGTTCTTCTAGAGTTGGTCACGGGAGACGTCCCACAGATCTAGACTTTGGGGATAAGGACCTGGTTAAGTGCAGGTGTGCATCACTTTGGATCAGAAAGGCGAAGATGAAGGTTGACCAGAAACTCGATTCCTGCTTCAAAGAAGATATATGCAAGGTCCTCAACATTGGACTGCAGTGCACAAGTCCTCTCCCGATTAACCGGCCATCCATGAGAAGGGTCGTGAAGCTGTTGAAGGAAATCAGCGCCAAAAATGCACCAATCAAAGCCAACAAAGATGGCAAATTGATGCCTTTACCATGACAATGCCTCAGATCTGTTAGAATTATGCCAAAAATGATTATCGATCAACTACTGAGTTGTTGATGTCAATGGAGAAGTTGCCAATATTAATGTTTGGCAATCGTTTAGCTCATTGCCTAGATTCCAGAATTGATACCAGTGACTGTTTGGTGCACAAGTTAAAGAGTCTTTACTATGGTGTTGCTTTTGAGAAGTTTGTTTGTATTTCGATGTTGTGACTAATGTTTCTAGGTGTAAACAATGTTTTGTAATTTCCTAGAATTTATCTCATTTGAACACTAGCTACATTATAAGTCACTAAGTGTAACAATCATGTATAAGCCTATAAATGCGAGTCTCATAATTGTTTTCGACAAGGTGAAATAAATAGAAAGCCAATTTATCTCCTTCTCTTCTTTGTGTGAGTTGTGAGGGTTTCACCTAAAATTATCCCATCAATTTGGTATCAGAGCACATAGTTTGTATTCATCCCCTTCAACTACTGAGTTCTCATATTTTTTATATAAGCATGTTTGTATATTATGTAGTTTCACCTCTTGTCAATTTTTCTGATTTCGATGTTCTCGAGTTAAACAGTGACTACTATAAGGTTTGGAATTTAAGGTATTTAAAATCGAAGTAGAGAAATAATACATCAAGTAAATTAAGATTGTGAGATCAAATAGAGAAAAAGAATATTATGGTAGATACACTAATGATGGACAAGCACTTAGTTCATTTGCGAAGTTTTCTTGAAGAGCATGGGATAGTAGCTCAATACACCATGCTTGGTTCTCCAAACCAAAATTGTGTAGCAGAAAGAAAAAATTAAACTTTATTGGACATGGTGTGGAGTATTGTCACGCCCGAACGTTGAGCGCACGCACATCTCTTGGTGGTCAACTAAATTGCGACATTCCAGTGCATCGCCGACTAATTGATTGCACATGCGAAGTGAATTAAACAATATCCGACAACAAACAACATGTGATAGAAAAGCAGGATAATCAATTTAAATAAAACATATTTTATAAACAAGCCAGGTTTTTATACATAACTAGTCTATAAACAAGGGCTTAACTCCAAAAAGAAGAGCCTGAGCCATCTAGGCACCGGACTCCTCATCCATAGGCTCCAGGTCCACCACAACACCATCGGGAGTGTCGAGATCCATCGGTGACACCTTTCCTTCTCGGTCCTAACGGGAGGCCCATCGAAACCCGAAGAGGACCCTTCGACTCATTGAGGAAAGTTGATGAACCGTGTGATGAATCAATGAGATACCAACTTGGGTAGGCCCTCATTGACCTAGGCCGTGGTCTCAACCAACTCCGGCTCAGGGTAGTCCCGGGAATAGGGAAGTAGGTAAACTCAAACTCCATCGTCTGTGGGACCCTGTATCGCACGTGACGTGCCTCCATTTAAGGACTTGTAAATTGTAAACTATAACAGGGTGAGATAATGTCTTAGTGAGTTTACACCTTAAACCCTGATTAGGAAGATAATTCACCTAAAGGCAGCCTAAGCACACATCACAGCGGACTTACCTCTCCTCAGCACCTCCCTACACATTAGTACAGCTCATATTACATATGCATATAGTAAATGCACCCAATAACTAGAATGCTTCACTTTAATAAGCCAATCAATCACAGGAGTTCCGATTATAAGGCCAAATCGTTATGACACGTCCCATTCCTTGCCATACAATTTTGTTCCATAATCAGACGTTGCTATTTCACTCACTCAAGTGTTCCGATTAATTACAGCCTCACGGGCATGGCCAACTTGACAGTCGATGGTCATTCGGCGTAGCCGAGCATCGTCTCGCCCCATCGGGTACGGCAACGTCTACCTCTAGACGGCATTCCCGAAGGAGTATCGGTCCAGTCTCTGCTAAAATCCGGCCCATTGACGTGAGGCATTCCATATAGGAGTATCGTCCACCCGACTTTCATTGGGTGACGGGTTCTCATAGTGATTACACACTCAACCAATCTCGGCCAAGGACATCATGCTTAACACTCAATGCCTCAATTTAAAATTATGTATTTGGCCTATTTTTCTTTCTATTAAAAACACCCGGTAAAATAAGTGTGCGTGGACACACAGTCAAATCGGACCATAAACCGTGATATCCTTCCATTTTAAAATCCTCTGATTTTATATAGTAATAAAAACCTTTTTGGCGTAAAAAACCGACAACAGGTATTTTTCTAATTAAATACCAAAATCTCATATTTTTGGAATAATAATTCAAAAATTAACACTCAGCATCAAATCGCACAAATTAGCACTCAATTGCACAAACCAACTACACCACGACGATCAGCACAAAATTCTAACAACCGGCTATCCGGTATAATTTCTGCTAAATAATAATTAATTAAATAAATTGTTAAATAAATAAATTGCAAAATAATTAAATAAATCACTAATTAACCTACCTAAGCTAATCTAACCACCTAATTGGACTAATTAACTAACCTAGCTTAGGATAAATACACTACACTAATTAGACTAATCATCAAAGCTATCTAACCACCTAATTAACCTAACTAATTAACTAAATAACTAATTACACTAACTAAATCAACCCTTAATCCTAACTAGGCCTAAACTAACCCACTAATTAATCACTAATCCACCATTAAGAGTAATTAGCATCCTAATGAGGGATTGTGAGGTAAACTCACCGGATTAGCGAACCGTGAGTTCATGGCGACGGCAAGCAGCGACAGTGACGTAGCGAGCACAACTCGGGTTTATGGTGACACCAAGGAGGCTAAAAGGGCACAGCGGCCCACTCTCACCCCAAAGCTGAGATTTGCTTCTGTTCGGTAGC